>OX465105.1:17283875-17614698 GCA_949987565.1 Luidia sarsii | reverse complement strand
TACAAAATGGAATACAATGGGTGATTGAAAGACAAAGACCTTAGCGTACTTGTTTGCCTCTATGCCTTTCTGCAAGGCGCCCAACGAGTTTTCAAGTCCCTGTCGTTCCAAGATATACCATTACAGCCATTATCCAAGGTCTCGGGGAGGGGATGGGGCTGGCGAATAAGGGGAGCATGCACCGATTACATGGATGGATCCCAGAGCAAGGAAATAGACTGGTGGGTGCAGTAATGCATACGTTAGGAATTAAAGGCCCTATACGACATTGGTAAAGGTCAATAGATTGCCACAGTTTGTGTGTTAAACCATTAACTAAACATTCCAAAAAAAGCAACACTGAGAAGGTTTTAGCTCAAAATGGACATCTGAGAAAATAGAACAATGCAGAAAACCTTCACGGTTTTCGCACCGGCCTGTTGTGTAAGAAATAGTTTATTACTTCAATGGAGTAATAAACTATTTGTCGATGTTTGAGTGACGATTTCTCGAAAAGTACTGCATCCCAGACCGTAAGATTTCAACATGAGGATTCTATCTTGACCATCTACAAATTGTGTAAATTAGAAGGAAATCTGTGGACATCGATGTTTTCCGATCTTCGCAATGTTGTACTGGGCCTTTAAACAAGCCCGTATCGGCGCTCAGACGAGCCACCCAACCCCCCCCCCTCCCCATCCCCCCAAACCCATAGGAGTAAACTGGGTGAGCGCGGGATTCATTTCAACCCCTTCACCCGCCAGTCCCATGAGGCATGCAAGGGAGTGACGGCAAACTTCGACGTGGGATTTAGTGCGAGGGAAGCTTCTTCGGGTAAAGTGAGAGGGCCGGACGGTACCACCTCAAACCCGACACAGACAGACTCGAGTTGGTGCGTCCGAAAAACGCAATTAACGACCATCCTCGTCCCATATACGCGGTCCTCGTGGCGGCGGAATCCCCCCGACACCTCCCCCACCCCCTCCCCAGATTTCCCATTAAATCCGGTTTGGTGTGAATTAAATAATTGCGAGAGGAAGAGAAAGGCGAGGGAGATGGGGTTGCAGTACAGGAGTGGGCGGAGGAAGGTCGAAGCTGTTAAACCGCGTATGAAATAATTACGTAACGGGGGAGTCGGGCGCTTTATCGAGTGGGGGCTTATCCCGCGTTAATGAGTATCTCTAAACTCCCCCATTGTCTTCGCACCGCGCCGCCCCCCCCCCCCACAAACAAAAAATAGATGACCGACAGACTCCATCCTTAAAAAAGAGAGTCCCTTACGCCATGGGGAATAAGTCCTTCCTTCCTCCGTGGTTACGCCGTACACAATAACATCCCGCCTGCATTAACGTAACGGCCGACCGCCTGTCACGTTTCCATTGTTTTTAGGATCCGCGGACGTCATTCGTCCCGTTGCGACTCGACCAGGGCCGGCAATCATTCGCGGGGGGTTGGAGGTTGCGGGGGTTGGGGTGAGAAACTGTTATAGCCACGAGGAGAGCCAAGTCCTGACGGAGCCCGCAAGAAAAAGAACCGGACAAGCGTCCTGTATATAGTGCGTGTTATCTACATGTCGCCCAAACCTGGCGAGTAATCAGTGCAAAGATGGCGCACAGAAACGCCAGAAAAGGCGCGCGAATTCATATGGATGTATACTGTATGTACAGCGAGGCGTTCATTTCCACGTTCATCTTCAACAACGAATCTTGCTATATGCATGTCAACGGATTTTACTATTATTATTTCCTCCTGAAATCAGTTCTCGTGAAAAAAAACCCGTGCACTGGCTGTTTGTATACACACAAACACTTCCCCGACAAGAGCAACAGACCGGACTCATGACGTCACCAAGGACGGCCTCCACTGGGGCGTGGCTGCTCCCCCTTACAAACTATAATCTTTCCCCAAGTTTCAATTTCGAGAAAAAGGGTGCATGAATGTATTCTATAGTACTTATCCCAGTATTGTACAAAAAAAATTATAATAAAAAGAATTCCAAACTGCATTGCAGTTTACCTTTAGGTCGTTGAGTTCCCATGCTGCGCGTAACGCCAATGACTAGAGTGAACGCACTCTTCCCATGTCTAAACCTATACGCGTTTACGTTATCAGTGAGCCATGAGCAGTGAGGACAAGGCAGGGGGGATAGATCAACTTTCTTGGCCTTGGCATCGTGGCCAAGGGAAGATGAACATCAAATGTAGTATATAAGTAACGTGATGCGCTGCATATATACACGGGCTGGTTGACGTGTAACCCTTGTGGTTGGTGTGATGCACAGTGGAATGAGATCTTGTATGTACCCAAGCCAAACGTGCTGTACAGTACAGTACATGTACAGTATAACCCGTGGATCTTATGTACACGGCAGTTCACGCAGTCGAAGCCTACGCGCAGTTCTACATGGGGGGGGAGAGCTGAATCGATGGTCAATAGACGAATCGACCATCGACTACCGGTAATGGGCGAAGAGGCGGAAACGTTGACCACGTGCGTCAGTCCGCAACGACGATCACTTCAGCACGTGAGCGTGGCAAAACAAAGGTCAAGCCGAAACAATCGCGATCTCCACTCGGATCTCCCCCCCCCTCTCTCTCTCTCCCCCCCCCTCTCTCTCTCTCTCTCTCTACCCCCCCCCTCTCTCTCTCTCTCCCTCGCTCTCTCTCTCCTCTCTCCTCTCTCTCTCTCTATCCCCCTCTCTCTGTATCCCTCTCCCTCTCTCTCTCCCTCTCTCTCTCCCTCTCTCTCCCTCTCTCTCCCTGTCTCCCTCTCTCTCGCCCTCTCTCCCCCACCTCTCTCTCTCTCTCCCTCTCTCCCCCACCTCTCTCTCTCTCTCCCTCTCTCCCCCACCTCTCTCTCTATCTCCCTCTCTCCCCCACCTCTCTCTCTCTCTCTCTCCCTCTCTCTCTCCCTCTCTCTCTCTCTCTCTCTCCCTCTCCCTCTCTCTCTCCCTCCCTCTCTCCCTCTCTCTCTCTCTCTCTCCCTCCCTCTCCCTCTCCCTCTCTATCCCTCTCCCTCTCTCTCCCTCTCCCTCTCTCTCTCCCTTCCTCTCTCTTACTCCTCCCCTCCCTTCATCCCTCCCCTGCCTCCCTCCCACCCTCCCCTCTCTCCTCTCTCCCCGTATCTCTCTCTCTCCATCTCGTCCATTTTTAGAGGGGATTGGGAATATACATAGACATGATATTGGATGGCTTGATAACCTCGGATGTGCCATGATTGATTGAGTTCCGCAGTTGGAAGACAGCGGCGCGTCCCATGACAAAGCAGGGTCTACGGTCGTGCGACGCCTTTTTTGTGAATGAATGAATGAATGAATGAAAGAGTAGAGCGATGGGTAAATGGGTGGATCCGGCGGCTGGCTGAAGGGATAGTTGAACTGTTGGTCGGGTGGATGGCTGGTTAAATGTATGGATGGTTGGTCGAGTCGGTGGATGTCTAGGGTGATTGGGTGGATGGCTGTATGGGTTGGCAGGGTGGATGATTAGAAGGACGGTTGGAGAGGGGCTGAGTGGATTGGTTAGTTGGTTGGTCGAATGGGTGGTTGTGTGGGGTGGTTGGGTCGATGATTGTAGGGGTTGGCAGGGTGGATGATTGGAAGGACGGTTGGATAGGGGTTGGGTGGATGGTTTGGTTGGTTGGTCGAGTCTATGGTTGTGTGGGTGGTTGTGTGGGGTGATGGGCAACTTGGTGGATGGCTGTATGGGTGGCAGGGTGGATGATTGGAAGGACGGTTGGATAGGAGTCGGATGGATGGGTTGGTCGGGTGTATTAGGTTCAATGGGTGGTTATAGGGGGATATAGGTGGATAGCTGAGTGGATAGTTTGCTGGGCGGTTGGATGGATGGATGATTTAACTTAATATATGGGCCGGCTATTCCCACGAGGGGCTAAACCTACGGAACAATCCCTTGAATAACAACATACTGAATCCACAATCACGTACACCGACATTACCATATCAAAAACACTCATCCGCGCGAAATCTACGTCTCTCTTGAGAAATCCCCCAACATAAAATCATCATAAAATCCATGTCCGCCAAGTGGCTTTGCAGAAAGGATTGATGATATACACGCATTAAAAAAGGGCGTCATTTTGGTATTCAAGACATGCGAAGCCCACAGAGGTTTATAGCCGTAAGCTCTGGCACTTGATGCATGCAAGTCTGAACACCGGTCGATGACGTAAATAAACCACTCAAGATCTTGAGAGATGAAATGGAAACATGTGCGGCGTTATCTCTAATGGTAAGGGGTTGATTCAAATTATTCTCCATCCACGCTCCCAACCCCAACACCCCACCCCCTTCAGAAAATGGACCATCTGCAGGGAACGCGTGCCTTTCAAGCGAACGTGCTATTCGACGTCGCCATTATGAAAAAAAGGGGGGGGGGAGAATGTGCTGCCGGTGACACATCCCGTGCGGCCAAATTCAATTTCGTTAATTCAATTCGAAACCGCGCACACCGGACGGGGGAAGAAGTAACAATGTCAAACCGTGTATATAATGCGCGCTGCTGAGTACCCGTAAAAAGATCGTTACCCCGCACGTCGAGATCGGGCAACCGTCTGGGAGCTCGCCGTGAGCGGCTATCTAGTCTGCAATCGGGGTTCGGTGCGAGTCATTGGTATAGCGCGCATGGCGCATTCACGCGGGGACCTTCGGTGGATAAAGCACACACGGTCATCAGCAGGACGTACGACTATACAACAGTCATTCTGACGACTACAGTCTCTACAACGAGCACGGTCAGGACCAAGAGACCAAGACTACCGCTTCTAGGTCCACAGCCATCGCAAGCTCTGCTTGCCGCAAAGGTGAAAATCGCAATGACCACATGCCACAACCCGCAATACCAATGGACATTATTAGCCACTGCCATTATCATTAGCAGTACCACTTCTGAATCCACCAGCACCACTTCGTACTCCATCGACACACAACAACACTATTCCACCGCCAGTAGCTCTGATTCCACCACCTCTATCATCAACATCATACCCGCCACACCATCGACACTACCACTGCGATCACCACCACTACCAATATTATCACCGACAACACTACCACGGCCGTCACCATCGTCATCGTCATCGTCACCATCCTCATTATCCTCATCACCACCGTCACCCTCATCAACCTCATCACCCTCATCACACCCTCACCACCCTTATCACCATCATCATCATCATCGCCATCATCCTCATCATCACCATAATCATCATCACCATCATCATCATCATCATCCCCGTTATCCCCCTTATCGCCATCATCATCATCATCATCACCATCATCATCCTTATCACCATCATCACCATCATCATCATCATCACCATCATCATCATCACCATCATCATCATCATCATCACCATCATCATCCTTATCACCATCATCATCCTTATCACCATCATCATAATCATCATCATCACCATCATCATCCTTATCACCATCATCACCATCATCATCCCCATCATTAACATCATCATCTTCATCACCATCATCATCACCATCATCACTTTCATCATCACCACCATCACCAACACCACCACCACCTCCAACCACCACGACCACAACTATCACCATCAACACACAATCAAAGCTATAGTACAAGAGAAGGTCCCAATATAATCATAAGGTCCAAATCAAGAACAACAGTGACAGCAACCCTGATCCCGCGTCCCCAATCCTAACTGCGTTTAATATCAAGGCTATCGAATAGCAATGCCATTCATCTTTGAGGAGGAAGGGAGTCAGTCACAAACATCTTCAAGTCAGCCGTTCCGTCCCCCGTTATACGGTTGTAAGGACAAATCACAGGCGCCTGCCGCCAAGGAACACCCCCGATAATGCATATTTCACACCGCAGCATGCGGCGGCGAACGGTCGCACTGCGCCAAGAAGGAACTACCCGGGACAGCCATCCGGACGGTCATCATTTTCTCTGGGATTACCGCTGCCCGCTACAACATAATTGAAATCGCACTTAAGGAAAGCCCCTCTCACACGTAAAGTTCGCCCACGTCGTGTGTTCAACAGATAGAGTCGTATAATTATAATGTATTCGTGGCGAGTCTGTGAGAGAGACCAATAAATAGGTAGAGGGGGGTTAGTCATTAACTTGATTGTCCGACTGTGTGAAATGTCATAACAGATCGCTCTACGGTTCGAGTTACCAGGCGGCTACCAGCCACGCAGGCAGGCAGCTCGATAGGTTAAGTACAACTTGAGGTATAATTTATTCATGCAGAATTCACTTTTCCCAAACTCTGAAATATCGCCTATTTCTGCGTCTCTCATCGGCAGCAAGCAAGCGCTTCAGTCCATTAATCCACAGCAATTGACGGACCACTCGATCACGGTCCAGCCCTGTCTGGGGGTATACAGAAAGGTTTCCCTCCGGTAAGGAAAACATGTCCGCGTTTCAATAACGCCATCACAGACGCACGACAATCAGTACACTCCAGCCGGGCTCTGAGGAGATGCTCAACCGGGGTTGGAGGAGGAGGGGGTGGAGAACGAGAACTGGAAAGGGAACAAAACTAAAAAGCAGTTGAAACCGGGTTTACAACAAATTGTTGTTTCCACATAAATTAAAAGACACGTTGACTATTTGGGAGACCACCATCTAAGGGCTGGATATCTCAGATGGGAGAGCACTGGTACGTTAATCCAGAGGTCTCGGGTTCAAGTCCCGGTCCAGTCAAAGTTTTCTTTGCCAATTTTTCAATTTGTTCAGAAGCTCCCAGTCAGTTTTTCCTTGATTTCTTTAACTTTTGTCTTAATTGAAAAAAGCTGCATCCACTTTGTGTGATCCCTATAGCTGCTGGCATCTGGATGAAAGCGGGGGTGTGATCCCAGGAAATAATACGGCAGTTATAATAGTTGAATGCTTCTGACTGGCGCCCCTAACCCGGCAAAGACTATAGTTGACTATGTTGGGAAGGTCGCCATCTAAGGGCTGAATAGCTGAGGCAAAAGTGGTATTAAAGAGCACTGGTACGTTGAACCAGAGATCTCGGGCTCAGGTCTCGGTCAAGTCAAGTTTCCTTTTAATACCAAACGTTCAAATTGTTTTTAAAAAAGTCAGTAATCCTTTCCTTTCATTGAAACTAAAAACGAAATAAGAAGAAAATGAAAACGAACAAAGACATGCATAAATAAAACCCGTAAAGGCCGCGTGTAAGCAATAAAGCGTTTTCATCCCTACTCCTGGAAGGGAGCCTTGTTGGAACAACGTATTCCCATCACTGAGTCTCATTAATCATTCTATGAAAGGTCTGCATTTCATTCAATGCCCAGAAATGGTTAGTTCCCCACAAACGCTCTAACGTCCTGTTTGCAAAGACGTACAGCTGGATCGTTCTCCCGGCATCGTTCCATCTTCTTTTCAGGGCGCCTCCATGCGATTTCTCGGACAATAAGAACTGTCAGGTGCAAATGCACCATAGTTCTTTGAGTCGGTTTACTCTATCAAAAGGATGCATTGGCCATGAGATCATTATTTTGATAATGAACGTGGCAATACAGTCTTTTGTGTTGTACTGGTGACCAACAAAATGGCCCGCGCGGTTGTTAGGAGTGCTGTGCGGACGGGCGAGGGGCTAGAGGAAGAGATGGAGAAGAAGATGGGAATAAAGAAGAAGAAGAAGAAGAAGAAGAAGAAGATGGAAAAGAAGAAGAAGAAGAAGATGGGAAAGAAGAAGAAGAAGAAGAACAAGAAGAAGAAGAAGAACAGAACAAGAACAAGAACAAGAACAAGAAGAACAAGAACAAGAAGAACAAGAACAAGAAGAACAAGACGGTTGAGGAGGAAGCGGAGGAGGAAACGGAGAAGGAGAAGGAGGAGGAGAAGGAGAAGGAGAATGAGGAGGAGGAGGAGGAGGAGGAAGAGGAGAAGAAGGAGAAGGAGGAGAAGGAGGAGAAGGAGGAGGAGGAGGAGGGAGAGACATACCACTGCTTTCCAACAAAATGACAACACGACCATTTCAATACAGACCAACTGAATAATCGGCGCTCCATCCAAGTTCCCGCCGGACCAGAGTCGAAATATCGACGATATTAAAAGTGCCCTCTAAACATCTCAGAGTCAGAGAGGAGCGTTGTGTTCGCAGTGCGATGCACGGCGGTTCGTCCGTCATCGAGTGCCCACTTTTCTTGTGTAGAACGGCTAATAAATTCAACTCGGTTCAGCGCCTTTCGAGGGAGCTGTCTATACACGACGTGCATCAACGGGACTTTCACCGTTCTACTCGGGATCCATTTGTATATCGTATCCAGCCTGCTGTATAGTGTATGCATAATGTACGCAATGGTTTGGGGTGGACCTATACCCAATTTATCTGACAATTTGGCGCCCGTCGAGCGCCTGGTGAGTGCCAAGCAACAGGCAAATTGAGCCGGCTCGTGTCGCGGAAACCCCCGGCTTCCGGATTGAAAAAAAAAAAGAAAAAAAAAGGGGGGGAGGAAGCTGCCACGATGCCGTGCGAATAGCCTGGAAGTGACGCTGAGTTACCGTATAGGCATCAGTGATTCTTGACACAATTTGTGCACCGGCCTGTATGATAATGGAGCGCGCGACCGGGCGGCCAGCCCCTCCGCGCTCACGTCCCAGGGCCCAGCAGAGCTAGCTCCGAGTCAACAAGGCAGTCCTACAAACACCCGATAATGCCAGGACGTACCAATTCATCTTGGGCTTCGACAAACTAGCGGAAGGGCATTGCACACTTCGACCTCATTTCATTTATCTTGCTTGGTTGGTTTTTGTTTTCTTTCTTCTTCTTTTGATGGGTTGGGGGGCGGCATTGACAGCTCAATGCAAACTATGAAACAGTGGTGAACCCTTAACCTGAACATTCGCCCGTGGCGTGTACACCTTTTCCCGCCTTGCAATTTCCCACCGGAAGACTGGGAGATGCTCCCCCTGCCCCTCGCCCCGCGAGAGGTTCCCCTCTCGGGCCGGCCCGGGCGGTAGACCGTTGCGAATGGCCGGTGTAACGAGGCCAGGAGGTGTGAGGGAAAGGCAAAAGGCGAATGCAGGGCAGGGAGTTTGGGGGGCGTTCGCTTTTCTCGGCAAAGATGAATCGCCCCCAAAGTTGAATTAGTCCCCCCCCCCTCCGACGCCGGCCCGGTCGACGGGCTCTGCGTCTATAGGACTCGACTCGGAAAAGCCGTCACGAATTGGGAAGGACGGAACGTCAACTTGGTTGGGGTGCGAACCTCTTTAAAGAATAGTACACCAGCGATTAGCAATGTCGTACTACAGACTCATCTCACTCTTTCTCTCTCTCTCTATCTCTCTCCTCTCTATCTATCCCTCTCTCCCTCCCGGCCCCCCCTGTCTATATCCCTCCATCCCTTTCTCTCTCTTTCTCTCTCTCTCTCTCCCCACCTCTTTCTATCTCCCCCCTTTCTGTCAATCTCTCTCCCTTTCTCACCTCACTCTCTCTCACTCACTCTCCCCCTCTCCCTCTCTCTCTCTCCCTCTCTCTCCGCTCTCTCTCTCTCCCTCTCTCTCTCACTCACTCTCCCCCCTCTCCCTCTCTCTCTCTCCCTCTCTCTCCGCTCTCTCTCTCTCCCTCTCTCTCTCTCACTCTCTCTCTCCCTCTCTCTCTCTCCCTCTCTCTCTCCGCTCTCTCTCTTCCTCTCTCTCCTCTCTCTATCTTTCCATCTCTCATTCTCTCTCGCTCCCTCCCCCTCTCTCTCTCTTCTCTCTTTTTCTGTCATTCATTTTCTCTTATTCCCGTACTCTTTCTCTCCCGTGCAAATTTGCCGCTCTTGAGCAATGACCAAAAACACTTCATGAAAATAGATTGACGATGCCGCAATCTTCGGGTTCGTCCGAAGTACACGCTCAGTTTGTGGGGAGGCCGCTAGCTTACGACCATGGGAAGTTGCCGAAGCTTTGAAACTGGTATTTAAACAAATTTACGTGACGCTGGAGGGCCCCGTTTGTGAGAAATACATGGGCGCCATGTGATGCCAATAATTACGAGGACAGTGCTCATAATGTGGTGCACGAGGGCGCTGTTCGTCGTGAAATCAGAGGGCGCTATTTGTCTAATAAAATACGGGCGATTCACAATAGTGCGCCCTCAAGAGTTTGCAACGCGTTGGCCAATCTGTCGATCATTTTTCAGCGGCGCATTGGGTCGACAGATTCCGCGCATTGTGATTGGCCAACGCATTGGAAGTTGATAGACCCTAAAGTGAAATGCATTACGTCACAACTGAATATTCATGGGTTAATCTCCCGACTGCAGGAGGCCATGAACACATTAGGCTGGTTTACGTCCCCTACCTGTCTCTGGAGTCCAGGTATAGGGGACGAGAACCAGCCTATGAACATATTTGACGTATGGCCTTCTACCTGGCCGCCTTTAGGGTCTACCTTGGAAATCTCCCGTATTCGTTATTCGAGGGGGCTGTTCCTAGGTATCGAAATCTGAGGGCGCTGTTGGTCGCGTCAACGCGAGGGCGCTGTTTGTCTAATCGAATTCGAGGGCGCTGTTTCTGGTATCGAACTGCAAAAGGAGCTGCTTGCCACGTGAAAATATTGAGAACTGTTTGGCATCGGGCGCGCCATTTCTGATCTTCAGTCGGAAGACCACATCGGACAAGAACAAAGTACAGAGTTGTGTGCCATAAAAAAACCAACACTGGGCGCAGCGCGTCTGCTTAAAGATCGTGCACTTGCCCACACTCGCAATTTGTAAAGAGGATGCGAATGATGTATATCCTAAACAACCCGAAACAGATGCAGTGCGAAAACTGCACGGTAGCATAATAAAGTCAAAATAAAATGGGTATGCACATTGTACGGCTTACTATGGGAAGCGACGAAATCTCATACCCGGAATTAGTCTTACTATGATTTATGCTTACAACGGTTCCACTTCAACTAAAGTGGGTTTATTCTTTGCTTTGCAGTTGTTCTCGTGAGCTTCTACACATGCACAGTACATGGCAACTGCTTGGAATTGGACAACAGTCTCAACGCCTTAAATGAGCACAAAAATAGCCTCATCTATAAATTAAGATTACTCATAAACGATTTAGAGGTAAGACAATGGGCTGCATCTCCGCCCTTCCTCTTGTGCGTCTCTTTCTATGTCCTCAATGTCAATTCTGTTGGATTCTGTTGGAGTTATTTAATATCCATTATTCATAGGCAATAATCACTAATATAAATTAAGGAGAGCTTTGGCTAAGTTGTATGCCAACATCATGACCGATTGAATTTCGCTACCCCCAAAAAAGAAAAGAAAAAAGAAGTGAGAATGGAGCGTATGTCCCCCGCAGCTGTTGCAGAGACACCGATGGTGGGCGTGTATTCTACGGGATTTCATTAACGGGCTCCGACTGGCTAATGGAGACCACTCATTAATCCATTTGGGCAGACGAAATTTATGGCCGACACGCTCCATTCCAGCACGAAGGCCGGATGACATAATTGCACGTCGCATTTAGAACATAGCTTAGAATCTTATAAAGAAAGAAGACAAAAAGGAAGACATGGGACTGATATGAAATATAGAAATCGAGAGAGATTTGCGACCGGCATGGAGATAGGCCTAATTGGTGAGTCACACCACCCGCCATGTTTCCTGAAATGACAGCATTTGGGCGGGAAATGCTTTTAGTCTCCTGCCAATCTGTTGTGCTGTCTGTCCAAATTATTGTTCGCCCTTTCTCCCGTCCATCCGTTGGTCTGTCTGTTTGTCCGTATACATAATGTCTTCCGGTCTGTCTGTCTATCTTTTCGTCTCTCTTGGAAACTACCGATGTTCACTACAAAAATGGACGGCTTTTAATGATATTTTTTGTTTTGGTTTTCCAAACAGGGCGATTTTCATTACACGCAGGAAATATCTGCCATCAAATCCTTGCTCCGCATTACATCTTGTGACAACCAGACAGTGAGTCATAGAATAGCATAGAGCATAGAATAGCCCCTTGGGATCTGTCCAATATTGAGCATGCAAGGCATTACATCGAATCACCACTGTGACCAAAGGTGGGCACGACATCAACTTGCAACGGCGTTTCATCATGCAACAGAAACCCAATTGGTTGTGTGCAAACGTTTCTGAAAATGTCAGGGTTTTTCCTGCAGACCTTTCCCTAAACCTGCTGATTTACTGCCAAAATGTATGCTTCATAATCATTTGAGTGAGTTTTTCATCGAACCTAATCCAGAGGGATTAATTGGTTTTTTAAACTGTAGGTTTTGACATGACATTATAATAGCACCCTCATTTTTACAAGGGTATTTTAAAGGTAAAAAGGACGACCAATTTATGGCTCCTCAAAGAAAAACAAACTTGCCAATATGTTAGTACACTTCAGAACCCTACATGACAGCAGAAAGTGAGCTTGAATGTAATATTTATTGCAGAGACTCTCAACCAGGTTCATGGAAATGATTTGTTTCATTGCAGGAAATGCCAAGCACGCTGGAGGATATTGAGATGAAAATTGCGCACGGGGTCGGCGCTCTTCAGCCCTTCATTAGTCGAGACGTTAACTTGGACATTCAAAACGACTTGCAAACACTGCGTTATCGTATCCAGTGCATTGTGAGTACAACATTTCTCTATCCTTCCTTCCTTCCAAGCTCCTTCCTTCCTAGGTCCTTCCTTCCAAGTTCCTTCCTTCCTAGGTCCTTCCTTCCAAGTTACTTCCTTCCTAGGTCCTTCCTTCCAAGTTCCTTCCTTCCTAGGTCCTTCCTTCCAAGTTCCTTCCTTCCTAGGTCCTTCCTTCCAAGAACCTTCCTTCCAAGTTCCTTCCTTCCAAGTTCCTTCCTTCCAAGTTCCTTCCTTCCAAGTTCCTTCCTTCCAAGTTCCTTCCTTCCAAGTTCCCTCCTTCCAAGTTCCTTCCTTCCTAGGTCCTTCCTTCCAAGAACCTTCCTTCCAAGTTCCTTCCTTCCAAGTTCCTCCCAAGTTCCTTCCTTCCAAGTTCCTTCCTTCCAAGTTCCTTCCTTCCAAGTACCTTCCTTCCAAGTACCTTCCTTCCAAGTTCCTTCCTTCCAAGTTCCTTCCTTCCAAGTCCCTTCCTTCCAAGTACCTTCCTTCCAAGTTCCTTCCTTCCAAGTTCCTTCCTTCCAAGTTCCTTCCTTCCAAGTACCTTCCTTCCAAGTACCTTCCTTCCAAGTACCTTCCTTCCAAGTTCCTTCTTTCCAAGTTCCTTCCTTCCAAGTACCTTCCTTCCAAGTTCCTTCCTTCCAAGTTCCTTCCTTCCAAGTACCTTCCTTCCAAGTTCCTTCCTTCCAAGTTCCTTCCTTCCAAGTTCCTTCCTTCCAAGTTCATTCCTTCCAAGTTCTTCCGTCCAAGTTCCTTCCTTCCAAGTTCCTTCCTTCCAAGTTCCTTCCTTCCAAGTTCCTTCCTTCCAAGTTCCTTCCTTCCAAGTTCCTTCCTTCCAAGTTCCTTCCTTCCAAGTTCCTTCCTTCCATGTTCCAAGTTCCTTCCTTCCAAGTTCCAAGTTCCTTCCTCCAAATTCCAAGTTCCTTCCTTCCAAGACCCGTACCAAATTTAAATGTGAGAGGCAATGGTGAGGAAAGGAGAGGACGTAAGAGGGGAGGAAAGGAGGGGGAATTACAGTGATGAGGAAAGTGGAGATAACGAGAATGACCATGATGGGGGAAGGGTGGGAAAGATGGGAGGGATGGCGAAGCCAATGTGGGCGGAGAGAAGATGATGAGAGCGATGCGTTAATCACAATGCTGTTATCGTTTCCAACACAGCTTCTTGACATCGGGCATGGCGGGCGCTTCCTCGACGACAGCGATACCGCATACCGGAATACGAACCTGACGCTGCTTCACGAGAAGACCTTACTGGCCGTACTCCGACTGTTCCTCGGGCAACTGTCCTTCCACTGCTACGGCTTGGACAAGAGGGGCGCCGCATCCAGCCTGCAGGCGGAGGGCAGCCAGCTGTGGCAACGCACGCTGCGCGCCAAAGTCCCCGCCAAGCGCAAGGAGTCGGGAGGGCAGCCGTGGGATCCGCGGCTGGCGCAGGCCTCGTGGGCGCACACACCCGAACGCGCGCCACAATACGCGCCTGAACGCGCGCCACAATACGCGCAAAAACGCGCGCTCGAATACGCGCCCGAGTCCGCGCTCCAATACGCGATCAAACGCGCGCTCCAATACGCTCCAGAACGCATGCCCCAATACGCACCCGAACGCGCGCCCCAGTACGCACCCGAACGCGCGCCCCAGTACGCACCCGAACGCACGCCCCAATACGCACCCGAACGCGCGCTCCAATACGCACCCGAACGCGCGCCCCAGTACGCACCCGAACGCGCGCCCCAGGCCGCGCCCCGGTATGCGCTCGAGTACTTCCCGTACTTCGGCGGTGGGGACGACGCGAAGGAGGAGGAGGCCGAGGACGCAGACGTGTGGAGCACGGCGCGGCACGAGGACAGAGGCGTTCCGGTGCCGGACTACCCGGCCTGGGGTCACTCGTCGGAGAATTCCGCGCTGCGGGTCCTGCGGGCGCTGGTGGGACGGTACGAGAAACGGAGGGCTTCGCCCCGCTCGAGGTATCCCCACCTCTTTTGAGCCTCGACGCAGTCGACGCAGTCATGGTGCGTCGATAATCGAAGGAGGGCACACCGCATCGGTATATTAATTTCCTTGAGGGACATGAAATTCTGACCCATGCAATGAGGAGGCTGATTTCTTTGTCCCGTTCTTCTTATCTCCAGGGTTTTTCTTTTCTCAGACCGCCTGTGGCGAGATGTTATTAAAGTTGAGTACTCAGTAAACCATAACGAATGGGGGAACATGACGAATAACCGACGCGTTATCAGAAGTCGTTCAAAGGGCGCTACACGAAGTAAATCACTCCTTTCAGACTCCCTTCCGTCTGTCACATGCACAAGAGACTTCAACACCAAAACACAGCAACATTCGGAGAGGCAAATCTCTTCTGCCCGGGCAGATCCACAAAAACAAGCCTCTCCCTCCTAAACATTATGCAAGAACGCCCCCAGAGCGTTTAGACTTCTGTTTCATCAAGCGCTTGAACTGAAGCTCAGAAAAAAAACCGAGGAAGGGATAGGTCTTGATTTCTTTCCAGTAGCGCCCTTCCGTTGTTCCGTGGATGTAGCTGTCTATAAGTGTGATTCTCTCCGAAGGATAAGAGACCGGGAAAATAACCTCTCCCCCGTACGTCAGAAGGGTGCAGACAAAGACGAATTCTCTGACACCCTAATTCTATGGGCCATGCTGGTGCGTGAATACCCCCTCCCCATTTTTTCCAGCCTCGGGCCCTCGGCTAATTAGCTAGAAGCGAGGCCCGCCATTTTTTTCCCAACGTTCCCTTCTTATCTGTTTTGGTGTGTAATGGTACATTTCGCCCATTTTTTTTTCTTTCCCATTGAAGGAGGGGGAGAGGTCGCAATGTACGGGCCACTGGTAGCATCCATTTTAAGTCAGCTGGTACTGAATGAAGAGGTCATACATTATAGCCCCTGGGAGAGAAAGCTTACTGTTCTTGAACCGGCGTGCCTCGAGACGAAAAAAACAAAAACAAAAAATAATGACAATTGGGATATTTTGACTGTTGCCATCACCAGATAGAAACAAAACACCACTAAAATTCCTTATACGTGTACAAGTACCAGTGTAAATATTGCTCAGTCGTTAATTAGACTATAACATATATCTAGTCTTTTAATTTATTTCGGGAAAAAATTGCCAATATTTTGTCTTTCGTATAATGGTGATTGGAGCTATCTACTCTTGTGATATACTTAATTTTCTATCGACAGGCCTGAAGCTATTTTGAGAAGGTAACTTAAACAGAGGATTGTTAATGGATTGGTTAGCCTGTGGGGGCTCCTGGGCACCTATACAATTTATTTTGTACCAGTAATTACAAACGTTAAACGACAGTAGCTATAATGAAAACAAACAAAACTGGTGCTCAAACTCTGTTCTTTCAATTTCGGCAATGCAAAAATCGGAAGGTCGTGCATTTCGATACAGAGACGCTTTGTCCGGGTGAGTGTTGTAGGTGCAGCACGTCAGCAATGCGTACTAATAATTGTTAATTAACTTGTTTCTTTCTGGTCACTGTTTAAGCATGGGCTGTCTGTGTGCCCTCGTTCTAGAATATACTGCATCAGCGTTCATCGGTTGAAACGCGGGGAAGACAGGGGCATGGGCAGGCCGCTGGGTAGATGCCAGAGATGGCGGAGAAAGGTCAAAGGCCAAACCAAAAATCGACTGCATCGCCACTTGATCCGTGACATCATATACGGGTGCTTTCTCAGTTCTCGTGTCGCAGTGCATCGCGGGAAAGAAAGTTTGCATGGGACGTGGCCGGCTGAGCACGGCGGTGCTGATACCATGCCTATGGATATAGGCCTATAGACCTTTCTTTTGCTACGTCACTGCTGCAGTTTCTGCCATGGCAAACTATGGTCAGCCGTCACAGCAAAATAATACAAAAGACAATTTTTCACAATGTATGACTAAAATGCTGGACGACAACAAGAATACTAAAACAGTTAACAACATTATCTCAACCACAAAATGTAGATATGTCTTTTAGTTTTGGAATGTCTAAAAGGTATTTTTCGGCGAAAGCTCATGTCATCGGAGGTTGATTTCATGAAAGCTGATGGCCGTCCATACAAAATGGAGGTCAATGTTTGCAAACAAAAGAAAGGTCTATATACGGGTACTCGTACCTGGGCGCGGCGTTGTTGAGTGCCCTCGGGTCAGGTTCGAGTAGAAATGCCAGGAGTCTATGGCCATGCTCGAAATGAAGGCTTAGGCTCGGGCTCAGGCTTCGTCTCCGTCTGACCAAACCTGAAAATCCAGGTGGTGGTCTGTTTCCGAATTTGAAGGTTTGTTGGCTTGATAGGCACAGGGTATTCACCAAGAAAACTGGGGCCAAACGCTTGTTTTTAGATGCCCGTGCAATTGCGAGTAAGATAAATGTGACCGAAACCCGCGCTTTAAGCCTTCATTTCGAAAACGGCCTATGATTGATTTTGGTCGACACAATCGAAGCGTGGACCGATCGACAGTTTTTGCCTCATGGTCAAATGAACCATACTTCACAGAGGGTTGTTCGGGTTTTGGGTTGTTGGTTGGTTTGGGGGGGGGGGTTGGGGGCGGGGGGGGGGGGGGGCTTGTAATCGCAGAGGCCTGACATTCAAATTGTTGGCAGTGCCTCTACTGATGTCGTGCGCGCATGCCGATCGGGCCAGGTTGGGTTCGAACCACTCCCCCCCCCTCTCCCCCTCTCCCCCTCTCCCGCTACCCGAGATACAACTGGTAAACGGAGCCTCGCCCGACAGCACCGCGACCTTCGCCCCAGCCTCCTCACTCATTATAGACCCTTTAATTAAGAAAATAATGAAAGCTTAGGCTCGGGCTCGACGCGGGTTGCCTTCGGGCTCGCATTTATTTCCACAACTCGTCATATTTTAAACATCAAAGTTACTGAAGAGCAAGGTGCTGGTCGCAATGTCAAAAGGCGATTACTTTGCCAAAGAACGGGACAGCAAACTTCCAAAATCCCAATTTTTCGGGGAGGGTGTGCGGCGGGAACGAAGCCCAAGTCTGATTCGGCGACTCGTCCGTGGCCTATCGACACCCTGTGTCCAGTGATTGCGATGTGCGTGGGATGCACACACGCGCCCGCACGAGCGATCGGCTGGGATATTGTACTTGACGGGTCACCTTTACGCTCGAGTTCTCCGCCTGCATGTCTTTTTCGCAAGACGGGTAAGAGGGAGAGAGAAAGAGGGGGAGAGAGAGAGAGAGACAGAGGAGGGAGGGAGGGGGAGAGAGAGAGAGAGTGGGGGAAGGAATAGAGAGGGGCGCGACGAAAAGAAATGAGAAATGAGTTTATGGTGTGAGGTGACAGAGGTTGAAAGTGCAATGTGTGTGGGAAAGCCGAGCTAGGCGCTGAATGGAACCGACAGTGCAGTTATTGGACCGTTGAGGAGGCTGTGCAAAAGGACAACTGGATGAATTGTGAGAGGGGTATATGAGAGTGGAGGGGTAATGAGAGAGGCTTGGAAAGGTTTTGGATATGCTAGCAATGGTGTCTCTATACACGAGTCGGCCTTATGATGCATTGCCGCCGTCACACGCAAGGTCACTATCATACACACTGACGACGAAGCTATGGGATGCACTCAGGGCGCGAAGTATATACCGTAGGCCTGCTCCATGCTCGAAGCGAAGTATGAACGTGGAGCCTACACGAGCAGGTATAGCAGAAACGACGCCAGCGAAAAGACATCAAACTTTCCACGGGGGGGGGGGGCGCCTATTGAAACCGACGTCAAGATGTCCTAATGTCATGGGTGAACCCGCCCAACGTGCGTGCTGCATTCGTTTGACGTGACGCGCGTTCAACTTAGCCCGTTCTCAATGCCCCGGCGGCGCTTTGCAGCTTTGCCCACAGTTTAGAGGGGGAAAAATGGCGGCTTCTACAAACTCGAACTCGAAGTCGTTTTCGAAATGAAGGCTTAAGCTCTGGCTTAGGCTTCGGTCATGTTTATCTTACTTGTTACAATATCACAGGCACCTAAAAACAAGCGTTTGGCCCCAGTTTCTTGGGATATACCCTGTACCAATCAAGCCAGTAAACCTTCAAATTCGGAAACAAACCACTGCCTGGATTTTCGGGTTTTGTCAGACGGAGACGAAGCCCGAGCCCGAGCTTAAGCCTTCATTTCGAAAACGGCCAATAGTGACGGTATACGGTCTGGCGCCCGCTGTTGTCCGTTTACTGAGGTTACTTATTTTCTGTGGAGGCCACGGGTATAAGGCTGTAGACAAGAAACACTGTACTCTATGCGAGAGTCCTAAGCATCCAGCGAGCCTGGGATACGTGTTGCCACTTATGCACGCGCTCGTCCGAACCATCTATGTGCTCCATATATAGGCTAATGCTTGCCAGGAGTCTCACCTCCTGGGATTATGTCATGGGAACCAAGGCTCGAATGTGTGTGAAGAAATTGCGGGGGGGGGGGGGGGCAAGCAGGCCCGAAGGCGTATAACTCATACTGACTGCATACTCCTATGGAACACCGTTTGCCAAAAAGGTACAGCGCGTGAAAAAGAGACACCAATACTGGCAAGGCTTCGATGGCGTTTCCGTCCGTTTCAAATGCACAGAAACCCTCCACTGGGAGGAGCAGACGTTACCGCGGGACTCCGTTTGCGTGTTAATTGATTTACGCCAAGACTTTGACACCTGATGGGGCTTTCTGGAAGACTTATACCCGGGATGGCCCTTAAAGGTTGTGAGCTGGAGCTGCCTTGTATTTTAGTGTGCGGAGGGGTTGGCTACACCATCCGGTCGATCGAAATGCACATGTTGAACGCCCGGCCGTACGTCCATTAAAAGACAAATTGTGCAATATGTCCACGAAGCTAAGGCTATTCTTGGCTGAATTTGGCTAAATTGGGCTAAATTGGGCTAAATTGGGCTAAATTGGGCTCAGTTGGCCTAAATTGGCCTAAATTGGCCTAAATTGGGCTAAGTTGGGCTAAGTTAGGCTTAATAAATTGGGCTAAATTGGGCTGAATTGGACTTATCTGGGCTAGATTGGGCTAAGTAGAGCTCGGGCATTGACATCATTTCATATACCCTCAGTGTAATGCCATCATAATAATATGACACGGTCATTGGCTCTCTTTGAAAACAGCCTCGGAGGGGAAGATATTCTACCTAGCTTGAACAAGAACGCGTGAACCTAAAAATCAACATCCGCACCTAGATATCGCACACAAATCCCACGAATTAGTTTCGATGAAGTAATGTAGATCGTAGCGCTATTCAGATTTGTTTAAAAGCGCTATGCCAATTCTGGATGATGCGGTCATTTCTCGGCGTGAGATAAATGCCAGAAGATGGTTTGGGACAATGTGCTGGCACAGTAAAGAGACAAGTATAATATTAAACGACTATTTGTTAAACAACTATTTATTATCAATCGCTAGAAAAAAAAGGGGCTAAAATCCCGGTACTGCGATTGTTGACAGGTACTGTCCGATTACTCGATTGTTGACTCCGGCTCGGATAGCAGGGTCATTGTATTGCTTTAAAAGCTTGACAAGATTGGATCCGATTTGTGTCGTCCTAATCGGAGTATGTTAAAAACAATTCATAATATGCATTCCTTGACTGCGCCAATAGGCCTAACCATCGTCAACTTTGTTCAGTTTTTGTGCTGCATCGTGTGAATCTTAACCCCAACGGTGCAAAACAGATACAGCGGTGGTCGGAGGCTCATCTGGTGTAGCACATGTATCAAGTTGAGAGTGTTGCGTTCTTTAAACACCTTTGGGGCTGTTTCCCTCTTAAGTCGATTCCTCATTTTGCTATGAGGCGTTGCGCGGCACAGGTACTGAACTCCGTTTGTGCCATCGACACCTGTCACTGTCGACGTCGAGTGGCACCTCAAGAGCACCGTATACTATTGACGGGTCATGGGGTTGTTGTTGTTGTTGTTGTTTTCGTAACCCACGTTTGTTTCAACACTAATCTTGACCTTAATCCGTTGAATGCGTCGACTTGAGTAAAATCTATTTTTAAAATGAAAAAGAGGTCCCGAGTTAGGCCAAGGGAACGAAAGGCCAATCTCTCTTGGGATGACGGGGTGAAGCTCATTTACAAGCAAACTATCACCATTATCAATGCCACCCATATTAATAATAATTTAATAAATAAATCTAAAAAGATAATAAATTACGGTATATGGACCTTCAATATTTGCACTTTTAACTTCTCGGATTTCTTTTCCCGCTCGTGTAGAGCCGTTGAAGTTGCCTTTTGCCTTGGAGTGTGATGGTGTAGTTTTAAATCTCCCCCTTTTGACTGTAAACTTTTGTAACTATGTACAAGCAACTTGTGTCGTGTATAGTGTCGACAACTCGCTATTTTGTTTTTGCCCCCTTTTTCAGCCATTCGCTTTCATCAGAGCGAATCCTTTGTTTTCGATAGTGTGACGAAAATGAAATGTGACGCGGGTATTTGCATTTCATTGGTTATTACGAAGGCTGATAATTGCGTTGTTACCATGAGAACGGAGGGGGGGAGAGGATTGGATTGGTCGTCTGCGACCGACCCAGCTGGCATGAGAAAGAATGGCTCGTTGTTGCATATCCCAGTAGCTATTTCTAAATGCACGAGAAAATTGGTTCGGCAAGAAGGAATCGGCCAACCAATAGAATAGCAATGGCCGGCCATGAGGGTAACACTTATGAAATAGGTATAAGCCTTTGGAAAGAAATGAAAAAAGAGTTCCACGAAAATTTAGCAGGGATGTGATTTCCGTATCACCTCCAGCACCCCACTCATCAACGGGGAAAGCACTGAGGCGCCATTCTATAGGAGTGTTTGGTGCGCTAAGTGGTGTACAGAAATGGAACTTCCTAACATCAGTCTTGACTCGCTGACGCTGATGCTGAATTTATAGTTATTTCTATTTGGGCGTAATGGAAGCCCATGTAAGCTCCCGGTTGAGCAAAACTTGCCAGAAAACATGTCAGCTCCTCAGTCTGTCCGCCTCTCCCTCCGTTCCAATTAAGGATCAGTCTAAACTGTGTACACGTGTGCCCTGTGACTCTTCCTTTCCTCCTTTGCTATGACTCTGAGTGTTAGGGAACAAAACGTGTTTTCTCAGTACTATTCAAGGTGACTCAGTATAAGGCTTCAGAGAACAAACATGGTTGTGGCTCTGGGGGGGGGGGGGGGTTGAAGGTTTAGGTAGAGCATAAGCGGTGGGGTATCCAGAAATTCAAAAAGAGATCAACCGGATGAAACCAGGGGGAACCCTCATGAAAGCCATGCAGGGTATAGGGAGTGAGAGAAGGGTGGCCGCAATGGGGTCCAATGACCTGAGCCCGAGCCTGAACAGAATCGGGTGAATCTTATTACAAAGCCATACGATCCATCGGAACTCAACGTACGATGCGTAACCTGCCGTACATCAGACATGGTTTCTGATGTTATAATGCGACTGATAAGTAAGTTACCGATGAATTGGTTGAAGTCGACCACAAAGTCATGCTGGGTACGCCATCATTTTAAGAGGTGGAGAACTTGAGAACAAAAACGCCTCCTGGAGTCACGACTCGTTCTGCATTGTGATTGAATGTTTACTGTTTTAATCGTCTACTGACCAAATCCTATTGCAATGCGTGCACTTTAAGATATTTTATGTACTTTCCAAGACAAGATGAATTCTCTATTAAAACTACATTTACTTTTATCCCAGCAATTGGACGTGTATTCTTCTGGTTGTGTCTAACAGGACTTGTTATTTGTTTTTAATATTTTTGGGTTTTTTTTCTAATAGGGGTCAGTGAGTTCAAATATCAGCACTGTTACGGTCCAGAGGTTGCTTCGAGATCAAACAATCTAAAAGGCTATGAAAACAGCCGAATTTTTACAAACGCAAAATAATCAAGACAACCAACATGATAACTGAGGTTTGTTTTCCTTTACCCAGCACAGTATAATGGTAGATACGAAACGAAACAGAAGGTTGTGTCTATTTTGAACTTTAAACATGGGCAGCTTTTTTTTCTATCAGGGGTCGGGAAAACCAGTCGGTTGGTTGATTTCATGAATACCATGCATGTAAAGAGGATGTCAGCCCAAGTACATGTAACATCTCTATCTACATTCCGTTCGCAAGCTGAGCTGAACCCTGGCCTCACTAAATGCTAAAGCATACTCTCTAAATGCAATTTAGTGAATAAGTCACTACCTCAAGGAGTGAAAATCGCTATAAATCGCTCCAAAAAGCCAAAGAGTAAAACGAAAAAACTGTAAAAAAAAGGGAAAACCGCTCAGAGTGGGGTGAAATCCCACTCTCATATGGAGCCATATGGAGGACCACTCGAAAAAGAGTTGTCCTCCATAGCTCCTCTATAGAGTGGTGTTTGACTCCATTCTTAGCGGTTTCCTCACCTCTTACAGTGGTTTTCACTCTTTTGAGCGGTTTTGGGTTTTCTTGAGGAAATTTCACTCTTTAAGCGAGTGGATTATTCACTCCAGTTTTGCATTTAGAGAGTACCCCCTCCCGCTCCTCTAGTCCACCCGCGGCGGGCCCATCACAGCAGGGCCCAATTACGTGGCTCTACTTGGCGCAGAATCTTGCGCTTACGGGACGCTGTACATGTATAGCGCAGAATTCATTTCATGGATCGCGTAAGCAAGGATTCGGCGCTAGAAGGGCTTGCGCGGAATTTCTGCGCTTAACGGAGGATTTTTTGTACCCAACAACGGTGGAAAATGGCCGCCGTCCGTTGAATTCGACGACCTAATTTTCAAGAGCAACCGCTAATTCAAACAAAACGTCTAGAAATTGTTCACAAACGCAGGTTAGGGCGAGGTATAGTTTTCAACCCTTAACGGTGTTTCTTTCGCCTAGGCCCTACCTCCTTTGCCGAAAAAGAAAAAAATCGAAAACACGGCAATTATAGCAGACGACGACGCAAAGATTTATTTTGCATTTTTTTCAGGCAGGGAAGCAATTCAAGCATGCGCGTAGTGAATCATTTTACGGAAGCGAGAAAATTGGCTGTGAAACATAAACGCTTACGCTAAGCGCGGAATTGTTGCTTCCGTAAGCACGGACTCTATTCGCTTATGGTAAGCAGAGCCATGAAATTGGGCCCTGGCCTAAGAGAGGCGCCAAATTCCACGTGGCCACAAAACTGCAGTCGTGGTATTGAATGTACACAAGATCGCCCTACAGTGATCGGGCTGCGGACTAAAGGTAAATTATTATGACAGCGCCCTCCGGCTATTCATAAAACGTTGATTTTCGCCCGTAACTCACTTTGGAAAAACAAGTCAACGTCTTTGGCAACCTTCGATTCGACGGGGAGGTTAAGGGGGGATATATATAGCCTCCATTTATTTTAACGGAGACGAGGGCTTCTTGCAAATGCTCACAGGGGTCTCAGAAGAAGAAAAGAAGAGCGCCCCGGTGGGAGAACGGTGTTTTCTTCCGAGAATCAAACTTCTGACCTGCACTTGGAAGCCAAGCCATCTCAGACGGAGAGGGAGAGATAGAGTAAACACGACAGCAATTAGGCTCACAATTACAGAGTGAATGACCCAGGAAAGCCGCGTGCTTTTGGCAGACTGGTATTCAGATTACTGCTGTGGCAATGAGACGTCCCTGGATGATGTGACGACGTTTTCCTGGAGAGCGTACACCCGGCGGGAGATCACCCGTCGGCCGTCGGGGATTCGGGGGTTCAGTCAATCGTAGTCCGGGAAAACAAAGCGTTGGCGTGGGGTCCCAGTGCACCCTTCAAAGGGCGGCGGAGTGATTCACTCCGAGCCGCGTGGCCGTGGCGTCATCGCTCACCGGGTACACCCTCTCGCGCGCCACTCGGAGCCCGTCCAGCGGGGCTCCGCCGGCGCCCACCACTCCGGCTTGCTCCCGCACAAACGGCGTGACGTCCTCCACCCCCACAAGCCACTCCGTGGCAAAGGCCCTCAGCACCTGAGACGGATTTCAAGGAAAGCGGAGAGTCAGGGGGAGGGCAGATGACTCAGTCAGTAGGTGCATGGTCTGATTGATGAGGACTCACCACTATACTGTCTCTATTGTCGGGTTTTGTTAACACAGTGTCACAACTTTTGTTATCATTATGTCAAGTGCAGAGATGAACAACAGCCACATGAAGTAAACTGATATGAGACACTAAGACGGGCAGGCATCCTGCCACTACAAGTATGCCTCCACGATGGCCAATCATTAGTCCGAGGTCTTAGATTGTAGAGTGGCAATTAAGAACACTCTCCTGGGTGGAAATGACTAAGATGCTGATTTACATTGAGTGAATGAGTGCACTGGACTTTAAGGGTTTCATTGTAACGCAAGTGGAGGTAAGCGTTTAAAGGCACATACATCTCATCTAGCACAACACCAGATAATGCACATACACTCTGCAATAATAACAAGAGAATCTCTGCAGGAAGGTAAGGGCGCAAACTGCTCAAGTCTTCCATGGAATACACATAAAGCAGACGTATATAAAGTCTCATATTGGACCAGGTCCGTCAATTCAATTCCTCAATGTTCAAATGTACCTTGAATGCCGTGACACTTTCCGAGGAGAGGGGCCACAGGCTTTGGCCTTGAAAAATCCTATTATCAAGTGCACACACAAGACTAATCCAAGACTAAGACTAAGACACAAGGCTAATCCAAAGAAAGGGGCAGAGGCTACCATGGAATGTGTGTACCAATTATGCACATAACTATAAATGTGATGCAAGAAAGCGAAAGATTCAGATTATAGCAAGGGAGACAGGTGTCCGCGAACATGGGGATGTTTTCCAGGGGACCTAGGCCTAATCCACCTGTAGGCAATTTCGGGCACACGCCCTTAGGACCCCTGTTTCGGTCCCAGTCCTCTATAGCAGTACACAGTTTGGCAGGGTAATGTGGGCTGTATGCACATGCATACATCTGGAAGGGTTGAACAAACGGTTTACTGGTGTAAAGGGTTGAGTAACATAGACTTGTGACTACTACTCATCGTTTGACTACCTCCATATCAGTTCACTGCCTTTCCACAATTCAGCAACTCACATAGCTGTTAACCACTGTGACAACTTCAATCCAATGGCAAATTCATTTCAGGTCTTTTAGTTTATGGAATACAACTGCACTTTCAGATTAACACACAATAGCTAGTTTACAGATGCTTGACATGAAACGATAAAAATAACAGTCAATAAATTATTGGTACAATAATGAGCAGGCTATGCTCTAAATGGCAACACCTAAGGCCCAGGCTAATGCCCAGGCTAATGCCCAGGCTAGTGCCCAGGCTAAGGCCCAGGCTAAGGCCAAGGCTAAGGCCCAGGCTAAGGCCCAGGCTAAGGCCCAGGCTAAGGCCAAGGCTAATGTCCAGGCTAAGGCCCATGCTAAGGCCAAGGCTAAGGCCCAGGCTAAAGCCCAGGCTAAGGCCCAGGCTAATGTCCAGGCTAAGCCCCAGGCTAAGCCCCAGGCTAATGTCCAGGCTAAGGCCCATGCTAAGGCCAAGGCTAAGGCCCAGGCTAAAGCCCAGGCTAAGGCCAAGGCTAATGTCCAGGCTAATGTCCAGGCTAAGCCCCAGGCTAAGCCCCAGGCTAAAGCCCAGGCTAATGTCCAGGCTAAAGCCCAGGCTAATGCACAGGCTAATGCCCAGGCTAATGTCCAGGCTAATGTCCAGGCTAATGCCCAGGCTAAGGCCCAGGCTAAGGTCCATGCTAATGACCAGGCTAATGTCCAGGCTAATGCCCAGGCTACGGCCCAGGCTAAGGCCCAGGCTAAGGCCCATGCAAAGGCCCATGCTAAGGCCCATGCTAAGGCCCAGGCTAAGGCCCAGGCTAAAGCCCAGGCTAATGACCAGGCTAATGACCAGGCTAATGCCCAGGCTAATGCCCAGGCAGGCTAAGGCTCAGGCTAATGCCCATGCCTCTGAGCAAAAACCTTAAGGCTAAAGCTATAGGTCCTAAACTCAAGCCTTGTCGGCAGCCTTAAGACCATGAGTCAGCATCAAGAAGTCTTTTATGTTCAGGGTTCTACAGGGAGATTCAGTTCCAAGCAGGGAGTGGAAGGAATATTACCGTATGAATTAATCGTAGCCAGCATTATATGCTCACAACTGACATCACAAACGCACAGCAAGGCTGAAAATGATTGGGAAGACTAGAACAGGGTGCTGCGGGACAAATATTCAACTTCAAGCCAGAATCCGAAGAAGTATCTGTAAACCTATCAACCCTGGCTCATAAAAGGGGAAGGCAGTTGCTCCATCACACAAGCAGATGGCGATTTGGTGGTGAGCTAGGGGCTTCACTTGACACCATTCTCAATGCACATGATGAGCATGACTGCCAAATTCAATAATATGCTAACGATGGAGGTTCCCCCTCATGAGTTGGAAAATGTCACCTTTGAGTTTCTAGGTTCAATAGCGAGGGGTGTAAGACTGGAAGGGTTGCATCGTGGAATCACACCGTGTCATCTCTTTCAGGAAGGGGTATGGCTCCGAAAAGAGCTGGTAACCCAACATTTCAGAAAGTCTCTACACCTCGAGAGCACTGGGTAGAGCACGCACTCTCAAAATATTGGGCTACTTTCCAAAGCCATACTCCTTCTCGGGATTATTTACATGGTGCCACTGCCAACCTTTCAAAAATGAAGGAGGTGGACAGGTAAGAACCACCATTTTAATAGTAACCTTGAATGGTCATGATAATTAGATGGAGGCGTCTGCTTACCTCGCCTCGCAGTCCCAGCTGGATGGCTCTCCTCTCCTCTCGGCCCCCGTCGGGGGCGTGGTCCGGATCCCACTGAAGGCGGACGGCGTCGTCGGCCCGCCGCAGCTGCCGCGCCCCCTCTGCCGTGACGCCGCCCTCGCAGGCCACGGCCTGCGACAGGATCCTGTCAAAGGCCCGGCGGGGGAGCCAGAGGGCCAGCACGCGCTCCTGGCCCGGCTTGCCGGCCCAACCGCTCCGGTACATCATCCAGAGGAAGTTGGTCTTGATCCAGGACATACGGGTGAACTTGTAGCCATCTCCACCGAGCCTATGTGCCGAGGAAGAAGTGCCAGAAAGAGGTACATTGATTGGGGAAAGGAAGGTGGGGTACGTAGGTATATACAGCACCAAAAAAAGCCATTCATAGCCAGAAGACCTGAGTATAAGGTTTGCAGGAAACACAATGTTAGGAACTCTTGTTGGAAGAGGTGAAGGTTCCAGGCTGAGCAGAACCCTTGAGTTAGAACTTGACATTTTGGCCAGTGCTGCCAGTACTCACCCTCTCCTGGGGATGGACCACGGAACAATTGGCTGAAATGTTAAGTTCTTACTCACAGATTCTTGGCAAAGCCACACCTCTTCCAACAGTTCTTTTCAGAACCATATACCTCTTCTTTAAGAGACCTTATACATGGTGTCAATGCAAACCCTCCTATATTGTTTCGCCCACCATGCAAAGCCTTAAGTCTCATTTCTTCCAAAGGAGTTATTCACATGTTGTTTTCGCAAATCTTACTCCGTCCTAGTCTCCACTTTTCAATCATTTCCCCTAGCCTATGGACATCAGAAGTAGTGAAAGAAGAACACACTGATTGGAAGGAAAGGAAGCTGTAGTCTGAAATTCTGTACTGTAATTTAATTCATAACCACTCATAGCCTGAACACTGTTCCACAGGAAGCTGTTTGATTCAGGACATGATGGAAAACGTGTCACCTTCACCCCACCCTCTGTGAGCAGTAGAAGGGGTGGTAGAAGAGCACACTCTCTGATTGACCAGAGAAAGGAAAATATTATAGTCATCAGTTAAAATATAAAATTCACAGCCAACTTAGGGAGTTCATTGTTGGACCCTGGACAACCATGTATGAGGCAACTAGAATCCTTCTTTCAACTCCCAATCTTTGGAAGCAATAACAGACTTCGAAGACATCATCTCATTACATGGAGGAAGAAAATCTGACTGTGAGTTGGGAGCCAGCACCCAATTTCCAAGCCATCCATGCATGCATTTAAACCAAATACTGCTCAAGAGGGTTTTGGGGTCTTGATTTAGGATCTGGGTGACATGAAAAAAAAAGTCAAAAATGTCCCTTCAACGTTAAAGGGTCAGGAGAGAGAAAAGGTAATGATGAACCTTTGATTGGTCACGGCGTACTCGGCAATGGCTGGTGGAAAGGCCTGGTAGACTATAACCGTCTCGTCATTGTACTGGGCCAAGATATGCCGGCCAGTTCTGGGCCAGTGATTCTCCGCTTGCGTCAAGTAAGACTCCGTTTCGAAGGGAGGATGCTTTCTGCCCGTCGCCATGACAACACACTTCACTCTGGCAGCCAAGAGTCACATTTTGGAAAGAACAGGTGAGCACTGAGCAGAATCATTCAAACCAAAGCAAAAGACGAGAAAAGAAAGAGTGCAAACTCCTTACTGACTTAAAGGACCAAAATGTGAATCTCTTCAATTTGGAGGCTGTGACATTTCAATCCTAGCAGGACCTTTCTCAAAGGCAAAACAGAAGTACTTTCTGCATTTCAGAAACGTCCTGCTGGGATTGAAATGTGAGGCCCTCTAAATTATTGAAGAAGACAAATGATACACACTGTGGACAATAAAAACTACTTTATGCATCGATTTCGGGCATGAACTTAATTGACAGAAGAGAAAAAAAACGCTTTGGAAAAAAAAAACGTTTTGGAAAAAAATTTCTTTAAGCATCAATAATTATTATTCCTGACATTCACTTAATTTATGATCAAGATAGTAAACAGAAGTCACTGATTTTAATGAACATATAGGTTGTGATGAGGTGCTATAGTGGGCTCTGCATTGGCCAGTCAGTAGCGCACACCAGCTGAGGGTAATTTAATCACTTAATAGCCACTTGTATGGGGCCTGCTGCTTATCATTGAATAATTATAAATAAAACTCCAATTTTCTTATTAAATTTTATGGTTTCAAATCCAATGCAGCAAAACAAAACAACATGGCCTTTGAAAGGTAGTTAGAGTCTGACCTTAATTCCCAATGGGACCTTTCTTAAGAGCGGAGTGATCTTTGAGAAAGGTCTTTGCTGAAATCCAAATGTCAGGGCATCTTACTATGTACAATTTGGAGACTTAAGGTTCCTCAAGGCAGCAAACAATAAAAAATTGTCTAAAGTCAAAACCATGTTAAATGAACCGGTTTTGCCTAATAAGAAATTGAATTGGTTTGGCAGTCTGTCAGATCATTTGGGGGGATCAGGTGGGACGGGATGGGATGGGACGGGATGGGATGGGATGGGATGGGATGGGGTGGGATGGGATGGGATGGGATGGGATGGGATGGGATGGGATGGGATGGGATGGGATGGGATGGGATGGGATGGAATGGGATTGGATGGAATGGAATGGGATGGGATATAATGGGATAGGATGAGATGGGATGACCTAGATGGGATATGATAGGATGGGATAGGATATGGGATAGGATAGGATGGGATGGGATGGGATGGGATAGGATGGGATGGGATGGGATGGGATAGGATAGGATGGGATGGGATGGGATGACCTAGATGGGATTGGGTGGGATGGGATGGGATGGGATGGGATGGGATGGGATGGGATGGGATGGGATGGGATGGGATGGGATGGGATGGGATGGGATGGGATGGGATGGGATGGGATAGGATGGGATGGGATGGGATGACCTAGATGGGATGGGATGGGATGGGGTGGGATGGCATGGCATGGCATGGCATGACATGGAATGGCATAGGATGGGATAAAATGGGATGGAATGACAATGGGATGACCTAAATGGGATGGGATGGGATGGGATGGGATTGCATAGGATGGGATAGAATGTGATGGAATGGGATGACCTAGATGGGATGGTATGGGATTAGGTGGGATGGAATGGGGTGGCATAGGATAGGATGGGATGGGATAGGATGGCATAGAATGTGATGGAATGGGATGACCTAGATGGGATGAGATGGTATGGGATGGGATGGGGTGGGAAGGGGTGGGATGGGACGGGATGGGATGGGATGGGATGGGATGGGATGGGATGGGATGGGATGGGATGGGATGGGATGGGATGGAATGGGATGGCATAGGATGGGATGGGACGGGATATGATGGGATGGGATGAGATGTGATGGGATGGAAAGGGATGGGATGTATGGTATGGGATGGGATGGGATGGGATGGAATGGGATGACCTATATGGGATGGGATCATTGGGACGGGATAAGATGGGAGGGGAGGGGATGACCGAGATGGAATGGGATTAAATAGAATAGAATAGGATGGAATGGAATGGAATGGAATGGAATGGAATGGGATGGGATGGTATGGGAAGGGATGGGAAGGGATGGGAAGGGATGGAAAGGGATGGGATGGGATATGGGTCATGTTTTGAAATTGGACTGAAATGATAGTACCGTAAATACCCATATGTGAGAGGTTCACATATAAAAAGCAACTGCCATAACTGCATTATAAAAGGATCAAAGTTACTCAGCTCTATAAATAAAAAATCAACCATGCACTTTGACCAGCCTTCGACTGACAACTTGACCTAGTCTCAGCATGGCCTTACTGTAGTCTTTCTAGCTAATATATAAGTTTTCAATAGTCAGTCATACCATGGAGGATTCCTCCATGGTCATACTGAAGACTTGCCGATGCGAAGTTGAAAATATTCTAATTTATAATTATATAGTATTAGTAACCATGGAGGGTATTCTTCCATGGTATCACTATCAGTAATAGTATAAGTACCAATGAGGAATACAAGACTATCACTAGTACTATCAGTATCAGTGCTGTAACATGCAATTTTCTTTACCGGTGCCTTACCACTGTCAACGACAACAGATAATCAAGGGAGCTGACCCCCCAAAAATGAATAAACAAGTGGAAATCACAAATTCCGCACTGCCGTAATATTGGTAATAATACACCTGTACACCTGTACATATATGATTATGAGAACATGTAATACTGAGATGACTCGCTGATTTATTTCCTATTTCCCACTTCCCCGACTGGTACTCGGCGCCCGGCATAGTGGAGCGCGAGCGACTCGGGCGCGACAACCAGTCGGGTTCCCCCGGACCGACCGCGCTCTCGCGAGATTTGTCCGCGATTCGGCGAGACGGGCGATCCAAGATGGCGAACCGCGGTGGACACCATGTGGATGCGGTGACGGAGAGACGATTGAAGCCCGTTTACGGTGAGTGCAAGAGCCACTCTGCCGCGAATGAGTCTCGCACGCAACTCCGAAAGAAACCTGTCCAGATATCACCGCGGGGACTGGGCAAATTTGGGGAGAGGAAGTCGAATACTTAACTCCAATGCAACAATTCAATTTCCCCGTTCCCTAGCGTTAAAAACTGGGGGAGGCTGCCTTCGTTTTAACAAGTTAACACCAAAACCTTGGCATTGTTTTGATTTTCTGACCCATTCACCGGATTTTTTTTATTTCAGTTATCTGCCTTGTTTGATGTAAGAAACGCATAACACCATATGGTATTTTGGGGGAGCAATTTATGAACTATGCCAGCGGATTTCAATGTGTTTCTTTCGTTTTCGACCATGTAAATCTAAATTATTTATTATGATTTATGTGATTGTTGAATCTTCAGACTTGATCTTGAAGTTCAGTGATCCTCCATCCGATATCAGATTTTGCTGGTACACTTATTGTTGTTTTCGTTGGTACATTAAAGCATAGCCCCTTGAAAGTAATGAAAGAAATATCTTTGGAAAAATGGCAAAGAAAACTTGGACTGGACCAAGACTTGAACCCAAGACATCTGAGTTGCGGTAACCGTAACCCTCATCCTCCCGAAGGTCGACCTTCGGGAGGATGAGGGTTACGGTTACTGAAACTACTTATTCCGAGGCTCTGGTTTTGCTCTGGTTTTGCGTTAAAAAATGTGGCGCAAAAAAAGAGATGTTGCCGGGGATGAGAAACTAGTATTTTGTTTTACGTGGCCTGATATTTCTACATGATCTAGTGTCTGCTTAGTCAAATGCTTTCCAGATTAAAATATAATGCCTCAAATTAGTAAAACTATTAATTAGTAAAGAATAAGTAAAAACTGCCTAAAATTAATAAAAGTGTGATATTAATTATATAAATAATTCTAAGCTTTTTGTAGGCTTTTTCATATAATGTAAGCACACATCACTCTTGTCCCCATTTCACCATCATTCGGTTGCGGAGCAGGCGACTACAAACTTTCTCCAACCGCTATACGGTCTTGTCCCCATATACATACTGTACATGGATTTCCATCAAAATCAGAATCCAACGTCAATTTGCTACCTACACCATCAACAGCCTGAGATCCCATCATTGCTAATATAGACATTCTCTTTGCGTCGCCCGCAGATAACCTGGACAATGGCAACTACAAGGCAGCCATTCAGATGGCAGACAAGGTCCTGAAGAAGCACAGGGACCTGCAATGTGCCAAGGTGGGTCGGTCAGGGACGTCAAGATAGCCACTGAATACCGTGGACCGCGTTGTGTCATCTCACCGTCGGTCTAATGCTGTGTGACCACACTGGACCAGCTGGCTACAGCTTTTTCCCTGCACAGTGAAGAAAAGAAGAGCAGGGTATATATTGCCACCCCCTGCATTCTTCTTGCAAATGCTATTTTGCCGTTTCCGTACTCCGATTGGCCAATTTTCATTACGTCATACTGGCCTTCTTATTTTGCCAGAGGTCATTCCTGCTGATGTTTATGCTGGCACTAGCCGACATGACATAACGAAAATTGGCCAATCGGAGAAGGGAATGGCAAAATGGCATTTGAAAGAAGAAGGAAGCCCTGTTAGGAACAAAATGTCAGGCCCTCCTAATTTTTCGTTTTTATATTTCGGTCATTTTAGTCAGTGAGCAGTTTGCAATATTTCGGCATATTACTTTGGATTAAAGGAAGGTTGTATTCACCCGGCAAAAGCATTCTTCCCTCAAACGCTATTCTTCCAGGCTCTTAGTCTGATTGGCCAATTGTCATAACATCATGTTCACGCATATTCATGTATGCTCTATACTCTGACGTTGGCCAATCAGAGTAAAGAGTGTTCATGAATATGTATTTAACATCAGCAGGAACAACCTCTAGGAAGAATGCCGTTGCCTGGTGATATACACTTCCTTGATTGAATGGTTAACGGCCGTCTTGTCACATCCTTGCTTGATTCCTGCAGGTGCTGAAGGCCCTCGCCCTTCTGAGGATCAGCAAGCGGGCGGAATGCTCGGACCTGACCCAGGAGGTCATGGCCACCAAGCCCTGCGATGAGCCCACACTCCAGGCCCTGTCCATCTGCTTCAGGGAGATGCAAAAACGTAAGCAGCCAGTCTCCCATCCACCTTCCCTCCGCCCCCACCCCCAACCACCCACACACACACACACCCACCCTTACACGCGTATACTTGTGGGATATTCCCTTTGTTCTCGTGTACTAACAAAACACTCCCAGAAAAGCCTAATTCAAATTGCTCCCTTTCGAACCAGAATCACTTTCCTAGGCTGAAATCTCTAGCGAATGTCCCTTATATAATATAGTTCTATTTGCAACATAAACATACCTCGGAAATTCCTCCTTTTTGAGTTAATTCCAAATAACCAGTTTTGTGAAAACCTTATGGGGTACCAAAAATGTACCCCACAAGGAGCGGTCCCATTGTTCTGAGTACCCACCCATTGTTCCGGTACCCCTATTGTGTTGGGTCTCCACAAGGCACTCTAATGGAAAACCCGGAAAAGTAAAGGAAATTGCATATTGTTTTTCCAGCCCTGGAAATGTCATGGGAAAACAGAAAATTCACAAAAGTCATCGAAAAATATGATAATCAAAACTTTGTAGGGACTGACGTTTCGATCCTACCCTTCTCGAAGGCATAAAATCAAAGGTTCAATGAAGATTGAAATGTTAGCCCCTCCTCGATTGCTGGCCTATCTCTTGCAACCTGCTGGCCTTTCTCTGACAACCTGCTGGCCTATATCTGACAACCTGCGGGCCTATCTCTGAAAACCTGCTGGCCTATCTCTGACAACCTGCTGGCCTATCTCTGACAACCTGCTGGCCTATATCTGACAACCTGCTGGCCTATATCTGACAACATGCTGGCCTATATCTGACAACCTGCTGGCCTATCTCTGACAACCTGCTGGCCTATCTCTGACAACCTGCTGGCCTATCTCTTGCAACCTGCTGGCCTATATCTGACAACCTGCTGGCCTATATCTGACAACCTGCTGGCCTATCTCTGACAACCTGCTGGCCTATATCTCACAACCTGCAGGCCTATCTCTGACAACCTGCAGTCGTCGAAGGAAATCGTGTTGTGCACCATGAACGTCTATGCTGACAGAAACCAGCGCAACATATATGTATAATACAACATAATATATAATGTCGCACAATTTAGAGTGCCTGGTGTTGATTTTTTAGCATGACCTTGTTGAGTGTCCAACCCGAGACGCATATATTTAGAAATCTGTTAAGGGGGCTTGACATTTCGATCCTGGCATGACCTTTCGCCCAAAGGCAGGAATTGCTTTTGGGCGAAAGGTCCAGAGTCAGATGGTATTTTCTGCTTTTGAGAAGCATCCTATTGGGATTGAAATGTCAGGCCCTCAAAACAATTAAAGATTTGCATATGTGGGTCACTCTCGTCAGGGAGATATGAACAGCCTTATTGTGGGTGATTTGACTTTACTTACTGCACCCTTGTAACTGATGTGCGGTTTGGTTTGTCATTGGGGCTCTGCCCTGCTCGATCTATAATTAGCACTGTACACTCAGTGCCTGCTTGGTTGCCTACTGAAAGAAGCAGGCAGCTCGGCGCGGGATTCGAACCCGCAACCCTAGTACAGATGTCTTAAGGGGGAGTCGCTGGTTCGACACCCACCGGAGCTGCCTTTATTCATCAGTAACCAATCAGTTACCTGCTGGAAAATGCAGGAAAGTTGGGGTGGGATTCGAACCCGCAACCCTAGTACAGATGTCTTAAGCGGGAGTCGCAGGTTTGACACCCGCCAGAGCTGCCTTTATTCATCAGTAACCAATCAGTTACCTGCTGGAAAATGAAGGCAAGTTGGGGTGGGATTCGAACCCGCAACCCTAGTGCAGATGTCGTAAGCGGGAGTTGTGGTTCGACACTTGCCGGAGCTGCCTTTATTCATCAGTAACCAATCAGTTGCCTGCTGGAAAATGCAGGCAAGTTGGGGTGGGATTCGAACCCGCATTCTGCCCGCAACCCTAGTGCAGATGTCTTAAGCGGGAGTCGCTGGTTTGACACCCGCCGGAGCTGCCTTTATTCATCACTAACCAATCAGTTGCCTGCTGGAAAATGAAGGCAAGTTGGGGTGGGATTCGAACCCGCAACCCTAGTGCAGATGTCGTAAGCGGGAGTTGTGGTTCGACACTTGCCGGAGCTGCCTTTATTCATCAGTAACCAATCAGTTGCCTGCTGGAAAATGCTGGCAAGTTGGGGTGGGATTCGAACCCGCAACCCTAGTGTAGATATCTTAAGCGGGAGTCGCTGGTTCGAAACCCACCAAAGTTTCCTTTATTCATCAGTCTGCCAAAGCTCTGTAGTGTACAGTCAGAGTCTTAATTAAACGTAGAGCGGTGCTTATCCCCATTGAATCTGTGGCTTTGTGTTGTGATTTTTATTTCCCGGGGGAACTCTCTCTCTCTCTCTCTCTGGCAGCGGAGCAAGTTGTGGAGCTGTACTCCACAGCCCTGAAGGCCTGCCCAAGCAACGAGGAGTTTCACACCCATCTCTTCATGGCCCTGGTCAGGGTTGGAGACTACAAGAGACAGCAACAGGTAAATCCCAGGGGGCTGTTGCTCAAAACACTCTCCGTTTCTCGATTTGCGAAGATAAGCGCAGGGATGTAAGACTTCCGGATATTTCCGGATTTCCCGAAATGGTGTGATATTTTTTGTTATTATTATTATTTTTGTATTATTTTTATTTATTTTTTTCATGTCAAATAAGTATCTGAAACTGCTCATATTTATCTGTTAAAACCCTTAAAGCTGAAAGGCGCTGGCACGCCTGCCATGATTCTCTCGGTCGCGTAAGCGCTCACTCGCAGTCGCAAAATTTACTGGCCTTCAGTGATTTTCAGGAAATGACTTTGTCGGTCACTTACATCCCTGTAAGCGAAGCTATGTTGTGATACACGTAGTGAGATCTATTGTGTCTCTCCAACCATCTGCATGATAAGTTGGACTTTATTCAGAGGGCCTTGTGTGGCACACGCTAGGCTTATTCTCTTATTTCCCTGCGTGTGTCTGGCAATGCATGCCGTTTAGTAGACTCGTCGGTGTTCGTCCGTCCTTCTGGAAGAGCACCATATACGGTGGTAGCATAAAAAAGGAAGACAGTAAGTCCACTCGTCCTTGTTTCATGCTACTGAAGGAGAAGAACGAGATTTGCCCGTCACGTCCGATTCAAAGAAAATGATGAAAAAAGTGATGAACATTTGCATAGCCCATCACTCATTTTACTGTCATCCACTTTCTTATGCCGCCTTGTGTGGCTTGGCACCAGTCGGACGAATTCAACCCTTGCAGTCCACAGCTGTGGGTGCACAAATTGTAATTGGTAATGTACACCTTCATTATCTCTCATCACATTGCTTGTTACATCCGGAGGAGGGAGAAAGAAGGAGGGAGAGAGTGGGGGGGGGGGAGGGATGAGAAATGGCACCGGTGCTCGTCAGTGCAGAAACCGGCTAAATCTGATATCTTCATCTAAAGTGTAACACAGCCGTCCCCTAAGGGTTGGAGCTTTTTTTCAGAAAGTGGCTCGTGGGCCCTTAATGAGACAGAGAGACGAGGGGGGAGGGACATATCCAGGGGGGTGTGGAAGGTGGGCGGAGCAAGGGTGGGGCCAAGGGAGAGGGTGTAGAGGATGCCTTAAGTGATTGATGTTCCAGTTGGTGAAAGCGTTGACGATTGTCATCACGGCTTGGACATACATGTACATGCAGTAGATAGCTGCCGGATAATTGGATCGAAAATCACTCAGTGGGACCAAAGAGAAATAAATTGTTTTTGCCAGTTTCCTTTTGCGTGACTCATGCATGACAAATAGAGCTCTACGATACTCAAGGGGGTTTGGGGATTTTTTAATTTTTTTTTAATTATTGGGAGGGGGTGGGAGGTTCACAATATTGTGTTTTGACTGTATTAGATTATGTGAGGGTAGGATTACAGCTGAATTCAACTGGTTCTTCTCCTACATTATTGCCACGTCCTCTCCGGGCCTCCTTTCAGTGCTACACAGGGATTTTGAATACCGTGCCATTTTCAAAACTCACTGAACACTCTGGAGCAATGAATAAACACCTGTGAAATAAAACCATGAGAGCAGGGATGTAAGACTTGGAACCGGAAATATCCCTTAAAAAAATCTGGATTTCCGGAAATGGCGTGATTTTTTTTTTTTTTTTTTTTTTTTTATGTCAAACAGGTACCGGTATCTCAAACTGCTAATTTTTATCGGTTAAAACCCTAATAAACTGAAGGTTGCCTGTACCATGAATCTCCCAGTCACGTAAGCACTCACTCGCAGTCGCGTCTCTCTGTCGTGTAAGCGCTCACTCGCAGTCGTCACAATTGATTGGCCTTCAGTGATTTTTAGGAAATGACTTTGTCGGCTACTTACATTTACATCCCTGTGAAAAAACACGACAGTATTTCAAACCTGGCACAATTAGGTGTTTGTCTGGCTTTTGTCATGCTGCATTTTGTTTTCTGGTAGGACGGAAAGAGTCTTTGTTTAAAACTTGGAGCAAGGGTACCCGTATTCAGATGGCCGGTGCATAGCAACCCCATCAGTATATTTAACAGTCTGTGATACGGTGTAATCATGTTTTAGTCTAGTGATTTGACGAAAATCTGGTTGTCTTAAAAAAGAAAAAATGCTAATCCATTGTGCAATTTTAATTTTGGAAACCGGATTCTTCCACCACAAAAAAAGTAAAAAAATTTACTGATGTCATTTCCGTTCTGGGTCTTTATTTAGGAGTACCGGGTAGAGGGGGAAAAAATAGCAAACCTACCGGTACACCCTCGCAGCCCTACGTCAATGCCATTATTTATTGAAGGAGAATGACAAATGTGAATATTGACTGCCCCACAATAATGCCGTCTGGAGGAGGCAAAAAAAAAATAAAAAATCTCTCCGAGGACCTGTTGAGGGTCTTAGGAAAGGGCCTCTTGAGCGTCACAAGGACCAGCTATATTTTCCTAATGGCGGTGTGCGTGCACTTGTGCACGGATGCGCGTGACGGTTGACCCTGCTGGCAGGACTGAAACCAGGCTGTACAGTAATACTGTACACCCCGTGAGTCATCACACAAAGCAAGAATATGTGGCCCGCCCAACGCTGCCAAGTGCCAACCATTCCTATCTTGGAGGAATCATTCCTCTTTCAGGGTAAAAATTGATCACTTTTGACAAGCTCTTGACAACAGATTCCGATGTTTGGCTTGGAAATGCACATGTATTCCTATGTAGTTTGCTCTGATTCCTCTTTTTTAAGCAGTTAAGTATCCCTAATTTTCTTTAAGGTAGGTTGGCAGCTACCGGTATAGTGTCCATGAAATAGGGAGAGCATTTACGAGTGAGTCAGTGGACACGTAATGGATAGACAAAGTATGGATGGGGTCCACGTTTTGATTGGAGCTGGATTCTTCTCTTTAAAAAGCTCTTGTGCGCAAACGCCAAAGCCTTGTGAAATCTTCACGACTTCTCAAGGCCCCTTGGGACAAACTTCATTAGCTTAATAAGCCCTGTCTGCACTAGACTTGGCACCTTTTTAAACAATTTGGGAAAAATGGCAGAGAAAGCTTTGCCATTTTTCAAAATGTTTCAAAATCAATCAGTAATCATCTCAACCACAAATTTAGGCCACCTTTTTTTTCGATCACAGCATGACCTTTCTCTAAAAGGCAGAAATCTCTTAAAAATTGGGTCCTGTAAACTTTTGGAGATTTGCATTTTGAGTCATATACATCAGACAGCAGTTTGCAGCGTTTTATGATAAATACGTGTACACTCATCAAACCATCAACCTTTAAGTAATGATTCTCCTGCCTTTTTAAGAATAGGGGGCGTACAAGGATCGAAGCGTGGGACCTTTATAGATGAAGCACTCCCGAGAGATTTTTTTTTTAAAGCAATTACAGCCGCTCTTGGCTGGATTTTAATAGCCAAAGAGGTGGCCCATGGGACCAGCGGTACTCGCAAACCTTTACATGCTATTTGGTCGTAACGACGTCAACATAATGTCAACCGATGACATCTTCATGTTGGGACAGCACTGTCTCAATCGCGAGCTATGTTCGTGGGGGGGGGACAGGGGGAGTGTGGTCTAGATCGAGCACACGTTGAGTTGAGGAGTTGCATCTGTACTGAGAATGCGTCATTTCAAGCGTATTCACGAAGGCGCTGAGATTTTTAAGGAAATTCAAGGAGGGAAGGGCATTAAGTTGATGCATGTACGTACATGCTGCTTGGATTGGCTTGCTTCTTTCTATTTTTGATAGATGAATGAGGTTTTTTTGTTTTGTTTTTAGTTTTTTTTCTGGTTACCCATATGAAAGCATTGTTGGGCCATTCTTAACCACGTGTGTGACCAGAGTAATGAAAAAGTGGGGAATGATACTGTGTTAGAGAGCATGATATGTCTATCAATTTGTACTCTACACATAACTTGTATGTTCAATTGTAATGAGGTGAAAAATTTACTTGATTTTACTTGTGTGACATCACAAGGAAACATGTTTGTTTGTTTTGGGGGTTTTTTTTCATCTTGCAAAGCCTGTGAATTCTAAAGAGCTAGAATGTTCATTTCTTTAACACGCATACATTATAGATCTATGAGCATGAAAACAGCAATTATTAGGAATAATATCTCCAAGGTATTTGAATGGATTTCTTTATTTGATGAAGTCTGGTCACTTGTGCGACATTTTCGTTCACTTTTCAAAGAATATCCGTAGTGCGCCCTTGGATTTTGAATTAAATGGCCTCAGATAGAGCATGATGTATCCCCTCAGTAGAAGAACGGGGGGGGGAAATTGTTTGGAAATGGGAAATCATCAGGAAGAAATGGGCAAAATTTGGAATACACGTACGTTTAAAATCTCAAGATAATGAAAATTGAAAGGTCACTTCATTGTCTGACCAAGCCAATGTCAAGCGGCTCCCAGATGATTCGAACTGTCATCTGGCCACTTTGGCCACAGCTAACCGCTGAGCCTTAATGAGCCTTGATTTGATTCTTCCCCACTCCACCCTCCAATCCTCCAGGTCGCTAAGGAATTGTACAAGGTGTTCCCCAAGAATCCCTACTACTTCTGGGGAGTGATGAGCACCATCCTACAGGTGGGTTGGAGTCTTGGCTGTTGACTGTGGACTAGGAGGTCCTCTTCACAGTGAGGCCTCTCGCTGAGAAGCGTCATGAAATTAAGGCTGAAGCTGCTTTTCCTTCGGACTTTTTAAAAAGGAGGAAACGTAACTGAGACGATGGTTCAATTTCAAATGTGGAAATCTTACTGCCGTTCCCACTTGGAATTTTTGCGGGAAATGTAACCGAAAGGATGGTTAGATTTCAAACAGGTCAATCTTACCGCCGTTCCCACTTGAAATTTTTGTGGGAAATGTAATCAAGACAATGGTTAAATTTCATAACTTGTAAAACTTATTGCCATTCCCACATAAACATTTTGATTCGGGAAATCTATCCACGATGGTGGATACACTGGATTAGGTAACAGAGCCGGCAATATTTACAGCTCAATGAGGGAGTTTATATCATCAAAGCAATATATAAGTGGCCGTTCACGTTGTCTGGAGAATAGATGGAACGACGTTATAATTTGTTGTCTACCTAATATTCGATATATTATGATTTAGAATGTGCTTCAGCAAGGGTTTAACCCTACTCGACCCATATAGCAGTCATGGGCCGGCACTGAAAAGGGGCTCAGCTGCTCAGCACCAAGTGGTTAGATTCCCTAAACGGCATTGGTAAAGGTCTTAGAAACGCGTCCATACTTTGTCTAATCCAGTATATGCATGAGATAACTCACCTGTGAAAGTTTCAGCTCAATCCGTCGACCATGTCGCGAGAAAATGGTGAAAAACTGGCTCATTTTTTCTTCAAACTCTGTCAGCTTCAAGGATCGTAAAATGCACCTAGCAGAATTTTCAATCGCGCCACCGTGCGTTTAAACCAGAAAATTGCGAGTATATCTCAAAACAGTCGTCTGTAATTGCAAATGGAGCATGTTGGATTTGTGCAAATGGTATGTAGGGGCTTTAAGGCTGGTAAGCATGTTTTTTTTCTTCCAAAAGTCTTTTTAAAACGATGGTTGAAAATTCATACAAAATTCATCTTTGCATGAAAATGGCAGCATTCCAAGCACTAAAACTTCACAGCATGTCCGATTCTGGTATTTACTTCCATTTGAGGAAGTTACCTTAACAAAATTCATCAGGTGGAAATAAGGATTTCTGCAAAATTTGGTGTGCAGGGGCTCTATGGCACCCCATCCCCCGGACTTAACGGCCGGCTGCCCTCCTGCCTGGGGATTTGGGTTTTTTTTGGCAGGCCCTGACAGCCACGGACCAGCGGCTGGCTAACACCATGTACCTGCCCCTGGCCGAGAAGATGGTGGAACGGATGGTCAAGGAGGGCCGGATCGAGGCCGAGGCCGAGGTCAACATCTACCTCATGGTCCTGGGCTACCTCAACAAGCACCAGAAGGCCATTGAGGTCCTTGACAGCAAGATGGGAAGTAAGTACCCCCCCCCCTCCCACCCCTCCCCTGCTACCAAAACTCTTATTCTTTAAACAGCTGGCTGGATTTTGCAAATCTCAAAATGCAAAATGCAAATCTCAAAATTTAGTGGGCCTGATGTTTTCGATCCTAGCAGGACCTTTCTCAAAAGGCAGAGTGACAAGGACAAAACAGATACATGTACAGGAAGGAAGGGGTAGAGAGTGAATAGGACGCAGAAGACAAACAAGGGACAAAGAGGAAAAGGGTGACATCAATGGGAAGGGCAGGGAGTAGGGTAGGGATTAGTGAGAAGAGAGGGGGAAAAATCAAAGAGAGAAGTGTGGAGGAGTGAACACAAAAAGAAGGATTATCAGTAAACGTGCAAGGTGTTTAGTCATTACCCTCCTGGACGTTGAGGCCATGGGGTTGAAAGGGAGATGTGTTACATGGTGTTACCGCAAACCTTCCACTAAGTCCAATTCGTTTTCACGTGGTGCTTCACCGCAGGGCCATTAAAGTCACATCTGTCTCCTCCGCTTTGTCCATCGAAGCCTGCCTGGACCCCGAGTCTTTAATGACCGCATCCCTCATCTTGTCCAAGCCGCGCCACGCCACGCCCCTTTCCATACTGCTAGTAACAAATTGTCTAATTAGCAAATTGTATCAATTAGGCCAAAGCAAGTACCCGGAGTTGGAGACCACTGACTCAGTGGCATTAAAAAAAAAAAAAAAAAAAATTACAATTCCTGCAACAATGTAGTCATTTATAACAAATTCCTCTTCTGATTGCCTTCACATCAGCTCTTTCGTCTACAGTCATCTTTGTCACGACCATATGGAGAATGAAAATGCCGTTTTCAAGCCCTGAACTGGTGGCCCAAATGTCAGGCAAATGTATTAACAAGCCTAATGCGGACAGCCCATGATATACACTGTAGGAGCAAATTGTAGGAATTGTGCATAGCGGTTTGTGGTCCAATTGAAACATGCGTCACCAAATCATTATTTGGTGGGAAAAAACTGTAAGTCCAATTTTTGGGGCAAGTGGTGGTGCCAGGCAATGGCTATTGTCTTTAAAAAATAATTGGTGGTCTAATATGGATTCAGTGGTGGGGTGGGGGTTTTTTTTCTTCTTCTTTTTTGGTGTAGGTATTAAACTAAAATCTGCACAATTGCAAATGCCCACCCCCTCCTGCAGACCTAAACGAGCCAAAGTTTTGCACCAACAAATCGGTTGATTGTTGCGGGGTCCCGAAATGCTTCAGACCCCCCCCCCCTCCCCCCGGCGACGCCAAGAATCACAAGGGAGCAAGTTGTTGACTTTATTATACGGGCCAGGGTGGTGCTCTCGGAGCTGATTGAGAATGTCTGGCATTCAGCCAAGTGTGTAGTCCGCCCAGAGGACACCAGATCGCAAATGTCAACGCCGACTCATGAATAAATTTTGTACGAACCAACAGAAGTGGATGATGACTTTCCCCCTCTCACTTTGTCCCTCCGTCACAATCCCACTTGACATCAACGTACACACCCCAAAAAGGCCCAGAGTCTGGTTTGTACGGTGATATTGTACATACACGTCGGACCCAGTGGGATTTGACCGCCCTACTCCCATTCTTGACTCGGGGCAGGTGGGGGGAGGAGGGAGGGGAATTGAGAATGCAGAAGGGTTGCGGATGGCGATCCCCAAGGGTTGAAAATGAGTCTCAAGTCGTGTCAAGCCGCACAGGCAGAGGAAACGAAGGGACGGCATTATAGCGGTTGCCCGACGTACACTATTATTCCCAATTGACCTTTCACACGGGGCTTCTCGAAAATGTGTCACGAAACGCAGTAGACTCGCCTAAATTGTTGATGAAACGATAATCCCTCTTACCGATAATCCCTCTTTTTGTGTTCACTCCCCCACTTCTCTCTTTCAAGCTTTCTCTTCGATGTTTCCCCTTTTTCCATCTATGCCTTTGAGGAAGGTCCTGCTAGGATCGAAACGCCAGGCCCATTTTATTTTTGAGATTTCATGTATTGCAGGTCATTTTAGTCAGTGAGCAGATTGCAACAGTTTGTTGTATCTACTAAAAAAAAAAAAAAAAAGAGGGGGAGGGGACAACAAACGGGGTTCAGAAAAAAAACTCACGTATGGTCTGGAGACAGTCAACTCAGGCTCTTGAGGAAGGTCCCCCCCCAAAAAAAAAAAACCAGGACAGCTAGGCCTGTGGCCTCAACTGCCCTGGACTGATTCTTCCGCCGGACATCCGGATGTTTAGGGGGGGTGGGATGGGGAGTCAGTATGACTAATGGTGGCGCTAGAGTCCGATTACTCACCAGGCAAACACTGCCTCTCATCTCAATGCGGACAAACTATGGTTGGAGCCTGGCAGTCCATGAGCGATGTATCACAACTCACAATGGGTTGCGGTGCATAGAAACCATACGGTCTATCACACCTTACGATGGGCTATCCAAGTATCCGTCGTAAGTTGAGTTATGGTGCATCGTAAAGGCTTTGTGAAATCCGCCCCTGGCATAGTGGGCTGACAGCCCAAACCCCCCCCCAAAAAAAAAAAAAAAAAAATAACAAAAATAATAATTAATTAATTCAACAAAATAATAATAATAAATACATAAAATAATTAAATAAATGAAATAAAAAATTACAAAAATAATGATACAAATAATGATAATTATGATGAGAAAAATAGTACTACAAAATAATAACTCAAACTAATTGTTTGACTGAAATTGAAAAGGCTGCATCCACTTTGTGGTTTACAACAATGGCTTGATGTGTACAAGTCAGATCAGCTCCATATAATTCCTCTTATGATGGATGTGCTCGCTAATGAGCTTTAGTCTTGCATATTTCGGGGTTGTTTTTTTTTTAACTCTAATAGACAATTTCCAGTCAGAAGCATGGGAATCTCTCATCGATATTGTCCTCCATTACATGACTAATGGATGACTGGTCGTTTTTTGGGGCCCTCATTGACGTCGCTCTGCAAAACATTCCTTGGGGCCAGCCGATTTCTCTTTCCTAGTCTTTTCTTCGTTTTCTTCCCCCCCCCCAAGAAATTGTGGCCATTATCCTGATTGATATACTTGGGGTTCATCTGGCTGTCGGTCATTAGGGAACGAAAAGTGACATTGATATGTTAGGAGCCCGTCAGCCCGGCCGTCAAAGTTACCAAGAAGGGGTTTCTAAATAAGAGGAATAAATTTACTGAATGGGAGACAGACAAATTGTCTGCCCTCATTGCCAGCCATGTCTCAATTATGTACTGTAGTGTGTTAAAACTGTTGTTCAATTTCCTGCTAGTTAGTCAGTATGAGCTAGCAGTTTGCAATATTACTGTTGGGTTTTTGGGGGATAATTCAACCACATGACCTCGACATTCAGGAGGGGAATGATTAACACCTTGCTCGTTTACCTACACATTGTATTATCAGTGTTTATCACGTCGAGCAGGGCAAACCTCAATGAATTACATTCTCCTCAACACCAAAAATCTATAGATATAAACCTTCTTTTGTATTCACTCCCCCACTTCTCTCTTTCAACCTTTTCCCTTTGATGTTTTCCCTTTCCACTACCTAATCCCTACCCAAACCCCTGTCCTTCCCTTTGATCCCACCCTACCAGCCATCCTCTTTGTCGCCTGTCTGCCATCCGTGTCCCTGTTACTCTCCCTGTTCTATTTGTTTGTCCCTGTCATTCTGCCCTGTCATTTTTGAGAAAGCTCCTGCTAGGATGGAAACATCAGGCCCTCCTCATTTTTAGCATGTTTTTATGGCTGCTTTGTTTGAATGATTTGGAGCCTTTTGGGCCTTTCCTAAATGAACCATGTACATGTATTTACTTTGTGTAGAATGTCCGGCTGACGACCTAATGTTGTCAGCGTCTCGTAGCTGCCAACCACTCCTATTTTGGAGGAATCTTTCCTATTTTGTGGTAACCATTTATCACTTTTAACAAGCTTGGAAATACACATGTATTCCTAGATGTAGTTTGCTCTGTGATTCCTCTTTTTTAAGCAGACTTTAATTTTTCCTACATTAATTTCCTTTATTAAGATAGTTTACCAGCTACAGCATATGAACGGAAATTTGGTCGTGACTCATGGTGAGATGATGCAATGGTTTGCTGTATTGCTTCGGACTATTTTGTTTTTTTGACAGTTTCTTTCCCGTTTGTGTTTGTTTGATTGGGTTTTTTTTCTGCCAGACTTTCTCAAGGCCGAGGTGGACGCGTGTCCCATTCGGAAGGCGGATCTTCTGAGCAAGATGGAGCGCTGGCCGGAGGCTAACATTGCCTACAAAGAGCTCCTGACCAAGAGGTGAACCCACCAATGGTCTTGGGTTTTGGGGTTGTTGTTTTTTTTACTCATAAGGCAACCAGACAAAATGTCGTGTAGTCCTGGCAATCCATGATCTTGAATGGTGGACTGACGGCCCAAGCCCCCCCCCAAAAAAAAATAATAATAATAATAATAATAAAAATAATAATAATAAAAAAAAAATTATTACTAATAATAGTAATAATAATAATAATTCTTTTAAAAAGGTTCGGCTAGGATTGAATTGAAATGTCAGGCCAAGTAAATTTTGAGAAATGATGGTAATAATGATAATGATAAAAATAGTAATAAAAAGATAAAAACTCAAACTAATTGCTTGAGTCTGCATCCACTCAGCATGATCCCCAATGATCTGTAGCCAAGTTTACAACAATTGGTCGGTATACAAGTCAGATCAGATCCGTATAATTCCTCTCTTATAGGATAGATGTGCTCTCTAATGAGCTTTAGACTTGCATTTTATTTCTTATTTTTAAGTTGTCATTGAAATGATGAATTTGCAATCCCACAGCAAATGATGCATTGTGACATTTCCCCCTTTCCCCCTTTCCCCCCCCCCCCTTTTTTTTCCAGACCCGACAATTGGTCGTTCTGTAAACAGTACCTCAAGTCATCACTGGCTCTGGTAGCCAGCAACTGGTCCCCTGCACCCTCAGGGGAGAATAAAAGGTACTTGAACTGGTTCCCCTTAACTTTTCATCATCTTTTTCTACGAAAAAAGAAAATGTAAAAGAAAATATGAAAATATCAATCTCGGCGGGGAGCACCTACCGGTATTCTGTTTATTTCCACTGGCCTTTTTTTTTATAAGTCCCAACTATTCACTGTTCAAATCTGGATCCAGTCGAAGTTTTCTTTGTAATTTTTTTGAACTTTTTCGACTAAAATATATTGAATGTTGGTGTAATGACAATTTAAAAAGCTCGCACAATTTTATTTATACATGTTTCTCAACAAGATTGGAAACAAAGTCAGATGTAATGTTTGCGGTGGTTTGCGGTGACACCATGTAAACGTATCTCCTTTGTCAGTACCGGAATGTGCTGTTCCGAATTGAAACGATGGACTCTCAACAGAATTCAGAACCACAGATGCCCACAGAGGAGTTATGTCACTCGCAGACCAAGGTTTTTTTTTTCGGCCTGACTAACGTGGCTCCTTTTTCCACACACACAATCTGCCGGTCACCAGGGAGGACGCCGCCTACCAGCCGGACCACACGGTCGCCATGGTGCTGGACTTCCTGCAGGGGACGGCGGCGGCGGAGAGGCGCAGGGCGTCGGAGGCGGGCTGCGCCCCTGCCCGGGGAATCTTCCTGGCCCGCCTGGAGCTCCTGCAGATGCTGACGGCGGAGGAGTCGACGGAGGTCCAGAGACTGGGTACGCCTCTCTCGGTGCCTCTCAGGTTTTTCGCTAGTCAGCATTCAATTCACGTGAAATTCTGCTCAGCGCGAACAGGATTACACACCACATTGCTTTTGACTAGCTTCTGACTAGTACACTCTTCTGTGCTCAGCATCAAACAAAGGTGAAGTTTGGGTTTACCAGCTGGTTCTAGGAGTCTTGACTTTTTGTGCTCAATCCAATTTTGGTGCTGAAGTGGTTCTACCGGTATGATGTAAGACTACTGAAAATTTCCAGATTTCTGGAAATGGCGTTTTTTTTTTTTTTCCTTTTTTAATTTTTTTTTAATTTATTTTCAAACAGGTATCTCAAACTGCTCATTTTTATCTGTTAAAACCCCTAAAAACTGAAGGGCACCTGCACCCCTGCCGTGAATCTCTCGGTCGTGTAAGCGCTCACTCTCAGGCACACAATTAATTGCCCTTCAGTGATTTTCAGGAAATGACTTTGTCAGTCACTTGTCTATGAGATTGGCCCCCGATGTTTCCAGAACCGCACATCCTCACAAAAAACAACATACCTTTAGCTCCATACCTGGAGCTCCTGTAGATGCTGACGGCGGAGGAGTCGTTGGAGGTCCAGAGACTGGGTACACCTCTCTCGGTACCCTGCGACTGTGCTCATGACAGTCCGCTCACTCACAAGTTGAGCCCGATCTCATGCTGTGGCATGCCCCCCCCCCCCCATCTCCTCATCCAGTTCGCCCAACAGCTGGCCAGCGTTATCATAACCCAATCCTAGGTGTGCCATGTCCCATCAGATGAATTTCTGGCTCATTCATTTTGACAATCTCCCACCAGTTTGGACTATTTTTGTATTACAGTCTGACCTTTCAAAAGTTGAGCTCGATCTCGGCCTCATTGAATGCTATGGCATGCCCCCCCCTCCCCCAACCACCTCCTGTCCACCCTCAGCTGGCCCATCAGTGAGTCGTTTGGTTGTTTACAAGAGTGGTGTGGCTAGACGTTGTGGCCTTGATTACAAACACTGCAGTCTATCAAAAACACTGCAGTCTATTAAAAACACTGCAGTCTATCCTTTATCACTCCTTTTGCCATCCCTATCCTATTGCCTCTCTCTTCCTCCCCCCCCCCCCCACCTCTCTGTCTGCGTTGTCCTCGTCATCCTGCCTCGGGAGGAATTCTCGAGGAAAGGTCCTGCTAGGATCGGAGACGTCGGGCCCTCTCCAATTCGTGTCGCCTTTTGTTTTTGTCACGTCTCCCTTCAGAAACGGCGGCCACACTGATGAGGGGCTTCTTTGACCTGTTTGGCGATAGGCCGTGCTGCTACGACGACCTGTGCCAATTTCTGCCACTTCTGAAGGTGGAGGAGCAGCAGGGGTTTGTCCAGGGTCTACTGGACAGCGTTGGACTTGAGGACAGCAAGGGCCAAATAAACCACGCCAAATCAGTAAGGAACTCATCCCTCCCCTTTCCCCTGACAGCTGTAGAAAGGAGACTGTAGAGAGGTGGGCTCCATTATAAATATGCATCCAGGCTCCTATAGACCTTTTTCACATGACGTCATGTTGGACCGCCTAACAATGACAGCGCACAGTGTAAACATCAGTTGTACCATGTGGTTGTGCGTACACTTTCCGTAAAATGCTCTCCAACGTGGTGGCAGTGTTTTTGTTTTACGTGTTTTGGTCACGTGGGTGATAAAGGTCTATAGAGGTTTTTCAGTCACAGGCTTTTTTGCTGGTCATCGTTCAATTCACGTGAAATTCTGCTCAGCACGAAGTGTCTTCCTCGAGTGAACAGGATTACACACCACATTGTGATGTAAACTTAATAGCTTTTGACTCAATAGATTTTTGTGGTACACTCTTATGTGCTCAGCATCAAACAAAAGTGAAGTTTGGGTTTACAGGCTGGTTCAAGGAATCTTGACTTTTTGTGCTCAAGCAAATTTGGGTGCTGAGGTGGCTCTATGCACAGATGTAAGACTTCCGAAGAAAAAAAATTCCAGATTATTATTTTTTTTTTTTTATTAATTTAATTTATTTAATTTCAAACAGATATTTCAAACTGCTAATTTTTTCTGTTAAAACCATAAAAACTGAAGGATGCCTCCACCCCTGCCACGAATCTCTCTGTCGCGCTCACTCGCAGTCGCACAATTGATTGGCCTTCAGTGATTTTCAGGAAATGACTTTGTCAGTCACTTGTCTATGAAATTGACCCCCGATCTTTTCAGAACTGCACATCCTCACAAAAAGGAGATACCTTTATGCGGTGTCACCCCCCCCCCCCCCCACAAACCATCCTCCAATGGAGGTTGGTTCAGGATTCATTCAGGTTTTTTTGTAGTGTGAGTCTTTTTTTTCGTGGCTTCTTCGCAGACCAAGCAGCTGTACAGGCACCTGTGCTGCCTGAAGATAGCCCGGCGGCTGGGGCTGCAGGACGGACGGCCGGTGGTGGAGCGGCTGGAGCTGGCCAGGGAGCTGATCGGACGGGGCCAGGCGGCCCTGGCCTTTGGGGAGGGCCTGCTCAGCACAGACCTGCAGTATGGCGACGAGTACCTGCTGATGGCCACCCACATCCTGGTGGACATCTGGGAGGAGACAGGTGAGGAGAGCCAGCGCCACAAACCCCCCCCCCCCTCTCCTTCTGTAGGATATAGGGGATCGCAGATCACCATAGTCTCTACAGATCACCCTAGGCAGAACAGCCTAGGCAGAACAGCCCAGGCAGAACAGCCCAGGCAGAACAGCCCAGGCAGAACAGCCATGGCAGAACAGCCCAGGCAGAACAGCCCAGGCAGAACAGCCCAGGCAGAACAGCCCAGGCAGAACAGCCCAGGCAGAACAGCCCAGGCAGAACAGCCATGGCAGAACAGCCATGGCAGAACAGCCCAGGCAGAACAGCCATGGCAGAACAGCCATGGCAGAACAGCCCAGGCAGAACAGCCCAGCCCAGGCAGAACAGCCCAGGCAGAACAGCCCAGGCAGAACAGCCCAGGCAGAACAGCCATGGCAGAACAGCCATGGCAGAACAGCCCAGGCAGAACAGCCATGGCAGAACAGCCATGGCAGAACAGCCCAGGCAGAACAGCCCAGGCAGAACAGCCCAGGCAGAACAGCCCAGGCAGAACAGCCATGGCAGAACAGCCATGGCAGAACAGCCCAGGCAGAACAGCCCAGGCAGAACAGCCCAGGCAGAACAGCCCAGGCAGAACAGCCCAGGCAGAACAGCCCAGGCAGAACAGCCCAGGCAGAACAGCCCAGGCAGAACAGCCCAGGCAGAACAGCCCAGGCAGAACAGCCATGGCAGAACAGCCCAGGCAGAACAGCCCAGGCAGAACAGCCCAGGCAGAACAGCCATGGCAGAACAGCCATGGCAGAACAGCCCAGGCAGAACAGCCCAGGCAGAACAGCCCAGGCAGAACAGCCATGGCAGAACAGCCATGGCAGAACAGCCCAGGCAGAACAGCCCAGGCAGAACAGCCCAGGCAGAACAGCCCAGGCAGAACAGCCCAGGCAGAACAGCCCAGGCAGAACAGCCATGGCAGAACAGCCCAGGCAGAACAGCCCAGGCAGAACAGCCCAGGCAGAACAGCCATGGCAGAACAGCCATGGCAGAACAGCCCAGGCAGAACAGCCCAGGCAGAACAGCCCAGGCAGAACAGCCCAGGCAGAACAGCCCAGGCAGAACAGCCATGGCAGAACAGCCATGGCAGAACAGCCATGGCAGAACAGCCATGGCAGAACAGCCATGGCAGAACAGCCCAGGCAGAACAGCCCAGGCAGAACAGCCCAGGCAGAACAGCCCAGGCAGAACAGCCCAGGCAGAACAGCCCAGGCAGAACAGCCCAGGCAGAACAGCCCAGGCAGAACAGCCCAGGCAGAACAGCCCAGGCAGAACAGCCCAGGCAGAACAGCCCAGGCAGAACAGCCCAGGCAGAACAGCCCAGGCAGAACAGCCCAGGCAGAACAGCCCAGGCAGAACAGCCCAGGCAGAACAGCCCAGGCAGAACAGCCATGGCAGAACAGCCATGGCAGAACAGCCATGGCAGAACAGCCCAGGCAGAACAGCCCAGGCAGAACAGCCATGGCCAGGAAGGGGGAGAGACAAGCAGGCAGTCTCATCATTCTCTTCACTTTATACTAACTCTTTTAATGAGGTTTTGCCCAATTACCTGCTGAAAAAAACAAATACAGGCAGCTCGAGTGAGATCTGAACCAGTGACTCCTGCTTTCTAGTGCAGATGTCTTAACCACTGGACCGCCGAGCTGGTCGCGGTTATGTGTCGTATTCAAATATGTATTGCGACGGGTTCCTCTGTGTTACGCTATCCTCTTGTCCCCTGCCCACTTGTTTTTAACCATCCTCTCCTTCCCCCTCCATCTCCCTCTCTTTCTAGGATCGGATAAGTATCTGTGGCGGATCATTGCCGTGCTGGAGAAAGGCCTGAGAACCAGCACCTCCTGCCATCACATGAAGCTCCTACTGATGCGGTTTTACTGTCTAGTCGGTGAGTGGTCTCCAGGACTGCCATCCCTGTCTTCCCTCTCTGCCCTGTCTGCCCTGTCTTCCCTTTCTTCCCTGTCTTCCCTGTCTTCCTTGTCTGCCCTGTCTTCGCTGTCTTCGCTGTCTTCCCTGTCTTCCCTGTCTTCCCTGTCTGCCCTGTCTTCCCTGTCTTCCTTGTCTGCCCTGTCTTCCCTGTCTTCCCTGTCTTCCCTGTCTTCCCTGTCTTCCCTGTCTTCCCTGTCTTCCCTGTCTTCCCTGTCTCCCCTGTCTCCCCTGTCTTCCCTGTCTTCCCTGTCTTCCCTGTCTTCCCTGTCTTCCCTGTCTTCCCTGTCTGCCCTCTCTTCCCTCTCTTCCCTCTCTTCCCTGTCTGCCCTGTCTGCCCTGTCTGCCCTGTCTTCCCTGTCTTCCCTGTCTTCCCTGTCTTCCCTGTCTTCCCTGTCTCCCCTGTCTCCTCTGTCTTCCCTGTCTTCCCTGTCTTCCCTGTCTTCCCTGTCTGCCCTGTCTTCCCTCTCTTCCCTCTCTTCCCTCTCTTCCCTGTCTGCCCTGTCTGCCCTGTCTGCCCTGTCTTCCCTGTCTTCCCTGTCTTCCCTGTCTTCCCTGTCTTCCCTGTCTTCCCTGTCTTCTTTGTCTTCCCTATCTTCTCTGTCTTCCCTGTCTTCCCTGTCTTCCCTGTCTTCCCTGTCTTTCCTGTCTTTCCTGTCTTCCCTGTCTTCCCTGTCTTCCCTGTCTGCCCTGTCTGCCCTGTCTTCCCTGTCTTCCGGTGCCTGATGAAAACAATTTCAGGCAGCTCAGGCGGGATTTGCGGTTAACACCATGTACGACAATCTCTTTTGCGATTGAGTGTGGTTCTGAAAAAAAAACAGAGTGTTTCATTCGAGAATGTTACTCAATGAGGGATTTGCTTATACTGGACACAGAATTAGTGCTGCATACTCAGTGCTTTGCCCAACTTCCTGCTGGGGAAAAATACGCGACTCCTATTATCTAATGTAGTGCATACGGCTTAAACATTGGACCACCCGATTTGTTGGCATCAAGGATAGTGTAGTTCAGTGAGGGTTTGCCCTACTCAACCAAAGTATAGGTGTAACTCAGAGAGGGTCTCTGCATATCTCCAGAACACTAACCTTCCCCTCCCAAACAGATTAATTGGTCCCTGTTAGATTTGGACCCAGAAGTTCACAGCTACTTACGGAGAAGTGACAAAGAGTCTGGAATCTTGTATTGCCTACAACTGAGATGTATGGGGGGGGTCCAACTTGTGTGCTTCTTTTTATGTGCCTTTTAGGTGCCTTTGGTCCGATACCAGACCTGTATGACGGACTGGACATCAAGCACATACAGCAAGACACACTAGGGTGAGTGCGCCGACTTGTGTGTGACTCCAGCAACTTAACAACTGATTAAGCATAGCATGGAAGAGGGCCCGACCACAGACATACCGTATATAGCCTATAGATGGTCAACAGTGGGCGCCAGACTGAAATGCCCCAGAGTCTGCCATCTTTGAAAAAAAAAGTAAAGAGCCCCACCATGTATGTATATAGAAAAACTATGTATGTGCATGAATGAGTGTTGCCGCGTACTGTAGCTCTTACCACCCAGAGCTATCCGGCCCTCAGGTGGCAGCCTTCCTAACTCGTCAGCTATCTTTGGCAGGGTACATGTAGGGGCGCCAGCCAGAAGCATGTCTCTCAGGGGATCACGCCACCATTTTCATTCGGATGCAAACAACAATTTGTTGTAAACCCGGCTACAGTAATCTGGGGATCACACAAACATTTGATTTCCTCAATGGCCTATAGATCATGGTTAGAACAAGACTTTGGATGAGGGCTTATTAACACTGATATCTTCTTCTTTGGGTTTTTTTCCCCCCCAGGTACACCGTCTCAGGTTATGTGATCAGTCTGGGTCACTACAACTCCGCCAAAGCCCTGTTTAATACCACCCTCAAGTTCTTCACCTCGAATAAGAAAGATGTGAGCTCAAGTTTTCAAAATCCATTTGGGTTTTTATTTTTTTAGAGACTTTTCCTTCAATCGATGTGTGTCCCATAGCCGTAGGCTGTTGGGGCGATTCCGGGTGGGGGGGGGGGGGGGGGTCACTTGAAACCCACAATTTTGACAGCCAGTCACATTGCAGGACATCCCTGATTTGTACCAGTGGCCTTTCCTGTTGAACGCAAATTAGAACAAATTTAATAAGGTGTCGGTGTCCAGTAGTGCACGAAACAATCATTTCAAAAGGCCACGGTTGTACGGGTATTTGAATCCGAGCGAATGACAATGACATGAATTAGCACGGTAATACGCGTACCAAGTTAAGACATTACGACAGTTAGATTAATCTCAGGCAGATTGCTTGACCCCGACCCCCTGCGGACCTCCATCTGACCTTTGACCCTTAACACCTTCGTGCCCCTGCATGCGTGTGCCCCACTTTTCAGACCACAGAGTACATGATCACCGCCTACAAGTTCGGCACGTTCCACAAGATCCCCGAGTTTCTGACGTTCCGACGGCGCATCAGCAACTCCATCCACTGCGTGCAGGTGACCGTCGAGAAGCTGCTCCTGGAACTGCTGACCGACGCCGAGATGTAAGGAGCGGGGCGGGGGCGGGGGGAGGGACGAAGGCGAGAGAGGGGCAGGGTGGAGTTTCATAGTTTGAAAGTTGGCACACATGCCAGCCTCGCGCTTAAGGTGGTTTTTTTTTACTAGCCCACCGGGCTAGTAAATTGAGTTTTTTGCTAGCCCGCAGCAAGTTTTACTAGCCCTGTAAAATTAATATTGAATTTAACACAAGATTATTAGGTCAAGTAAAACAAATTATTAGTTTCTACTTTCTCATCTCCGCCCGCATAGGTTGTTTTTGGCACCACACCGCTGTCTACTTTTTACTAGTCCGGCGGGCTAGCAAAGTGGGTCATTTTACTAGCCCACAGCTGTTTTTACTAGACAATGACCGCCGGGCTAGTGCTAAGGTCGAGCCCTGACATGCCAATGATAAGATGAGATAAGGTTCACATGGAAGGTTCATTATGTATTTTAGAGTGATATAAAGGAGATGTGAAATCTGTTATGGAGTTTTGATTTATTTACAGTTCGGAGTGGGAAATTTAGCACAGACATGCGTTCACAATTTTATTTGTGGGCGAATCAGTTTTTTTTAGAGCGATATGATGAGATTTGAAGGTTTCCATGGTGGGTTCATTGTGTGGAAGGATTGTGGAGATACCGCATTTTTAAGAGTGATTATGTGAGATATGAGAGCTTTAATGGATTTTTCATTATGTACAGTGTTTGCGTTGGGGATTGTCTCTCATCTTCTGGCTCTTCTCTCTCTCCCTTTTCTGTCAACAGAGGTGGCAACACGTTGCATGATTTCATCGTGGACATGGGCATCAATCCGGAGAAGGGTGAGTGTGAAAGCGCTGCCAAGAGATCCCCTCGGCCACTTCCTCTGCACCGGCCGTATCAGTTCCCTGGTGAAACTTCTCTAGTACCTTGTATGATGAGTTCCTTTGATTCTGACTGACTTGGCATTAAATACAATTGGAGCTTTGACCAGCAATCTGACTTTGTCAAACAACATGAATAAGGTGTTCTGTGCTCTAGTGAATTTCAGGGCCTAAGTGGCTCTATGAAATTTGCCCATGGTTCCAAGACTGTAGGATGGTGACGGTGAGAATGGACTGGCATGACTGGTCACTGCTGCTAGCAGACTGGCAAAGGGTTGTAGAATGAGGGGGACCAACTCTCATTCACACCACACCAGCTTTTGTTAGCGCAGTGTGACTAGAGAGAGAGACTGCGGACAGACAGCTCTGGATCTGCTTTGCTCTACCGTCGGTTCACAACAAGGCCTACATTATTAAACGCTACTTCTACATGAACAACTATACTGTTTTTCACCAGATGCATGAGATGTATAGTCTGTTTAATTGAGCTTGGCCCCAGCCTCATTGATATTGCACCCTCAGCTGGCCTACCAGGGCCCTTTTCCAAAACCCGGCTTAGGCTTCGGCTCCGGCATCGTCTCAGTTATCCAAAAGCTGAAATACAAGTTGGAGTTCTTTGTTGAAGTTGAAGCTTTGGATGCCTTTTCAAAACGCAGTCAAACATTCAAAAATGATGCCAGAGGCTTCCTGTTTTCATGCCTTGCACTTGAAATGGATGAAAGAACTAGATACAAAGCCTGAGCCTAAGCCGGGTTTTGGAACAGGGCCTAGGAGTCCCTGTCGCTTATCAGTCAAAGAGTGGCGCCCAAATCCGCATGAATAACAGTGCACGGTCCAGACTGGTGTGTTCATTATCACGATGCTGGGGCTCTTCTCACTGTGAACGGACCCTTTGTGACCTCACTGAGCGGACACTCTCATGCGCTCTCTTCTGCTCATCTCACAGACGACATGAAGTGGGACGAGGTCACAGACAACAGGGATCTGGATGTCATGGTTTCATGGGCGCCCAAACACAGGTGATCATTGGAACGCTGCTCACAGATGCCGCCTCATGTGGACATGTAAACTAGTATCGAAACATCAAGCCCTCAACATTTACGAGATTTACGAGATTTCCTTTGTTGGTCTTTTAAAGGCCCTATACAACATCGGAAAAGGATAAAAGATTGCCACAGTGTGTGTGTTAAACCATTAAACATTCCCAAAAAAGAAATCCTGCAAATTTTTTAGCTCAAATGGTAATCTGAGAAAGTAGCAAAAGGCCCAAAAAATCTTGGTTTTCGCGCTGTTCTGTAGTGTAAGAAATAAGTTATTACTCGCGAGTAATAAACTATTTGTTGATGTTTGAGTGAAGATTTCTAGGGAAGTACAGCATCCCAGACCATAAGATTTCAACATGAGGATTCTATCAAGACCATCTACAAACTGTGTAAATTAGAAGGAAATCTGTGAACATCGGTTTTTCCGGTCTTCCCAATGTCAGCAGGTTACACCTTTTTTTATATTAATATATTTTATTAAAGAAAGTCAAAAAAATCATTGCCCTCTCTCTGTCTTCCATCCCCGTCCCCCTACCCTCCCCTACCCTACCCTACCCTCCCCTACCCTACCCTACCCTACCCTACCCTCCCCTACTCTACCCTACCCTACCCTACCCTACCCTACCCTACCCCACCCTACCCTACCCTACCCTCCCCTACTCTACCCTACCCTACCCCACCCTACCCTACCCTACCCTCCCCTACCCTACCCTACCCTCCCCTACCCTACCCTACCCTACCCTACCCTCCCCTACTCTACCCTACCCTACCCTACCCTACCCTACCCTACCCCACCCTACCCTACCCTACCCTCCCCTACTCTACCCTACCCTACCCTACCCTCCCCTACCCTACCCTACCCTACCCTACCCTCCCCTACTCTACCCTACCCTACCCTACCCTACCCTACCCTACCCCACCCTACCCTACCCTACCCTCCCCTACTCTACCCTACCCTACCCTACCCTACCCTACCCTACCCTACCCTACCCTACCCTACCCCACCCTACCCTACCCTACCCTACCCTCCCCTCCACTACCCTACCCTACCCCACCCTACCCTACCCTACCCTCCCCTCCCCTACCCTCCCCTACCCTACCCTACCCCACCCCACCCCACCCCACCCTACCCTACCCTACCCTACCCTACCCTACCCTACCCTCCCCTACTCTACCCTACCCTACCCTACCCTACCCTACCCCACCCTACCCTCCCCTCCCCTCCCCTCCCCTCTCCTCCCCTACCCTATCCTATCCTACCCTACCCTACCCTACCCTAACCAACCCCAAGGCAACTTTCTGAGGAGGACCGGAGCGCCTCGCTGCAGGCAGAGAAGGCCTGGCTGAAGCTCAGGCAGCTGCTGCTGCGCTCCCTGGCCGCAGCCGCCTACCTGACCCCCGGCCAGCTCCCCGCCGAGGCCGGGGACGGGCCTGGCTCCGGCCCAGCCCGCGCCAAGTCCCTGGGTGCGCTGACGGAAGAGCTGCAGGCTCACCTGGCCCTGGCGGCCGACGATCCCGTCACCCGCAGGAAGGTGGGATGTTGGGGCGTGGCAGTCATCTTCAAGTCTGAGTCTGAGTTTGAGTTCCTTCTCGTTATTCTGAGTCTGAGTCTCATCTCCTGAGTCTGAGTCACATCTCGCGATTCTGAGTCTGAATTTGAGTCAAATCTCATGATTTTGAGTCACATTTCGTGATTCTGAGTCTGAATTTGAGTCGCATTTCGTGATTCTGAGTATGAATTTAGAGACATATAATTTTGTGATTCTGAGTCTTAATTTGAGTCACATTTCGTGATTTTGAGTCTGAATTTGAGTCACATTTCGTGATTCTGAGTCTGAATTTGAGTCACATTTCGTGATTCTGAGTCTGAATTTGAGTCACATTTCGTGATTTTGAGTCTGAATTTGAGTCACATTTCGTGATTTTGAATCTGAATTTGAGTCACATTTCGTGATTCTGAGTCTGATATTGAGTCGCATCTCATGATTCTGAGTCTGTGATTCTGAGCCGCTGTGTTGCTTCCTCGCTTCTCTGCCATCCAGTATCCAGTACAAGGCCCTCCCAGTTCCCGGATGGCCAACTACCTCAAGTGCGAGTGCGGCACGATATTTGTCTCGGCACTGAGGGCCACACACAGGCTGCACGACCTCTCCACCCAGCCAGAGGGCCAAGGTGAGTGTCGGCCGTCACGGCCGGCAGTTGTTTTACTTTCATCCAGTTTCAAGTCAGGCAAGGCAAGACCGAGTCCCCCCCCCCCCAGTCTGTAGGTCAGAGTGCGAGTCATTGCCGTCGTAATTTGAGTCGGAGTCTGAGTCGTGGAAAGTCTGACTGGAGCTGGACTGGAGTTTGGGTCACGGGTCATACCAAGTCTACCACCGTTCCTCTGGGCTATTGCCACACAGCACAGGCCCTCTGCACCGTCGCCCCTGCGCAAAAACTGCAGTGTTGTATCTGCATGAAGATAATGTGGTGAAATCCTTTCCCAAACGGTAAAATTTTCTGCGTATTCTTTGTCCCCTCATCCCCACTCCCCTCCCCTCCCCAGAGAGCACTGAGCTGCAGAGCACCATCAAACAGCACTACAGCAACATCATTGACAAGTGCACAGGTTAGATGCCCTAGAATTTGCTCTCCTTCGACAGAATATAAAAATTGACTTTTTCAGGGAAGTCTGCCACCTTAGGGCTGGATAGCTGTGGTACGTTAGACTAGAGGTGTCGGGTTCCAGTCCCTGTCCAGTTTAAAACTTCCTTACTATTTTTAATTGATCTTTTAACTATTGTGTTTTTTTTGTTGTAAATTGGCAAAGAAAACTTGGCTGGGATTTGAACCCGAGAACCCTTGAACCCGAGACCTCTGGATTAACGTACCAGTATTCTTCCATCTGAGCTATCCAGTCCTTAGATGGTGGCCTTCCCTAATAGTCAACTAGTCTTTGCCGGGGTGGAGGTGCCAGTCAGAAGCAAATCAACCATTAACTGCCGTATATCTCCAGGGATTACATCCCCGTTTTCATTCAGATGCAAACAACCAAAGCAACTCGGCGATCACACAAAGTGGATGCAGCTTTTAAAAAGTTGACTTTTTCAGGGAAGTCTGCCACCTAAGGGCTGGATAGCTCTGGTACATTAGACTAGAGGTGTCGGATTCAAGTCCCTGTTCAGTCCAAATTTACTTACTATTATTAATCTTTTAATAATTTTTCTTTTCTGCCTTTGCCTTTGAGAAAGGTCCTGCTAGGATCAAAACGTCAGGCCCACTAAATTTTACAATTTTTCTTTTCAAATGAAAAAGTGAACAATTTTCGCACATTCGGTCTCAGTGGTCCCGTTTTGGATCTTTGTTGACTTCTTGCAATTTGACAGATGTTGCCTAAAAAATGTGTTGGCTTCGTTTGGTTGACTGTATGATTGATCGTTTGCTCGTCTGTTAGCTTGTCTGATTGTCTTTTTATTGGGGTGATTGTTTGTTTGTTGAGGTGTTTGTTCAATTGTGAGCATCGTCATGTACTCCTCTGATTTGATTCATTTGCGGGATTACTCGCCGATTCATTTTTGCCGTGCGACAGAATCCATCAAGCGGAGCCGTCGCTGCTTGATCAGCGAGCTGGGAGATGAGAAGGTGTTTGACCGGAACGTCCTGCCCGAGATTGTGGCTCTCGTCGAGGTAAAACAAATTGATCTTTCTCTCTCTCCTCCCCCCCCCATCCTCCTTTGATCTCCCCTCCCTCCATCTTTCTTCCATTCATTCTCAAACCATTGAAAAACACTGGATGAGGACAGCCTTTAGCAAGACCGCAGAATGACTCTCTTCGTCCGATTTCTTTTTTTATGTGTTCACAGGGATCTAAGACATGATATTTTTTAATTTTTGTATTATCATTATTTTATGTCAAACAGGTATCTGAAACTGCTCATTTTTATCTGTTAAAACCCTAAAAACTGCACCCCTGCTATGAATCTCTCGGTCGTGTAACCGCTCACTCGCAGTCGCATCTCCTGGTCGCGTAAGCGCTCACTCGCAGTCGCATCTCCTGGTCGTGTAAGCGCTCACTCGCAGTCGCATCTCCTGGTCGCGTAAGCGCTCACTCGCAGTCGCATCTCCTGGTCGTGTAAGCGCTCACTCGCAGTCGCATCTCCTGGTCGCGTAAGCGCTCACTCGCAGTCGCATCTCCTGGTCGCGTAAGCGCTCACTCGCAGTCGCACAATTGATCGGCCTTCAGTGATTTTCAGGAAATGACTTTGTCGCTCACTTACATCCCTCACTGTTCATGAAGGCATGCACAATGTCCACATGTCAGGATGACTGAATGTTTCCCATTGCGCTATTCCTTGGGGCGGTTGCAGACGCTGTGTTTCGTCATCTTGCTGGCCGGGGTGAACTTCCGGATACTGAAGCCCATGAAGGCAGCGGCCAATCGGAAGAGCCGGAAGAAGAAGGGCGGAGCCACTGCAACCAAGGTAACAGCCGGCCGGCCGGCCAATCGCAGATCTTCTTTTTATCTGTAGCTTTCATCAGTCAATGTCAAGTAAATGCTGGAAGGTGCCCCCCCCCCTATCTCGCTTTTGTGGCCACCACCAGTTCAGCTTTTATGTCTTCAAAATGTGCCGCCTCTGTGATATAACTCATGCTTTAAAAAAAAAAATCAGTAAATTACCAGGAGTATTGGCCTAAAAACTTTTTTATCAGCTTTTTTTTTTATAGTAAGGTTTAATGAGACAGGGAACTTTGAACATCTTTAAAAATGGCAAAGAAAACTTGGACTGGACTGGCACTTGGTGTTATAAGGTGTATAAACAAAGATTGTTGTTTTGTTCTGTCCTGGGTGTGTCAATTTTCTGGCTCTTCTGGCAACTGTGTGCCCCCCCCCCCTGCACAGCCGCCGATATTCCAGCATTTCAAGGAGTACGTTGAGGGAGTGCAGATGGTGTCAGGGGGCATGGCCTCGGCAGTGGAAGACATGGAGACCACCATGCTCCACATTGACTTGGGCAAGCTCAACCTGACGGACGAGGAAGAGACCAAGAACTCCAAGGTGATACTGGGCTTTCTCTGGGCCTTTTTGGGGGGAAGTGGGGTTTTGGTAATTTGTACTCCAAATTTTTGTGTTACTTACGACACGCTCTGTATAAAGTGAGTCACTTATTGCACACCCCTTTTCCATGCACAGGAAAATTGAAAGTTGTGAGGTGAAAAAATCGATCATTTTTTTTTTTTATTGCTTCGTTAGTGTCCATATTTTCACGACGTTCCACTGTAGTGGCAAAAACAAATGCCAAGGTATGCACACAGTGCACTAGGCCTATGGAGGGGCCATCCCCATCCAAATCTGGCCAAAGGCAGCCTGTACTTACCAAGAGACTCCTGCTGCGTGTGGTTGGTTTTCAGGAGGAGGAGAAGGTGAAGGAGGGGGAGGAGGAGGAGGAGGTGGAGCTGCTAGGCAGGGCCGAGAGCACCGTCTGGTCTCGCATCGAGAAGAGCTACCAGGACACGGCCAAGGAGCTGCAAGACCTCCTCAAGGGCAAATGCCAATTCCTGGCCTCTCTACGCCTCTGACAATGGCCATCCTCCAGGCAGGCAGACCCCCGCCCCGCCCCACCCCGCCCCACCCCCGCCCAACCCCGCCCCACCCCAACCCCAACCCTTGCCCCCCTCCCCCAGCGTCGATGAAGTAACCATGGCAACCGTATGCAAGCCAGAGCCACCCCTGCCTCCTCAAAAACTCCAGTAGCCCCACACCTGTCCTTAAGCTGTGAAGATCAAAGTGCTAATACCTTCTCGTTCTCTTAGGGGATGAGAGCCCATGGTTGACCTTGAACTGGGCCATTTAAGCTACTTGGTTTAGCCACATTTCGGGAGGCCAATTGCCAGCTCTTAATTTTTTTTTTTAAGGCACACATTTTTGAAAACAAAATCCCCTGGCAAAGTGGTCATATCAAAAATGCATATCTTTTCTGCTGCACAGGATGCATGGTCCAATTTTTGTGAAAATGCCTGTGCACCTTTACGGCTTCGTCACCTTACCCACGGGGGGGGGGATAGTTGATCTGACCAGTTGAGCCCAGCCCCGACTCCCTCAGACTAGCGGGATTACAGTGGGTTTTCACCTCCGCCTCACAGGGTGAGGGAGGTCACCGACCCCTCTGCCCTCGCACACATCGGGCAAAGCCGAACTGCCTTACATAGTGAGGCAAAGCCTTTTTTCCCATGCTTGCCATCAAACAGTTTTTACAAAATAATACAGCCCCCAGCCCCCTTAGACCACTCTTAACCACTTCGCGCCAGGACCTCCGATGTCAGAGTGCCGTTTGTTTGACTATGTGACGGGGCCCTCCGAATCCGGGCACCACTATTGACCACATTTTAAACAAAGACTCTTTTTCAGCTTAGAACAAATCAATATGAATTGTGACAAAGACACATTTTGACGCAAGTTGCCACATGAATTGCATCACGCTCCATTGACGCCGCACAATGGGCCCTTTTTCGAACAGGTACTCTCTTGACAAAAGCCACAGCGATGTCCGAATTGTGCCAGGTTTTACTCTCTTGTTCCCATAGTATACCGTACCCTTATTGATTTCTTTCACAGAAATATATTGTTCCGATTGTTTAAGCGAGATTTGAAAATGATGCATTGTTCAGAAACCCTCGCATGGCGGTCATTGGCGCTGGCGCGAAGTGGTTAAGTTTATTTCAGATTGAAAACCACGAGGCTCATCAAATTGCACAACATTCTCAGATGGGGGAACAAGCGAATACCGTAGCTTTAATTAACGTTTTTGTAAAAACAAAGGTTTCTAATTTAACGTCCATAGTGTACTGAATGTCGAGCCACAATGTAGCTCCTGCTGACGTGTTTTATACTTTATACAAGTTTGTTTGGTTTTTTTCAACCTGTAATAAGAATTCAGGTTACTATAGCCTCTATCAAATCGAGCACAACAAAAATGATATAAGTACCGGTACATGATGCATAGTACATATCCCTTACACCATTATAGGAGAGATTGTGGTGCCCATTTGTTGGCTTGACCTATGACAAAGCAGTGCACCCAGGTCTCTCTCTCCATGGAGTGGAAGAGAAGTAAATCCACTGGGTCTAAACAGTTCAGTCGGGTGCGCTGTAGGCCTTTTTGCACTACACAGCCATTTCCACGAAATTCTCCCCCCCCCCAAAGGACATGTAACCCTACCGACGGACCTCACACAACACCCATTGTCAGTCTCACTCGCGGGAAAATAATTGCCCGGGAATTTGCTCGACCAGTCATTTCCCCCCCGGGAGTTACGGCGACCACAGTGTCTGAACCAGTATTCCCTGCTGGGGCCATTTTCATAGAGATGCTTAAGCGCCCAAATTTGCTTCAGCACAAGCTGTCATGATTCATACCAACCCACAGGTCTCTTTGGTATTAAAAGAGTGGTATACAAGTCTACAGCGATTGACATCACATCGAAAGTGCGGTTTGTAATCCCGTTTACACGAGGAAGACTTCCTGCTTCGATGAAATCAGGCCCTGAGGCTGATTTCACCAACGCTTTGTGATCATCGCAAACGCCAAAAATCGATCGGCAAGTCTGAAATCCATCACAACTTGGCGATCGGTGTACCACTAAAGTTGTGATGGAATTCAGACTTGTCGATCGGTTTTGTTGTCTGCGGTTTTGGTGTCTGCGGCAAAGCGTTAGTGAAATCACCCCTTGGTCTCCTTTACAACTCACAACCCTGCCTCGGAGTCACACTTCTCCCTATTTTCCCCCTTTTTTTTTTTAACCTGGGGGGGTTATGCTGTTTCCTATGAAAAATGCCGGGTTTAAGGGACGGTAGTGTGAAAGGGTCCGACTATATTTCCCCATGAATCTCCCGGGAATTAGTGTCATGTGAAAATGCCTTATTCCTGGTTGACTTTTTCAGAGGAGAGAGGGGGGGAGAGGAAATAAATGGGTTTGAAACTAATTTTTCTACATGGTTCGTAAGAAATAAACACGATCTTAAAAAACTTGACACGACTGCGAGTGAAATGGTTTCATCCTTACATGGTCTTTGGATGACGAGTGCTATTTTATTGCCTTGCACTTGCCTTGTATTTTCTATCTAAATTAGCACTATTAGAGAGATACTGTAGTTGACTACTTGGGAAGGAGAGATGGTTGACTACTTGGGTAAGCCTCTTTCCCCTATCTTTCCCCAATCCACCAAATGGTCAGCTGTCAGATGAGCTCGGGTACATTATACCACAGGGCTATCTCCCAGTCCAGATGAAATATTATTTTTTTGTTTTTTTTTATTTGTAAACTGTTTACAAATCTTCCAATTGGTTTTCCTTTCCTATGTGTGCAAAAGCACTGCACGCATTGCAAGTCATTAATGCTTTCACTTCTGAAAACAGGAATGGTTATGGTCTTTAGTATTAGATCAGGCAGTGTTAGGGTTCGTGATTTTTATGAAGTCTTCAAAAATGTAGGCAGCCTGACGTTTCGATCCGGACAGGACCTTCCTCAAAGGCCGAACTCCTGAGATTTACATTCTGCCAGGGTTTTTCACAGAGCCTTAAGACTCAGCTTATCGATTGATAATCCATCGTAAGTTGTGATAGACCGTATGGATTCTGTGCATCGATCACCGTCTTGAGATTGATCGTAAGTAACGATGGGTTTTGGTGAAATCGACTGCTGATCATGGACTGCCAGGCTCCAACAACATGTTTGTCCGCATTGTTTGCCTGGTGAGTAATCAGACTCTAGAGCCACCATTAGTCATACTGACTCCCCATCCCCCCCAAACATCCGGATGTCAGGCGGAAGAATCAGTCCAGGGCAGTTGAGGCCACAGGCCTAGCTGTCCCTTGGGACTCTGGGGGTAGCGATGTTTTTTTTTGGTTACAAAACGATAAATTTGGCAAAATCCACCACAGGTCATCGAAGTGAGTAAGCAGTTTGTGCACGGGGACTGCACGTTTGTATTACTTTTAAACCATAAGGCACAATTTTCTTAGCGGGTGAAAAAGGGGGTTTTCCTTGAAGCACATTTTACAGATCTGGCACTCTCAATCATTGCTGATGGCCATTGGCCAACTGTCCATACGTCAGTGGAATAATGGCTTGGGTCGGCCAAATCCATGAGGAAGGCTGTCCTTCTGAGGGATTCCAAAGCAATAGTTCCAGCAATTCCGAGCAGGGTTTGGGTTTTTTTAGCAGTTGGCCCGGTGGCCAAGAGACAGTTGAAAATGTTTTGGACCAGCTGAAGGCCATCCCCAGCTGGTCCAGCCAGCCAGTTAAAACAAAAACAAACAAAAAACGGTCAATCTCAACACCTTGTGGTGTAGCAATCTACTTCCAATCCAGGGTTTTGACCGCGAGCGTTCAAAACACTCTAGATAGACCCAAAGAACGGCACTGAATGAGACGTTCGGCGTAACCACGTAACAACAACTTGTCAAGATTTGATTCGTAAGGTGTGAATATTGTGGCGATTATTGCCATCTGTATGAGAACCGGAGTCGCGAGTGTCCCACTGCAAAATGCGGGCCAGTCCGGAAAACTGGTGGGCCGGCCAGCTGAGAGAAAGCAATTGGTAAAAGGTTGAACCCCCGAGAACTGACCACAACTGGTACAGAGACAAGAATTGCCAGCCCTCTGGAGAAGTACATGGTAGAGCATCTGATCTTGCATCCGTGCTGCCTAGGCACTGTCAGTACTCGTTACTCGGTCGTCGGCACCAAACAGCACGAGCCACTGTTCACACTGTCACATCAATACAGCTTCAGCTCCCCGGTCACTTGATCGACCAGTTCCGCCGGACCTGACAGAGAGGTGAGAAGGAAATCAGAGGATATGAGCGCCAACAAAAGTGGATGTAGACTTTAACAAATCAAAGTCTCCACAGCGGATCTGTGATTATTCGTCACTGGCCACAAAGTTTGGAAGTCTGACCTTGGTTTTTTTCTTTCTCACCAGTGGCGGCTTTTCTGATGCATGACTTGATAGCTTTGAATCTGTAGGCTTACCGTTCAGTAAACCCTTTGATATAGATGATCTTAAGCCCCCTTTTCGTCCAGACTTTAACACGCAGACCTTTGTCACTCCATTTCCAGGTTATTATTAACTCCAACCCTTCGTGGAGACTGGAGAGTCACTACTTCAGATTTTCGTCTCGTCTTTTTAAGTTTAAGATTAAAACTCAAGTCTCCAATTGGCAAATATGAAAAAATGGACATTGAGGAAGTACATGTGACACAGAACCAAATCAGAAAAATTACCGGTATTGATTTTCATCCCCACAACTGTCAGTCGCGCTTTGCAGGGAAAAAGGCTGTGCAAGAAGCGCCTTGTTTTCTTAGAGCGCCTCACATTTGGGTAATTTCATGGGTGAGACGGGGATGGAACAAGGACAGGTTCTTTCAAACCCCGTCTCGCTCCAGGGAAGAGAAGGAAATAGTTTTCCATTCTCATGGCATCCAGATACAAGAAAGCGGACAACTAAGGAAGTCATTCTTCCCCCTACAATTTTTTACTTTTTTTTTAAATCAATTCCAATTGTGGAAATGCAGTCCTTTCATACCTGGTCCAACGCCGAGCACCGTTCTTGATCCTGGTGCTATCTGTGTCCTGCCTGCATCCTGTATGAAGGCCGTCGTCAGGCCAAGGCTCCGTGCTATCATCGCCAGGTTAATCCTTGCCAAAGAGAAGAGAAGAGCGTGGAGAGCGTATGAGCGACAAAACCAGAGGTTCCAATTACCTCAGACTCGCCTTACTTGAACACAACAGGGCTGGATTTCACAAAGCCTTACGAAGCATCGTAACTCAACTTACGATGGACAACCCATCGTAAGTTTTCATTAGATCATGTGGTTTCTATGCATTTCCCATCACCTTGCGATCGATCGCAAAATTACGATGGGTTTGGCAAAATCGACACCTGGTCCCAAAGGGTGAAGATGTGCACAAGGTGCAATGCAGGCAATCGCAACGAAAAAGGCAAAGAAAACTCTGAACGGACCGGGCCTTGAACCACGATGTGATAAACAAAAAAACCTACGAATCAACTGTAGACCCCCTCACTCACAGAACTTCCTCGTCCGGTGCCTTGACGACCACCTTGGGTTGCCCGTAGTGTTCCCACTGCTTCAGCATATCCGGATTGCGCTTAGCCACCTGCTTGTAGCAGGACACTGCAGCATGGCTGCACTGTGTTGTGCACCAATGAAAAGAAAATTAACAAACCACCAAGACAAGCAGGCCAATGGGGAAAGCACTGAGCATACAGTGCCTCTCACATGTTGAGCAGGAGAAACTCGGGATATATCTATGAGAAACTGACATGTTTTTGAGGGTTTTTTTTCTGCTTTACTGCTAACATTTTGGGAGAGCACCTGGATTATGGCAGTGATTTAGTTTGCTTTTATTTAAGCAATCCTTCAGGGATGTTATCAGAATGTATTTGGTTGTATTCTATTTATATTGTTAGTTTGTTTGGTTTTGGAATCTGTGCTTGTGTTTGTTGGTAACCTGAGAAATAATCAATGAAATGAAATGAAACATGTCAACAACAACAAAAGCCAAAACTGACTGGGAACTGTTGGAACAAATTTAAAAATTGGAAAAGAATCTGAATGAAAGCAGGAGTGGTATACCTGGAATTATATGGCTGTTAACAGTTTAATGATTCTGACTGATGCCCCCATCCTGGCAAAAAGTTGATTATTTTAGGGAGGCCACCATCTAAGGGCTAGATAGCTCCGAGGGTAAGAACACTGGTATTGAGGCCAGGCCAAAGCCTGAGCCAGAGTCTTAATCCTGCTGTTGTTTATAAGCAGCTATAAATTCGTGTGTAACTTGAAGCCACAGCCAATGAGTTAAGACGGGGCTTTGATACAGTATGACCAGGCAGAAGCCCAAGCCCTAGCCTGATCCGGGGTGTCTGTGAAGCAGTCAATAGATTTGTGTACAACTTGAAGCTGCAGCCAATGAGTTAAGACAGGGCTTTAACAGTGTGTGACCGAGCCAAAACCTGAGGCCTTGCCTGATTCAATCCAGAGAATTCCTAAGGTGCCATAGACTTGTGTGTGACTTGAAGCCACAGCCAATGAGTTAGGACAGGGCTTTGACAGTGTGTGACGGGGCCAAAGCCTGAGGCCTTGCCTGATTCAATCCAGAGAATTCCTAAGGTGCCATAGACTTGTGTGTGACTTGAAGCCACAGCCAATGAGTTAGGACAGGGCTTTGACAGTGTGTGACGGGGCCAAAGCCTGAGGCCTTGCCTGATTCAATCCAGATAATTCTTAAGGTGCCATAGACTTGTGTGTGACTTGAAGCCACAGCCAATGATTTAGGTCAGGCCTTTGACAGTGTGTGACCGAGCCAAAGCCTGAGGCCTTGCCTGATTCAATCCAGAGAATTCCTAAGGTACCATAGACTTGTGTACAACTTGAAGCCACAGCCAATGAGTTAAGACAGGCCTTTGACAGTGTGTGACGGGGCCAAAGCCTGAGGCCTTGCCTGATTCAATCCAGAGAATTCCTAAGGTGCCATAGACTTGTGTGTGACTTGAAGCCACAGCCAATGAGTTAGGACAGGGCTTTGACAGTGTGTGACCAAGCCAAAGCCTGAGGCCTTGCCTGATTCAATCCAGAGAATTCCTAAGGTGCCATAGACTTGTGTGTGACTTGAAGCCACAGCCAATGATTTAGGTCAGGCCTTTGACAGTGTGTGACCAAGCCAAAGCCTGAGGCCTTGCCTGATTCAATCCAGAGAATTCCTAAGGTGCCATAGACTTGTGTGTGACTTGAAGCCGTAGCCGAGGGCACTGGGACTCACCTGAGCGGCCACTTTTCCTTTGCCCATCTTCAGGTCCGTCCTGACGGCGATCACCATCTTGTATTCACCAGAGTCTCCCATGATGCTCACCTGTACGGAACCACATTCATACTGGTTCATACCATCACTCCACACTGTTTAGTACTACATACAGACGGTACAGTACTGGGTTCGAATTTAGCAATAGCAGTGGCCCTGTAGCCAAAGGACAATAAATTGAAAGAAAGAAGAGAAAGTTGCGATGGTTTGGACATGTAAGCAGAAGACCTGGAACATTGGCGCATGATGTCATGCATGGAATGGTTAATGGAAGTAGGAGAAGAGGCAGACCTAGAGCGAACTGGAGTGGAGATGTTGGAAAATGGACTGGACAAACAGTGGTGGAATGCGTGAGGGCAGCTCAAGATAGAAAGAATTGGAGGAAGACACTCAACACTGTGCCCCAACGGTTATAGCTACGGGAGTGACCTGACCTGACCTGAAACATACGTTGCTGTGGTGAAAAGAGCATTTAACTGGTCAGCATTTGTATTTATAAACTTGGTATTAGTAGTAGTACTAGTAGTACACAAACTAGCCTAGGTGTAATCCAATTCTGTGCAATTAGTCCGAGTAGGGTCCGTCTTTAAAAGTTTATGAATAGAAATTAGAATCATGAATACACCGGCTTACGTTGTTGTCGGGCGATGGTTTGGTTACTGCCTCAGCCTGCTCGTTGCGCAGCTCGGTCTGCACGCCGTATTTGCCCTTGAGCAGCCAGCCCAGCAGCACGCCGGCCCCCATGCTCACTACCAGGTTCACCGTCATCGGGCTCGCTAAGTCCTCCAGACGAACCATCCTAATCTGCTCAGGCAAGGTAGGCCTTCTCAGTCTAAAGTCCAAGCAAGTTGAATACAGAATACTGAATAGTATTCCGATCCAAGTGGACCACAGTCAGTGCAGTGCCAGCACTGGCGAATGTTAAGGGAGACAGGTACAGGTAGGCCTACAACATACAGTCGTGATTCCAGTAATGGCATAGGTAACTGGCTCACATGCTTGTAAACAATTTCGATTCTGGGGTAACTATAAAATGTCAGTCACTAAAATAAAAGACAACTCCGGACTCGGGGTTCACTCGGCCCGATCGATCACATGTGGACACCGTACACACTGTTTAGACTGGTTCCAGGTTGGGTGAGTGCGCGCGAAGTGGCGAGAAGGAGTCGGGAGCAAGTCTTGATATAGCGCCCTCTCTCGGTATGGATCGTGGGATTGTAGCACGCTGCACCCATAGAGAAAAGCGTTTATAATGTAATATTGACAAGGTCGAACGGTCTCGTCTTCACCGAATGCACGGTGGTGAACACTAAGGCGAGTTGAGGTTTCTCCCGAGTTATGACTTCTGCAGAAAGCACCTTATCGACGAGGACGAGTTCACAACGCTATTGAAACGCACCAAATAATTATAATAACTCGGAAGTCGTCTTGGCATGACGTCGACCCTATGAGCCCGCGTCACTATGACGTTTAGCTTTTCGTCTTTGTAGCAACGATTTAATATCAGTTTTGTCGGCTTTTAATTTAATTTTATTTCGCTATGTTGTCACACGGTACCCACCCTTGTATTAATTAAGATCCTTAATCCTGCACACAATGTTGAACGGTTCGATACCGGTGGTTCAGTGGCTATGACGGCTGCGCTAGAAAGCGGGGGTCGCGGGTTCCATTCCCGGGTTCCATTTTTTTGTTCACCAAGCATAATCAGGCTAGAGGGCACAAACCCTTGTTGAAGTCGTCTTGATAATAATGTTCATGTGGGTTTTTCGCAGAGTTGCTTCGCCACACACGAAATACACAGCTTAAGAGTCACTTTCATGGTTAGATTTGAGACTGCTGACCCTTACTACTTGATTTTTTGCGTTGGAATAGCGAGTACTTGGCATAGCCGACAAGAGGAACTTGTGACGGCAACACGATGTTATTAAGCGAGACCTTCTTTCATAACTATAGTGCCTCCGCAATTCGCAGTGCTTAAAAGTTTCATTAAGTTAACCCCCTGACCTCTGGCCTTGAACCACACCCATCGACATGTTTAATGGACATTATTGGGTGAAACATGTTCATCTCTCTCGAAAAATTGAAAGGAAAACAAGGATAATGGACCGCTTCCAGCAACATGTGAAGAAAGAGCCGAAGACACTGTTCCTGATTACTTTTATTTTTATTTATAAAATAATGCAATATGGCTCCATTTTGTTACTATATGATTGAAGCAGCGGGTACCATGCGTTGGTAGTCCGCAATTCCGCATGGGTTACGATTAAATCAACGTGTAATGTACAAAATCGTGATGCAATTCTTAGGGCATTAATTTTGATGAACTGAGGGTGTGTTTGTATTCAAAAAGTATAGTATACTTTTTTGAATACTTTCAATTAGATAAAAAAAAGAATAGACCTTTCCCATGAAAATAATTATGCAGATAAGAGCTGGCGCATGCGCTTTACTAAAATTGGTGGCCAAACTAGTGCGCGTTGCGTGCAGGTTTCGAAATACGCGCCTAGGAGACGCTGAATAGCCAATGACCGCACGCCAAACTGTTAGTGAAAAAAGAACGCGCGCACGCCCATGGAAAACTATGATTGGTTGGCAGCCCGCTTGCCCACCAATTTAGTTAAGCGCATGCGCTAGGTCTAATTTGCATATTTCATGGGAAAGTTCCATTATGAAATAACATGACAAAAGGAAGATGCCATACTATTGTATTGTAAAGGAAGATGCCATACTATTGTTATATCAATTATTATGTCATGGAGTCGTTAGGATATTCGCACCTTTTTGTCCCGTAAAATGGGATTCAATGGGTTAAAAATGATACAGTGATAACACTTGAATAAAATGTAAAAAAAAAATAGCTTATGACTGAATACAGAAATATAGGCCTATACGAAGTTAAACAATTGCGAAAAGTGACCGAAAAATTATGCGATCAAAGAAAGTGATGCTATAGGCATAGGGCCATTGATGTTGACATGTTTTAACACTGGAGGGCGTAGTGACCAACATCACGTCATTCTTGTTCGTGATTCTGACTGGCTGACGGGACAAAATCCAAGTCTGATCTGAAAGCTCTGTAGCGCCCTCTATGTTCGTTCCGTGTGTGGGGTGGGGGGTAGTTTGTCGTCATTGTTTGGGCTGCGTTTTGGCGGTCACGACCAAGAAATGCTTCGTCTTTTTGTTCTTTTTGGCTCGATGCTTTGGAAATCTGGTTATTTCATTACACCGTGTCACCTTAGCCAAAAATACCGTATCTCGGTATTAAAAATAAACCAACCAATCCTTGGTAATGGCCGCCATAAACGCGCTTAGGATCCCGGGAAGTTCGGAGCGGTTAGCTTTTACGAAAAGGGTTTTGAAATTGTCAGACAACGCCGGATATACTTATAGGGGTTCGGGAAGTCAGATGTTCATTGCTACGTGCGCCAGCCTGGTCGCCAGCAGAGCAGCGGCCAGGGCCCAGCCGAGCGGCCGGGCTCGGGGCCCGGCGTCCCCGTGCAGCATGGGCGGCGAGGTGCCGGTGCAAGCGCACTGGACGCCCTCGGACCACTGCGGGCAAGTGCCGCCCGTGCTGCACAGGTAGGCCTTGTCGCCCTCCCGCTGCCCGCTCTCCAGCGCCCCCTGCACGTGGCCGCAGTAGCGGAGGCTGGTGTGCTCGCCGGCGAACAGGAGCCGGCCCAGGCGCGACTGCACCTTGGCGAAGCACTTGGTGTCCAGCGCCGGCGACCAGAGGCTGCTCGAGCCCATGGTACGCGGGTCGCTGTTCCAGCCGGACACGTGGACGGCCAGCGGGTCAGGCAGCGTGTACCTGGACATGCGGCGGAGGGCCTGCATGATCTCGCGCACGGTCTGGGCCCGGGGCTGCGAGTCGACGCGCCGAGCCTCGTCGCCGGTCAGCTCGGCCATCAGCACGTGGCGCTCGTTTATGCGGAGCTCGGGAACTGGAAAGAAAATCAATGATAATGGAGAGACGCGGGTGAGAGACGTTCACTCCCAAACTCGCCGTGTTTTATGTGCAAATAAAAAGATGGGCACAAAAAGGGGGTGGGCAAAAGTGTGAAATTAATCAACCAATCAATCGATAAATCAAGAAAGCAATTAACCAATAATGTACCGATGTACCAATTTACCATTGACCCAATGGAACCAATTTACCAATGTATCAATGTAACCAATGTACAAATGCAACAGTGAGCCAATGTAACCAAAAATGAATGTACCAATGCACCAATGTACCAATTTACCAATGCACCAATGCACCAATGTACCAATGCACCAATGCACCAATGCACCAATGTACCAATGTACCAATGCACCAATGCACCAATGTACCAATGCACCAATGCACCAATGCACCAATGCACCAATGCACCAATGTACCAATGCACCAATGAACCAATGTACCAATGAACCAATGCACCAATGAGTCAATTTACCAATGCACCAATGTACCAATGAACTATTGCACCAATAATTATACCAATGAACCATTGCACCAATGTACCAGTGTGCTATTAGCCAATGTGCCAATGTGTCAATGCACCAATGAACCAATGTACCAATGAACCAATGCACCAATGAGTCAATTTACCAATGCACCAATGTACCAATGAACTATTGCACCAATAATTATACCAATGAACCATTGCACCAATGTACCAGTGTGCTATTAGCCAATGTGCCAATGTGTCAATGCACCAATGAACCAATGTACCAATGAACCAATGCACCAATGAGTCAATTTACCAATGCACCAATGTACCAATGAACTATTGCACCAATAATTATACCAATGAACCATTGCACCAATGTACCAGTGTGCTATTAGCCAATGTGCCAATGTGTCAATGCACCAATGCACCAATGTACCAATGAACCAATGCACCAATGAGTCAATTTACCAATGCACCAATGTACCAATGTACCATTGCACCAATGAACCAATGAACCAATGAACCAATGAACCAATGTACCAATGAACCAATGTACCAATGAACCAATGAACCAATGAACCAATGTACCAATGAACCAATGTACCAATGCACCAATAGACTATGAGCCAATACACCAATGAACCAATGCACCAATGCACCAATGTACCAATGCACCAATGTACCAATGTACCAATGCACCAATGTACCAATGTACCAATGTACCAATTTACCAATGCACCAATGCACCAATGTACCAATGCACCTATGTACCAATGCACCAATGAACCAATGCACCAATGTACCAATGTACCAATGTACCAATTTACCAATGCACCAATGCACCAATGTACCAATGCACCAATGTACCAATGCACCAATGAACTAATGTACCAATGAACCAATGCACCAATGAGTCAATGTACCAATGCACCAATGTACCAATGTACCAATGCACCAATATACCAGTGTACCAATGCACCAATGTACCATTGCACCAATGTACCAGTGTGTCATTAGCCAATGTGCCAATGTCTCAATGCAGCAATGCACCAATGTACCAATGCACCAATGAACCAATTTACCAATGAACCAATGCACCAGTGAACCAATGCACCAATGAGTCAATGTACCAATGTACCAATGTACCAATGTACCAATGAACCAATGTACCAATGCACCTATGCACCAATGAGTCAATGTACCAATGCACCTATGCACCAATGAGTCAATGTACCAATGCACCAATGTACCAATGCACCAATGTACCAATGCACCAATGTACCAATGAACCATTGCACCAATGCACCAATGTACCAAGGAACCAATGAACCATTGCACGAATGTACCAGTGTGCTATTAGCCAATGTGCCAATGTGATCAATGCACCAATGTACCAATGAACCAATGTACCAATGCACCAATAGACTATGAGCCAATGCACCAATGAACCGATGTACCAGTGAGCCAATTTGCCAATGCACTACGGTAATGATCCAATAACCTACGTGCCAATGTGCCAATAATGTAAATGAACAATTGACCAATGGAAAAAATACTCAATGAACTGATAACCATAAAACCAATGAGCCAATTGTGCCAATAAACACTGAGCCAATGTGCTAATGCACCAATGAACCAATGTGTCATTCAACGACTGTGTCATCAAACCAATGAGTCATCAACTGAACCAATTAGCCAATGGCAATTCGCAAAATAATGGACCTGTGAGCCAGTTATTCAACGAATCAATAACCCAAATAACCGTGGAATGAATGAAGCAGTGAACCAGTGGAGCAAGAAATTCCTCAACCAATCCATCAGTGCCCAATTTCATAGAGCCGCTTAAGCGTGAAAATCTGCTAAGCAGGAAAAGTCTTCCTCGTGTAAACGGGATTACAAACCGCACCGGGATTTGATGTCAATTTCTTTTGACTCGTACTCCACTCTTCTTTACTTTATAGCGGGAAACGATAGTCAAAGTTTGGGTTGGCGAGGTGATTCTGTGAAACCCGACTTTTTGTGCATGCTTAAAGCCCCTACACAACATTGGTAAGATCGAAAAACAGAAATGTCCACAGATTTACATAATTTACAGTTTGAAGATGGTTATAGTAGAAACCTTGCACTGAAATATTTCTGTCGAAAATGCTGTTTTTGTTTAGAAAATAGTAAAGAAATAGTTTACGCCTCACCCCTAGATCGAAACTATTTTTCGGAACGATTCGTTGAAAGCTGCATTTTCGCGAAACAATTGAAACGGTTTTTCACGATTTTCTCGAGACTCGGTTGGCGGATTGAGCTGAAATTTTCACAGGTGTGCTACTTCATGCATATGTTGGATCAGACAACGTATGGATGCAAATTCTTTGACCTCGACCAATGTTGTGTTATCCCTTGAAAGCAGATTTTGGCGCCCTTCGCCATGCAGGCTCCTGGTCCCCCTCCCCCTCGATCCATGGACTTACTCCGTGTGGCCATGTCCACAAAGAGCGGGTAGTTGCCGCGCTGGTCGGACACGCGGAGCACGAACTCCTTGTTGGCCCAGAAGGTGTAGGGGAACTCGAGGAGGACGCGGGTGTGGGCGCCCATGACGAAGCGGTTGAGCTCGCGGGTCTTCCAGCCGGGGAAGCCGGGCGTGAACTTGACCACCTTGTTCTGGAGGACGCCCAGGCTGAAGGTGCAGATGGCCCACTGGGCCTGGTAGCGGGACCCGTCCCTGGTGGTGGCCGTCACGTGGTTGGGGTTGCCGTAGTCCACGTCCGTCACCTCCTGGTTGAATAGGATCTTGCTCCTGTGAAGTGTGAGCACATGTGATGGACTGATGAGCTCGTGAGAAACTGGACGTTCAAAAGCCATCCTCTTCCAGTGTGTTGAAGATGTCAATTTCTCACTGTCGGGCACTATAATTATTATGTCGTTCATTGGTTTCTTAAGGCCATACTCGAAAGCATTGGCTGCGGATTCTGATGCCTGGCACGTGCCTGGCACGTGCCTGCCTGTCTGCCTGTCTGCCTGCCTGCCTGTCTGCCTGTCTGCTTGCCTGTCTGCCTGCCTGCCTGCCATCCTGCCTGCCTGCCTTCCTGCCTACCTGCCTCCCTGACTCCCTGTCTGCCTGTCTGTCTGTATGCCTGTTTGTCTGCCTGTCTGCCTTTCTGCCTGTCTGCCTGTCTGCCTGATCTATCTGTCTGTCTGTCCGTCTGTCTGCCTGTCTGATGTCTGTCTGTTTGCCTCCTTGCCTCTCTTCCTCCCTGCCTGCCTCCCTGCCTGTCCTGCCCCCATCCCTCCCTCCGTCCCTTCCTCCCAGATCGCTGCCTGCCTGTCCACCTGTCCGTCTATCTTCCTGCCTCCCTGTCTGCCCCGCCTCCCGGTCTCTCCCTGGTCACCCGTGATCACTCACTTGAAGGACTGATCCTGCATGACGCGCATCGTGGCGTCAAAGAAGCTCTTAAAGCCTCGCTGGTCTGTCACCACGCGGTGTGGGTCAGCGTTCGGCCCCCTCGAGATGGTCAGCTCCGGTGCGTCGAAGGCGTGTGATTTAAGCGAAGCCATCTGGACGTGTGCAAGATTACTATATCGGTTAGCGAGATTCCAGTAACTGTATAGCGAAATAGGATGCAGTAGCTTCTCAACTCTCCCTCTCCCTTCTCTCTCTCCCTCTCTCTATTTCTCTCTCTCACTCTCTCTCTTCCTCTCTCTCTCTCTCTCTTTCTCTCCCCTCCCCCTCTGTCTCTCTCTCTCCTCTCTTTTTCTCTCTCTCTCTCATGTTCCCTTCCTCTTCCTTCTCTTCCTAATTCTTCTCCTCATTTTCTTTATCTCCTCTTTCTCCGCCTCGTCATCCACCATCCCATTCCTCCTTTCCCACTTCTTCACCTCTTCTTAATCCCCTCACCCTCTCCTCTCCTCTCCTTCCTTCTTGTCTTCTTCCTTTATCACATCTCCCTCCCCTTTCCATCTCCTCATATCCCTCCTCCTCCTCCTCCTCCTCTTCGTGTCCCACCTCCTGCCCTACCTCTTCTTCCTCCCCTATTCTTCCTCCTCTCCACCTCGCCCAGGCTCCACACTACCATTCCTCCTCCTCTCCTCCTCCTCGTCACCATCCTCATATTCATTAGGTAGTAGTGATGAGTAGTGAACTATGACACCTATAAAGCCAACAGCGAGATCACTTCTGAACAACTCAGCGCGGCCAGTGTATCCCACAGGCGCCCTGCCTGTCGGCGAGAAATCCATTGCAGACGACAATACTCACCCGGGGCTCGTCACCCAGGTAGTAATCGAAGTGCAGCCACTCCAGCGTTCTCTGCAGGGCGGTGGCCGGGTACCAGCCGATGCTCCGGAAGGCCGCCCTCACCGACATGTCTGTATCGTGGGACTCCCACAATTCCTCGGCCAGGTTCAGACCTTCCCTTACGGTGTGCGCCATCTGCGGAAGACAATGGACGTTTACGAAATTGAGGCTGAGGTTGGAAAGGTCTTACTCGAAATTGGATTTGTTTTACCCGAATGCAAGTCTGACATTCGCTTCCCCTTCTGTCCGTACTAGTGTGCACGTCTCTCATGTTTACCTAACACAAGTGCAATCTTATCCATCGAAAGATAAAAATATGCCACCCAGTAATGGCGTCAAAGACTGCTCGTCGGATTCATCAGTTCAGAGAGAGAAGACCAATTCTTATCATTCTCAAGACACCACCTAAAATGTATGACACATCTATTAACAATAGCGTCATTTAAAGGACACCGTACTTAAAAACCTATTTTTACGAAATCAATAAGTCTCACAATTTAGTGGGCCTGACGTTTCGATCCTAGCAGATCCTGCTAGGATCGAAACGTCAGGCCCACTAAATTGTGAGATTTGCATTTTGTAAATTTTATCAGTAAGCAGTTTGCAACATTTCTGTATATCACTTGCAATTAATAAGTGACATTTTATGTAAACTGAATACAGTTTCGAGTAGCCTACAGGTGTTTCCTTATGGAACGCCCTTTTCTTGGTAAACATTTTCGTCTCTGAGCTTTTTCACACCTCCCCTTGGTTTGTAGAGCGTAAAATATCTCGATTGCCATTCGGCGGATGTGGGTGATTTTCAGAGCTCGCTCCCATTCCTGAAACTCAAGGGCAGGTGATCTCTCTACCAAGCACCTGCCCCCCTCCCCAGCCCCCCTCCCCAGCCCCCCTCCCCCTGCCCTAGCCTAGCCTCCTCACCCTTCCCCTCTGCGCCTCCCCTCGCCTCGCCTCGTTACGGTACACCGCCTGGCATGCTTGCGCAGTGGCATTTATTTAGTCCTATTATGACCGGACGCAATTGGTATATAATACGCGCTGAATCACGATTGCGGTTGAGTTGCGCCGCTTATAGAACTGATGCTATTAATAATAGTCGAGGAAGTTCGAGACATTCTTGTTTTGCGTGAACATGATGCACGAAACAAGCACCGAGAAGCGTGCGTAAACCCGCCCTGTCTCTGTCTCTCAGTCTCTGTCTCTGTCTCTGTCTCTGTCTCTGTCTATGTCTCTGTCTCTGTCTCTGTCTCTGTTTCTGTTTCTGTCTCCGTCTCCGTCTCCGTCTCCATCTCTGTCTCTGTCTCTGTCTCTGTCTCTGTCTCCGTGTCTCTGTCTCTGTCTCTGTCTCTGTCTATGTTTCTGCCTCAGTCTCTGTCTCTGCCTCTGTCTCTGTTTCTGTCTCTGCCTCTGCCTCTGTCTCTGTCTCTGTCTCTGTCTCTGTCTCTGTCTCTGTCTCTGTCTCTGTCTCTGACTCTGTCTTTGCCTCTGCTTCAGCCCTTATCTCTGCCTCTGCCTCTGCCTCTGTCTCTGCCTCTGCCTCTGCCTCTGCCTCTGCCTCTGCCTCTGCCTCTGCCTCTGCCTCTGCCTCTGCCTCTGCCTCTGCCTCTGCCTCTGCCTCTGCCTCTGCCTCTGCCTCTGCCTCTGCCTCTGCCTCTGCCTCTGCCTCTGCCTCTGCCTCTGCATCTGCCTCTGCATCTGCCTCTGCCTCTGCCTCTGCCTCTGCCTCTGCCTCTGCCTCTGCCTCTGCCTCTGCCTCTGCCTCTGCCTCTGCCTTTGTTTGTCTCTATTCTGTCTCTGTCTCTGTTTGTCTCTTCTCTGTCTCTTTCTTTGTCTCTGTCTGTCTCTGTCTTCTCGGTCTTCTTGACTTCTCACTTAAGTTCTCACAATTTTCACAAAATTTGCGTCCAATGAAAACCCTTGCCTTGTTCCCAGCCACAGTGACACCTAACTTACCATCCCCCTAACTCCCAGTATTCGAATGCAGTAAAACGCAATAAGCATCTTGTGAACTAATGGTTGGCAATCTTGGTTTACACGATAATCATGAGTGAATTGTTCGTGCATAGCAGCTTTTGGGTGGTTACACAACCCTGTGTGTAATTTCGACCCCATCAAACATGGATGGTTGGTGTGCTTTAGCATAATGCTCAAAGCGACTCTGCGCAATCGTGCCCGGCCAGATGAAGTGAGTGGGAATTTCGTCTACCCAGCGCAGAGTCGTGCGAAGTGTAGAGAGGGGATCTCGATGTGAGTGAGCGTATCGTTTTAGACTCGCATGATGAATCGTGACTCGAACTTGAGTCTGACCCAAGACTTGGACTCGGAATCAAACTATGTTAATATTATTATTCCGAGCCTCAAAAGCAAGTCTGGGGTCTTCTCCCTGTGTGTTGTCTACAAGACTTTGCTGTTTCAGGCAGCGAGTCTAAACTTCCAGGATGTCAATGAAATGGTTCAGCGGATACTGAAGCTTAAAACTGAAGGATGCAACTTTCTTTCGTCATATTTTTGGGATGGCCACTGGCCAGCTATCAGGTCATTGACCTGGCTAAAGATTTAGGTTATTTGAAATCCATTCTTAAGGGTTAGTATTGGTATCCGGGCCCCTTTTTAATTGGGTTGTTTTTTTTACTGTTCGTCTAATGACCTTGTAATTTCTTGGGTGGATTTCACACGGCCTTACGATGCATCGTAACTCAACTTACGATGGATAACCCATCGCATGGTTGTGTTAAGGCGTATCGGCCTATATGGTTTCTGCGCATTACTAATCCCCTTGCGATTGATGGTAAGTTACGATGAGTTTGGTGAAATCGCTGGTTGTTTTGGGCTATAGTCTGGCGTACGTACCCTTGGCCATGCGTGCGTCCTCAACGCCTCCCGGGACAGGTTGGTTTGTCCCACCTCGTTCAGGATGTTCAGCGACATCCAGTCGGGCTTGTGCAGGCGCATGCGGGCTCCCAGACCGCGGACGTTGCTGTCGAACGAGGACGACTTGGGCCGGGGCGCGTCGGCGCCCACCTCCACGCGCGCGCCGGCGAAGGGCACGTCTCGGATGCGGCCGCCGTACGTGTCGGCCGCCTCCAGCACCAGGAAGTCCGTCTCCCCCTTGGCGACGAGCGTCTCGGCCGCCTGCAGGCCGGCCGCCCCGGCCCCGAGGATCAGGAACTTGACGATGGTGGGAGCGACCGGGCCGGCCGGCGAGGTGCGCGGCGGCTGGGGCTGGGGCTGGGGATGGGGCTGGCCGGGCCTATGCCTCGGCGGAGGCTGGGGCTGGGGATGGGGCTGGCCGGGCCTCTGCCCCGGCGGAGTCTGCGGCTGGTTCGGGGACGAGGGCGGGTAGTACCCGGGCCGCTGTCCAGGGTTCTGAGCCGGAGGCCGGGGCGGCGGATGATACCCGCCCTGCTGCTGGTTATGCCACATTCCTTGCGAACGGACCAGCACCGCCCCTTGAAGCAAGACCACCAGAAAACCCACCATCCTCAACGCCCCGCCAAATCCTGCCATCTTCCAGTAGCAACAACCCCCCCTAAAATTAAAATATCTTCGAAATCGACTAAGCACTTATCAGAACAGCTACGTACATCCGTTCGCAATTCGGCTTAATCCCAGACTGCAGAAAAGTCTCCGCACCAAATGCGCGCACGTTCCCCCTGTCTCTTTCCCTCACTTTCACTCTGTCCGTTTGTAACCAACTCAAGACAGCTCACTGCCTAAGGACTGGGGGCAAATGGAGAAGTTGTCAGGAAGTGACTCACCGCTGTGGGTCCTGTTCGTCACCGCAGCTTTTGGCCTCCTATTTTTAGAGGCAAACCTTCCGCTCTGCACACACTGGTATTAAAGTTGTTTTCTATGCATACATGATGCACATTAATTCGAGGAACATCAAATGTGTGCAGTAGGGAGGAATTCATCAGTTTATAGCATTTTACGAATTCGGTAAATTAACCTTGACATTCAATGAGGATTTGCCCTGCTCGACGTAATAAGCTCTGGATGACGTAAACATCATGTCATAACCTTGACATCGTCGGTGTCTTGGCAGACATTCTCGCTGCGAACGTGTTGGATTAGTTTACGACGGTGTATTTTTGTACCGGTGATGTGCTGGCACAATTAATGTCACGTCGCCGTAACACAACGAGCGTTTCACAACAGACACCAAGGGTTCGAATTCACACAACACAGGCATGGACTACAACCGCCGTATGCCTTCTGTCACTAAGTTCCCCCGGGTTTCTTGAGGGATCTTGCTCTCTGACATGATTAATTCTTTCCCCCTGAGTAATAAAAGACACGTGCATTATTATTTTTTCCAGATCGGTACCAACTGGCAAGCTTTGGTCACTGATGATCGAGGTCCCTGTATCGAATGCCTATAGGTCGGGCCCGGGCCCGGGCCCACTACTTCCTTCCTGTCCTGACACACGCAAAACCCATCCTGAAAAAAAAAGTTGTGCCTTTGTCGCTAGAATTTCTGAAGGTCTTGTTTTCCTGGTCATCACGGAGTAAATTCACCTCTGGGGTAAAATGATAAAGCAGTAAAAAAAAACGTGCATATACATTATGTCGGTATAGAGAAATTAAAGTAACAGAGGTCCTGTGCCCGAGCCCAGATCGGAACCAGATCGGCCGCAGGACCATCTGGGTTGCTCCCGACGCCCGGGTTAGGTTTTGCTCTGTCAAGCAATCAGTAGTACCTAGTACCTGCAGGAAGTGTGTGACAGGAACAATTAGGATTTCCCTGGAACCACGCCAGGTCTTAATTAGCGGTAATCAGCCATGACGTTTGATTGTGAAATTGAACCTGCGGCGTTATGTCAGCCGGAGAGGGACGAGGGTGGTTGGGTTATCATTGGGTCCCCATGGAGCTAGTCTACTCTTTCAAGAACTGAGGAGCGTGGCTCTGAAAAGAGCCACACTCCTTCGTCACCGCAGACCTTCCACTTAGTATTTCCACCATGCAGACCTGTCTTCTATTATTGGGTCACAAAGCTACTTATTTGCGGATAATGTGCTAAGCGTGAAACTTTTCCTTCGTGAGACAAGATGGCTGACCCGGGGGGGGGCCAATCTCGGAGACCCGCGTCAGCTCAAACGGCTGCTCAGGACGGAAAGTCTTCCTCGCTGAAGTAGGACAACAAAACGTCAAGAATGTACGCCTATAGGCCTACGGGACGCAAAGCTCCGACCCTGATGGCAGAGCCACCCTCAAACGCCCTTTCTGCCTGTCTTTGAAAGGGTATACGTGTACTTTCCTGCCTCTGAGATGAGTTTAAGGTCATGCGCTATAGCATCAAGACCGTCCGGAGGAAAGTGCCAGAAAGTGCCAGAGAATCGCTCACAGCCATTGTCGCCAATCACGTGGATTTAACTTCATCCGAAATATTAGAAAACAAACAGAGAGAATACTCAAAAGTACAGTGACTGACGACGAACCGAGAGAAGCAGCGGTTAAATAGTGCGAACCCCGGGGATTAATCGTGGCACGCGTATCGCAAGAGTGCGTGCGAAAGGGAGGGAAATAGGCCTAGATTTTTAGCGATTAAAAAAAAGACTATTAAAATTGAAACAGCATGTTGGAGCTACGTGGGAATGACGTAGTGATTGGAAATTTTAATCCAAAAAAATCGCCAGTAACGGCAAAGACAGATGACCAGCAGTGGAAGATCGCCATCTAAGGGCTTGTTAGCTCAGGCGGTATAAGAGCACTCTTATTTTAAGCTAGAGGGTCTCGAGTTAAAGTCCCGGTTCAGTCAAATTTTCGTTGCCATTTGTTTTTCAAAAGCAGATAATTATAGACTCTGAAGTGGCTCAGATTTTGTATCCTTGCCGGACCTTTCTCAGAGACAAACATTATGCACGGAAGGACCGGAACGTTAGACTCCTTACTTGTACAGATATGTGGACCATTTCAGTCAGTGTTTGTTTGTTTTTTTATTTCAGATTTGGTTCAAGCTACAATTCATAGCACGCTTTCCATAACAGAAACTGAGAGACACGACCCGTATAGACGAATTAATAATGTGTTATTTTATGTCTGTGGTGCTGCGCGCTCCCGTAGAATTTAGCAATAGCGCCCTCAAGGATAGTTTACTCACTCTTGCCCCCCCCCATCCCATGAGCTCGATCGTAACGGGACCGTATAGCCCTTTTTGTCGTGTGATAACTCAAGTGAAAGTTCAAGCCGTTGCCAAGCAACTCAGTCGCACATGATCAAGCGCAGGCCAGCTAATGAGGCGCCAACATATATGTCCAGCCCTGCACAATGACCATGTCCGGAATTGCCAATACTCAGCTGTAGGCTGAGTAATCATAGTCCTTTTTTTTTTTAATTGTAAAAAGAATATGGAACCCAAAAAGTCCAAATTATTCTCTGAATCAAGAACACAGAATAAATTACGAAGATTATCAAAGTCAAATAGATTGAAAATCATAGCGACAAAAGCGTGCACATGGACTAGCTTTTTTTAGTAAGAATTAATTAAAGTCACACAAACCAAGGAAAAACTGACTGGGAACTTTTGAACATTTTGGTAGCATCGTGTAGACCGCCTTCAACTTTTAAATCTTGCCCTTCTGCCTCTAATGAACGAATTCTCTGTCCCAGCCTCCTCACAACTTGATAAACTCTCTTAGATCTCACCTGCTTGATGACCATGATTAGAAGCAACTTGTTGTCTTGCCATCTACCTGATAATTAACAATGTTAGGACTGTATGTGCTTTTTAGTTTACTCATTTTGTATTTACTATTTGTATTTTTATTTTCCACCGTTTGATGATTTACATGTAGGCCTATGTATTTTTTTCATTCTTTAGCTTATTATTTTGATTTAGATAATTATCCATTTCAATAAATATGTATTCGTTCTTTTTTTACTATTATGTTAATATTTATCTAATTATAATTTATTTTAAAATTCTCAAAGGCAGAGAAAGGTCCTGCTAGGATCGAAACGTCAGGCCCACTAAATTTTAAGATTTGCATTTTGGTTATTTTAGTCAGTAAGCAGTTTGCAACATTTTTGTATATCACTCTATAATTTATTTCATTATTATTAATTTTCATTTTCCAGTCAACAGCTCCCTCATTTATATACTGACTTATTTTTAAATCCTAATAAACTTTGTATAGCCAGCAGGATTGGAATGGAACTAGAAGGCCCTCGATCTTTGGTCACCGATTAATTTTCCTGGCATTTGCTGCTGATGGCTTGAGTCCAGCAAAGTCCTTGCCTGTGTAGTGTTTCGTGAAAACCGAATAAAATAATGATAATAATAATACTTGAAAATACTTGAATAATAATACAATAAAAACTACACTGGCATACTCTTATGGTAGTGTTTATTAGTGTCATATACAAATTCTAACAAACAAAATAATTTCAAAAACTGACAAGTATTTATTTCATATTCTAATCCAACCCCATTCCACACCCAAAAAATACAGTATGCCTCCGTACAGTACGTACGTGCGTGTGCATCGTGCTTCGTAATTAATTTGTGTAGTCTGGTGAAAATCCAGACTATTGTTTCACTGTGTCAATAGTGTACGACGCGTCCAGCATGCGTTCCGAAGAAAAAAAATCGGTTTCCACGCACGCCACACGACACACTTTACGCCAGAGAAGATTTCTTCAAACAAACTTGGTCACACTCTCTCGAGTTCTTCGGCAAACAAGACCCGCTAGATTCGCCCCCCTTGTGGTCATTATCCCCAACCGATAAGCCAATGTCGGATTATCGAGCTTTCCGTGTTCCGAATTGAAAGCAGAGGAGAGAGGAAGAGAAAGAGAAAGAGAGGGGGCGAGAAAAAAATCGATTTAGAGGAGACAGCTTTGTGGGACGAGGTGCACAATGTAAGCGGCGGACCTTGGTTAGCAACGGGGACTTTGTGCCACGCCGGCCATTTTGAAGTTAGCCACGCGCGACCGCTCGACACCATTCACAGCCAAGGGAAAAAAAACAACTTGTTTACTTTCCCACAACTTTACCATGGCGACGTCTTGATGCAAAAAAAACCTCCGAACGGGAAGATTATGTTCTCTGACGGCACTGCGGGGATTTTCAGCGAATTATGAACGCCAGAAGCGGCGGCAGGTCGGGCTACTCGTCGAACCTGACGGGCTCGCCGCTGTCCATCCAGGACGGCAGCGGGTTCCTGGCAGACACGCCGGCGGGCGGCACCGGCTCCGCGTCCGGCGGCTCGGCCACCTCGGTGTCCAACGGGACCCGGGATGCCGTCGAGAAGAAACGACTCCACTCGCAGTACTCCGGCATCTCCTACGACTCTAGTCGGTGAGTGGCTCATGAAGGGCCATTATATTTGTTGTTGTTGTTGTTTTTGTTGTTATTGTTGTTGTCGTTGTTGTTTTATCTCGGTTGAATCAAATTAATGGCACTTGAGTTTTGAATAACTTCGGTGTTTGCACTCACTCAGGTCGTTTTTTTACTGTTCTTCTATTTCTACTTGTACTCTAGATTACTCCTTTTTTCATTAATGTCTGTGGTTCAGTGTGCTGTATGTTTTCAAACTTCAGTGTTTGCAACCAGGCCGCGTTTTTCTAAATTCCCTTTTTTTAAGTAGTGTATGTTGTTGTTCAGTGTACTCTATCTACATGTATATTTTGAATTGTTTGTTATGTCTATTGTTAGATATAGGAAATTTACCTTTGATAATGCATTAATGATATCATTATGAAATTTGTGTACTTGTATAGTTCTACTTCTAGACTATTCTATTTCTAGGACCTTTCTCAAATGAAAAAAAAAAAACTTCCTGCTCCTAATTGCTACATGTAGGTTTGGACCATTTTCAGGCACTATTTTCATGTTTTGCACATTCAAATCAGTTCACAGTAAATATGGAAAAATTTGGTTTGAATTTCTTATTTAACCCTAGTCCGAGTAACTTGGACCCGACAAGTTGCCCTTTTTTTTCATCAAATTTTGACATTTTGAGGGACGGGTGACTACAAAAAAAGGGTGACTTGTCAGGTCCAAGTTACTCGGACTAATTCAACCCCAACACTACCAAAAGTGCAAAACTGAAGGAAGGAAAAACAATTTTGAAGAAATTGAGAAAGGTCCTAGATTTAAAGGAACTTATAATAATATGAATAATTATTCTATTTTATAACAGACAAAATAAACAATTAAATTTGAAAACATGTACATATATACAATAAACTGAACCATGTACCAGTACACTAGTAAATACAAAGGGTAATTCAGAAGAACGGTCTATAACTAGTATAATGCGGCCCGGGTGCAATTGTACAACTTTGAAAAAATGGCAAAGAAAACTTTGACTGGATTGAAACCTGGATTGAAAACCCCATGTCTTAAATTGTCTTTCTGAGTTAAGAACCGTGGATGAGAAACACAGTGATGTCTGGAACTGTTCGTCAACTCAAATGACCACCCCCTCAAAAAAAAAAAAAAAAATCTCAGCAATTTTCAGGGCCTGAAATTTTCATCTTAACAGGAACCCTTCCATTACAAGTATAGAATTCATCTCGAGTTAGTGGTAAAAGTCTTGTGCGAGTAGAAAAAAAGGTTTTCTCAGACTGACCCCCTTTTCCAAAATAGATTTGACGTTTTTATTTTAAGAGTTCTTGTGAGTCTACCCACCCAAATAGAAAAGTACTAAAAACAATTTGAACGAGAAATACTAGTATACGTACACATGTGTAAAAGCTGAATTATTGGCAGAACAAGTAGTAGGGCCTACTGTGTATTATGGTTGTTACATGTACTGTATGTCATAAAAGTAACTTGATTCCTGAATGTTTTTGACACAAAGCCAAGTGAGATAGGATCCTGTGTATAGTTTAATCCATGGTTTAATATCCCCATCATTTGTTTTGTGTGTGTGTGTGGTGGCAGGGAAAGTGGGGCTCTGTGGGTGCTAACCTTGCCCCTGCCCTCTCCATGGCAACCAGCCCTTGTGTACCCATTAAGCCATTCAGTAAAATCAGATCAATGGTCCCCCCCCCTCCATGCTCAGCAGCACCCATTGTAAATCTATAAGTCAAAGTCAAGTTGCTCCCTAGTTCAGTAGTTGATATTCGTTCCAGGCCATATCGCTGGTACACATTGCACACTCTTTGTACGCTCGAGTCCAAAAATAGATTTTGAGCCCTGGTCTACTGTGGGTTAGCGATCCACCCAAAGCTCTTACTGAAAATGTTTCAATGTGTGTGTTGGGCGTTCTTCATTCATCAGATGCTTAGTAGATCTACATTAGACCCGATTAGCTTTTCAAAGTGAATGACTACACCTTTTTTCCCCAGAAATATTTGGCTTTTATTTTAAAAGGTTATAATGTCTTATTTGCCTTGGTAATTGATGCATTATTGGGTTGGTTTTTTTTTTCTCACTTCAATTAGTCGGCCCTGGCCATTAACTCCTAAAGCTGTCCAGCAGTCAGTAATGGCTCATTCATTCATTCATTCATTCATAGTCATACAGTGCTCAGCCTCTGTCTAGATCAAATGAGTTTTCCTACTTTCAGGGCTCATTAGCCCCGAGGGCCATCAGGGCTTATCTGTGGGCAAATAGAGGATTGTATCTGGTTGTCCCCTTAACTTTGGTCTCCACCTAAGGGTTTTGTTTGCCTAGGGGCAAGACCCTGGCTCCTTGTCTTACGCATGCACAGCAGTGGACACTGGACAGTGTGACAAGTTTAATGGTCCTATCTGACCTTCATGTACCCCATGCTGGTGGACCTGGATAAATTTGTACACACTGACCTTCAGTTAGCTAGCCCAAAAAAATGGGACAGATTGAATTTGATGCATGCAGTGGCAACCTTGACCATGATTGGACCTAAAATGAATAAATAAATGAATAAATGAATAAATAATTATTCTCTGAAGTTGCTACATGTAGATTTGTCATTTTACACTGTGTGATACTTATAGGCCAAGCACTGGTAAATGTGATTAGATGTTTACTTAGTATCATTCATTATTGTATCAAAGACTGTGAAATTTGTTTTCTAATGCAGTATGAAATCTAAAAAAAAAATATAAAAAAAGAGCTGTTTCGGAAGACTGGAACAGCTGCTCATGAGTAGACTTGAGACTTGAGCTTGACCCAGACAACTGTGGACTAAGACTCGGAGAGTGGTGACTTGGATTCGGGACTGGAACACAAACTCTATATTCTGTGACTCCAAAGCAAGTCTTGGGTCTTCTCCCAGTGCGTGTGCATGCTGTCTACAAGACTTGTCCTTAGCTGTTTTAGACAGCGAGTCTAAACTTCCAGGTTTCTAATGAAATGGTTCAGTGAATACTGAAGTTTAAAACTGAAATTTGCAACTTTCTCCCGTCATATTTTTGGCAGCCAGCCAGCCTGTGAGTTTGTTGACCCGACCATAATTTTAAGTGATTTGAATTCCACTTTTAAGGTCTGTATGTAATTGGCATCTTGTAACCTGTGGCATTTTTTCTTTGTGTGTGTGTGTCTGTGAAATAGAGAAAAGTTAGAGTTCTCAAACAAAGGTGGGATGGTCATTTGACAGAGGTAGTGCTAGGATTCGAGCATCAGTCCCTCAGATTACGATTTGCACATTACAGGTCATTCAAGTCATTGCAACAATTTTTATGGGACCTTTTTGTATGGAAACCGATCACCAACCAAATCACCCAAATACCCGCAACCTTGTTTGTTACCTAGGGCAGCTTTACCAATTCCGACTGTTCAATCAATCCATTGCTTATTGTTTTGTTCTGATACTTGTGCTTCCAGTTTGAACTCAGCCCCCGATTCATTGGCAGAGGATTGGGACCTGGAGGACGGAGGCCTGGAACAAGTGAACGTGGTTGTTAGGTAGGTGCTACTCTACTCCGTGGTCCTTCATCCATTTTAGATCCAGTCCAAACGGCCCAGGAAAATTTCTGTTACTTTAATCCAGTGGTTACTTTTACTTGAACACATAAGATATGTACATGTACACTGTAAATACCAGCCAAAATCTGCCCCGGAAAAAAAGGTACCTGGCATATTATGTATGGATTTCACTGTTAAGCCTTGCCATGCATCATAACTCAACTTCTGATTGATGACCCACCGCAGGTTGGAATAGGCCCTAGATGGTTTCTGTGCATCGCTCATCGTCTTGCGATTGATCCTAGTGGCATAACAAAAGTGATACACAAATTGAAATATATGAAGGACTTAAAATAAAAGAAGGTGAGAAAGTATGGGGCTGTACATTGTATAATAAGCTGAGTGAGGCTTGTAGAGAATAGTAGTTATCATGGCCCATTCCGATTCCACTCAGCAAATGTACATGTATCTGAGGAGTGAGGTGAAGGTGTGTGTGTGTGTGTGTGTGTATGTGGGGGGGGGGGGGGTGCACACGAATCTAGTGCCTTATGGAGACCTAAGATAATAGGTTGAATAGGTCTCCACAGGGAAATTATAAATGTAAATGTGTATCTAGATATGTCTCCACAAGGTTTTCACAACACTGATATTTGGAAATAACTCCAAAACGGGAAATTTGTGATGGGTAAGACTAAGAATCTGTCGCAATTTGAAGTGTAAATACACACGTATGTCATGTGTATAAGGGACATATGGTCCAAATTTCTACCCAGGAATTTGAATGTGGTTGAAATGGGAGCATTTTTAAACATTGGTTTCTCACTCGGTTGTATAATAGGCCTACTGCACAAGCAATGTCTCCACAAGGATACAAAAATTGATACGAGTGGGGGGGGGTGTCATAGTGTGTGAGGCCCACCTGCTACAGAGAAACCCTGGAGAGGTGGTTGTTCACCACATGAGGGCCAAGATAATCCACTTGGTGTTCCCAGGCAACGTTGACGTTTCAACAGCGGCCAGAGAGATGGTGGCTTGTCCCAGCCGACTACAAAGAGAGAATGGAGAGCTCGCACTTTGCAGTTTGCTCTGTGACGCTTCCGAGTCTCTGCTTATGTTGGCGTGTGGAGACCTCTTGATCAGCCGATGTCATGGGGGAAAAAATAACACAGGAGCCCTGACCGATTGCACTGACTGACTTACAATTCAATTTTCTTGGTTAAAACTCCCTGAAACAATGGTTCTTTTCCCAATGCAAATAATTATGTCATTCCAAGTACCTGGTACATTGTAATCTAATTCATTACACTTTACAGGTGCAAATGTATGTTCTGGCCTACTGGGTACTTACCACATGTGTACACGTATACATGTACAGTGTACATTGTAGGCCTACATGTAAACGCACATTGGGTTTTATTGGAGTGTCTTGTGGATCTGGGATTTTGTATGGTTTTTTTTTAGTCTTTCAATCCCTTGAATTTGAAGGGAACAAAAACTTAATTGAAGCCAGTGAATCTGTGCAGTGTACATTTGCCTGTACATTTGTGTACTGTATTCCATACTGTGTCTTTATAGGGGTTTTTCAGGGGGGCTGCAATGTCTATTCTATCTTTCTCTTTCTCATTCCAGTGGATCTGCTCGATAACCTGCCTCACAAAAAAAAAAACCTCACATCTCACAAAGGCCAGAGAGCAAACTCAACCCAATCTGTTAACGTCCCGAGAGGACGTGCAGCCGGACAGTAGTAAAGTCAACTCTTTGATGGAAAGAAACAGACACACTGAATTTTTTTTTAGCTTGACACGCTACCTAGCAACCCACCTGCTCTCACGTTTGCATCTCATTTATCAGATCGTTTTGTTTTCCCCTCCTCACAAATTCACCGGTCTTCATTAGTAGAAGATTGTTGAGCTGAGCAGTGGCACCACCTCCCCCCCTCCCCCCCAAAAAAAAAAAGAAGGGAGGAGAGGACCGTTTTTTTTAATCGATCTAGCAAGCTGCCGATGCATGTGGCTTTAAACAATAGCGCGCATTGAGCTGAATGGGAGAGTTGTCTGCGGGGCACAGCGTGAGTTGGCACGCTTTTGCCGACAAAACCCTGCCGTGCCCCTGCCCGTACGCCCCACTCCGTTGCCAGCCACCACCGGGTTTCGGTTTCACCTGCGGCCGACGTTTTTTTTTTTTTTCCATTCTTTGATATGCCCTCCTGTGGGAAAACCCTCCATTTTCGTTTTGTTTTTTCAGCCGCGGGTGTTGTGCAAACATTGATTGCTGAAATGTGACCCTGACCAGTGTCGTAATCACTCGTAAGCACTGAGCATTATGCGATGGGAAAAAGCATTACACTCCTAAGCACTGTGCAACGGAAACTTCATCACCGGGCTCAACACTTATTTCAGGGACTTCACATTATTTTTTTGAAAAAGAATCTCTTTTTTTTTATCAAGGGCGGGGATTTGAGGAGAAAAAGGACTGATAGGAAAAAATGGATGATAATGGAGATAATTTCTGGTCTTTTTTTTTTTTAAATGGTTTGTCATTGACACCTCATATAAACACACATGTGTAGGCCTACATTATAGGAAACAAAATCTTGGCAGGCTGTTTTTTTCTCTCTGTCTCATGTGGCCATATCTCATGACGTTGGCGATCTTGTTGTGCCACAATGCTCTGACAGTAGCTTTCTACAGCAGATCTGTGGCCTGTTCATTAGTGCCTTGCTCTGCTTGTCATTCCCTCAAACAAACCATGCCCAAACTAGGCATCCACTTTCCACAATGTACATGTACCCTTTGAGTCTTCCGTCTTTTCCTTGTAACTTAGCTCCTAGAACTCTTTCCTCTCTGAAGGGCCGTTCCCACTACGAAAATAATCTCAATTTTGAATCGCGATTTAAAAACCTTTTTTTTCTGTTGTGTCCACACAGGCCAAATAATCGCGCCGCAAATAAACGCGAGTCGATTGCGGTTAGCATGTGATCAAAGTGCGCGTGTGAAAATGGCGGGACTCGCTGACGAACTTAAACAAACCCTGTGCTGCACTTCCTGGCAGTAAGCTGCTGGCAGGAAATGCCATGCGCGTGCAATGCATCGTGGGCTTTAAAAAAAAAGGTGCGATTTGACCGGAGCATTCCCACACTTATCGCGTCGCAAATAAACACGATTATTTGAATAAAATCCTACTCTTAGTGGAGTCCGAATCACGATTCAAATCCCACTAATAATCGCGTTTATTGTGTCCCCACACGAAAAAAAAAGGGAGTTTGAATCGCGATTCAAATCGCGATCCAAGTAATCGCATTTATTTGGTGTAGTGGGAACGCCCCTGGTGCCACACAGGACTTTCCAGCCCTCCCTTCCTCACTGGAAGGCATTGACTGTAAACAAAGGTGTTATGTCCCACCTGGTCCCCCTCTGAGCTGCCCCTCACTACATAACTCAATCCATGTCTCCTCCACACCATGGCCAGACACCATTTGTTGAATTGTTACTATGGTTACAGATTTGAGGGAACCCTCAAGGGTCCCCCCCACAGGTCAGAAATTCCACCCCACACTGCTGTCAGTGGGAATCGTGTGCCAGGGACTTCTATTGACACCTTACAGTAGATAATACTCATTGACTAGCAGTTCATAGCTCTACATAGCGTGGTACTGTACTAGTGAAGGGATACTTGCATTGTGGCTGTTTTTTTGTTTTTTTTTAGGTACAGAGCAGTGCAAGTGACTTGTATTTATATCAACCAGCATTGCTTTGTGACACTGATGACTGGGTATAGAAAATGCATTGAGATACTAGGGGGGGGGGAGATGGGCAAGTAAAAAGTGACTTGTATTTATATCAACCAGCATTGCTTTGTGACACTGATGACTGGATACAGAAAATGCATTGAGATACTGGGGGCAAGATGGGCAAGTAAAATGATTAGTTCACAGCTCACTGTACACACAAGAGTCACAAGACATACACAGTGTGTAACTGTAAGAATACAGGCACTCTGGAAATTTCACAAACTCGAAAATCAGAGGAGGCAAGCTGTAAAGAACAAAATTTTGAAAAACAAAAAAGAACACATCATCCGTGTTTTCATGAACTAGCATGTACACATGTACATTCATACATGTACAGTACATCCGCACAGAATTTTGAAAAAAGCCACATGCATACGTACATGTACACTGTATGTAGCACTGTGAAAGTGAGTAGTGGTCTTTTAATCAGCAGCATCAAAGTGTCCTTACTCTTTATGACACAGTCATTAGTGGTCCATGAGGTGAACAGAAAGGTGTGATTCTGATCCGAGATGTGCATTTTATGCCACTGTGATGTTCAAAATGGAGACCATGAGTTTTGAGTACACAGTGTATGCACAGCAGGAGCATGAACATAACTTGTATAACAGGTCCCATTCATTGGCCTTGTCATCTATTGCCTTGGAGTGTATGGAGCACAAAGATGCACCTGGCGGAGGCCTCACTCTGCATGATTATAACTCATTACCTGCCTTCTATATTATTGTCCCTAAGCCAGAAAAACAACCTCCTGCAGCTCTCCTCCTCTCCTCTGCCCTCTCTTGTTTTTTTTGTGTTTTTTCCCCCCAAATGTGTTTGTGGCCCATTTCCGGGGGAACGGGCGTCCAGGGAGACAAGATGGCCTCAGAGCTAGGCCGCCTGCCCCTCACTTTCCCCCTCCCTTCCCCTCCCTTTCCCCCTCCCTTCCCCCTCCCTTTCCCCCTCCCTCCCCCTCCCTTCCCCCTCCCTTTCCCCCTCCCTCCCCCTCCATTTCCCCCTCCCTTCCCCTCCCTTTCTCCCTCCCTCCCCTTCTTCCCCCTCCCTTTCCCCCTCCCTTTCCCCCTCCCTATCCCCCTCCCTTCCCCTCCCTTCCCCCTCCCTTTCCCCCTCCCTTCCCCCTCCCTTTCCCCCTCCCTCCCCCTCCCTTTCCCCCTCCCTTCCCCCTCCCTTCCCCCTCCCTTTCCCCCTCCCTTCCCCCTCCCTTTCCCCCTCCCTCCCCCTCCCTTTCCCCCTCCCTTCCCCTCCCTTTCCCCCTCCCTTCCCCCTCCCTTCCCCCTCCCTTCCCCCTCCCTTCCCCCTCCCTTTCCCCCTCCCTTCCCCTCCCTCTTCCCCATCAATGGGATGCTGGGACTCCATCCCTGGCCATCCAACCGCCAGGTGATAATTAAGTCTCATTTTCCAACCACCTGTGTCCCATCTCTCTCGCCTCTCCCCCACCCCAACCCCTTTCCCCCTACCTCAGAATCTCTTGGAGAGTCACTATTCATCAAAAAAAGTTAAAGCCAAGATCAATCTACAGTGTAGATGCATTTGGGTTTTGTTGAGTGCACTAAGCAATATGAGTGACAACAGGTGAGCAGGTTATGTATGCATGATTACATCAATTGGTACGTACGTGTTCTATTGCTGTATTCATGAGAATATGACAGTTGTGATGACTGTAATCTACTGGTCTATGCACATTGACATGAAGAGAGAGAGATGACCATAGAGGTGCCAGTGTTGACTGCAGACTGCCCCTTCCATCGCCGCACACAATAACAATCCTCCTCTTCAGGTCCACTTGGCATTTTCCTTTGTCTTTAAACACCTGCCCCCCCCTCCCCACCCCCCTTTACCTAGAATATTGGTTGCCATATCAGCTAAAGAAAGATCTTGCTCAGAAAATCAGGCCCTCGAGATTCCACTATCTGCGTTCCATCCGATCATTTGACTCAGTAGGAAGCAGTCTGCAGCATCTTGTGGGTGAGAGCGATGTCAGTGTGCAGGTGCCTTCATTGTGCTGTCTTGAATGACAGCAGGAGGAAGACCCTGGGGTTATTGCTGAGAAAGTCCTGCAGAACTCCTGCAATCCCCCTTTTCTGTGTTGCGGAATTGAACTCGTGTGGTTAGGTTGAGGGTTTTTTTCATGTACACTGTACATGGATACCGATGCATGTTTGAGGAAGTTGAATGACAATATGTGCACATGGCCATCTTGATTCTTGATTGATGTACTACATGTACATGCACACTGTACATGTACATCCCTTCCCACCTACATTTGTATGTACACCCATGTACATGTACATGTGTATGTCCTAGTGCTCTGGCATCAATCTGTCTGCCCCTACACTACAGTATGTCAGCCTGTGTGCTGCCATACTCTGCCATGCTAACAAGTAACAGGCTGATAGGCCAAATGATTACCGTATTGTCTGTATGGTATTTGGTATGGCCTAGGGGACTGTATGTACTTGATACTTAGGACACAGTAAAGAAGCAGTCAACTTTTTATTTGGCAAAATCAACCCAAGGCTGTTTGTATATATTCCAAAAAGTGCAATAGACACTACATTGTAACTTGCTGCATGATCCTGTAGCATGGTGATGAGCAGCCATACAATATCAATTCTAGCCCTCCCCCTGGCCTCAGTAAACACCCATTGTTGACCGTGGCACTCCTGCAAAGGAATTGGGCAAACCACTGAGGCACTTCACCCTTCCCACTTGTGGGGCTGCCCTTAAGCACCCTTGTGGATTTCATCTAATCGCCAAACCTTGTCATAACATCACCCAAAGCTGTTTTGTAAACAAGCGGTTGGGACACACTACACAGAGTTGGACTAAGCTAAGAAAGTTGTTCTGTCATCACTTCTGTATTAAGTGATTCATGAGCACTCTCTCATTTGCACAGTCTGCAGGCTGTTTGTCTAGTACTGCATTTGAATCAATGGCAGTTTGTACACATAGGCCTACTGTATGTGTACAAGCACTTTGAATGTGATACACTCGACACGTATGTTTTTATGCATGTGGATTGGAGAATGCTGGGATGGAGGAAATGTTAGGCCCTCTTCTTTTTTGACATTAAAATAGTGCTTGCATTTGCCCATTCTTGTCTCACTGTATGAAAAAAAAAGTATGGCTGTTTTGGTCCTTGCAGGACCTTTCTCAAAGCCTTTGGGAAAGGTCCTGCTAGGATCAAAACTTCAGACCCTGCCAATTTTTTAGATTTGCATGTTTGGTCATTAGCCATTTGGTAGCAGATTATTTGCAACTCTCTCTTTTCCCCACATGACCTTTAGATAAAATACATAAGAACAGTACACATACATGTCAGAGTTGGCTTGTAGGCCTAATACTTTTTTTCTTCAACTTTTTCTTTTTCATTTTTTTTTTAAGGCCAGCTGGGCCAACAGAACAATTCCTTAGGTGGCCAGGTGATTTTACTTTAATGGTCGATGCCATACAAAGCCTTTTTGGACATAGGACATAAGGACTGGGACATGTCCTTCAAGAGTCGTGTGCACAAGCACTTATTGCAGATGGACTTGCATAGATCATAGAGCAAGGAATGCATACAGTAGATAAAGCCTCAGCAAGTTTTCGTTCAACTTTTCAAGCTACATGTACATGTACATACTGTACGTACAATGTACTTTGTACCATTGCCCCATCAGGCTGTCATGTATAGACCTTCCTTCATGTATCATACAAAATTGTATATACAGTACAGGGTGTACATGAGTTTGATATGTGTTTTTGTCACGTTTATGAATTACATGTATTGTTCATACAAGCTTTTTATAGCTCCATGATTCAAGATAGGCCTACTGGACCATATATACCAAAATTAGAAAATGGCTATGAATTTTTATTTGATGTCATCTCTCATAATTTGTAGTGCTGCGTAACCATGGTGTTATTTGAAAGATTTGAAGAAAAAAAAAAATTTTGAATCTCAATTCACTTTTGTGAATGTGTGAGGGAATTATTATTATTCTTTTTTTAATCGTGATCCACTTATCGATAATTTTCCTAGTGGGAATGTACCTATCGTATTGGCACATGGTGTGTGCAGTTACAGCAGCATGTGTTGGGAAATGGGTTGCCAGGTGTATGGGTGTTTTTATACACTGCCACTGTGTGCTTTGTTACTGGTAAGTGTGGGCTTCACAATGCACCAGGGTGCCTTCAATGCAGGATGACCCTCCTGGCACTTCAGGGTCTTAGCAAGTCACATTGTCCCCCACTCATTGCGTGGGGTGCCTTGATAGAGAGTTCACAGAGTGAGCCTCTGGCCTGATGTGAAGGGAAATGGGAGGAGGTCAGTTGTATGGTTTCCAGGCTACTTTGGGAAACCCACCACAATTCCCACCTCAGAGGGCCTTTCTGTAGCTTCTTGGAAGTTTTTACGTGGCTGAACGTGAATGACCAGTAACCTGGAAACCATCCCCCCCCCCCCCCCCCCCCCCGAGAGTTAGGGAACATTTCTCTGGCCATGCTTGGGACACCCCCATTGGTTGGGGATTTAGTCTGGCCAGGGGGTTTTGTGGGACAACAATCCACACAAGTCTATTACTCTATGGCTTCTGTCCTGTCTGCTTACCGTCTGCCAAACACCATTTTAGTGCTTTGTGGATATCTGTTATCTGCATCAACCAGCCAATTAAGATATTTCAGATGAGGCAACAGATATCATGTCCAAGCATAAAAAAACAGCCATTTTTTTCAGACTGTGGTGCACTGTGCACAGGTTCAACAATTCCCAGCCTTGCCGTGTGCAGGTGTACCAACCTTGACAGTCAGAAAAGAAGACAGACCCCCCTTCCCCCACCCATTTCTTGTTCTTCTTAACCTTGCCAGAGGTGACAGGGAGTCTTGATAGCTCTGGTGATGGTGCCTTAGACGGAACAATGGCCTTGGGGTGGAGGTACATGTAGACCTCCCCCTATAGTTTTATTCCATCAATTTTTGACAAGTAAAATACCAGGTATTGGAACTCTGTGGGGTCAATTACTCCCTTGTACAATTCAATTATTTTTGCATTTCGCAGTATTTTGCACCAGCTATCCTACGAAACTGAACTGATATGCTGATTGTTCTTTTCTGACTTTCTTTCTTCTCCTTACCAGGGTGCGGCCACTGAGTGATGCCGAGAAGAAACGGGGCGACAAGGACTGCGTGAAAATCCAGCATAATTCCTCCTCCATAACGGTGAGTTATGACAATCAAACCAACCTCATCACCTACATGTACTTGTATTTGCTCTCCCAGGATGAGCCAAAGTGAGTTTAGTTTGTCTAGGAGGAAAGGAGGAAAATGAGTGAGGAAATCTCAAAACATATATGAAAAGTAGCTGAACAAATTTGACTGTCCAGACCGTTCCTTGAACCCAATTAAGACACATTGTTATTATTATTACATTCATTTTTATTTAGGCCTATAGCGCAAATTCCATTTTACACGTTCAAATGCACTTTACACATAGCATGAATTGACAAATGCTAAAACAGTAATAAAAGTTACATGTAAGCTAAAAAAGTAAAATGCACATAATTGATACATTAAAATTAATAAATACACACAAATAATAGAAAGACATACACTGTATATAACAGTTTAAAGACAGGTACCATTGTACTGTACATGTACTCTACATGTACATCAAGATAAGTTCATGTAAGATACATGTATTAATCAAATTTAATAATAGATAGAGATAAAATAAAATTGATGAAAGATTGTCAAGTTACAGACACAACAGTAAAATATATTAGCAAGAATTGTTTACATCAAATTAAAATAAATAAACTAATTAAAACATTAAAACATATTCCAGGTGTGTTAAACTGGAAGTCCTGTTGCCGTTGGTCGAGTATACGAAACGGCCCTCATATAAGTGTTACCAAATAATGGATCATTGGGGATGTAGCATTTACGATAAAAGTTCCGCAAGATTCCACATTCCTAATCCCACAGTGCATGCTGGGTTAGACCATGTCTCCCGCCCAGTCTTGCAATTCCTGGGAAACTGATTGGTAGTGTGAATGGACAGAACAAATCCCCCGGGGAATTACTTTCCTGATCCCCCAGGAGCGAGGAAATGGGTGTAGTGTGAATTGTAGATTGGGTAGATCATGTCATTCCCCAGGGAACTCCTGGGAAAGGAAATTCCCCGGCGGAAAGATCTGTGTAGTGTGAAAAGGCCCTTTTAGCATTCCTACTGTACATGTACCAGTGCATCAATGCTTGGTCTTCTCAGCTGTGTGCACTGTTCAGTGTCTTTCACCAGGGCAGCCTAAATATAGCTGCACGAATGTGCTCCCTTGATTGATTGTGCTAAAATGCATGATGTGTGGAGGCCCCATATAACCCCACACATCCAGGGTCAGCCCAAACAGTTGGTTGCCACTGCAACCTCTGCCCCCAACAACCACAGGAATGCTATCCCTGAGTATGCATGCTCCCAGAGTATGTTCTCGTGTCTCAAGAGCATCAAGGGAGTGGGCTGGGTATTTCCCCTCATCCTCCCACTATCCTTGCCTTTTTGTAATATATGTAATACATAATGTTTACAATATGTTAAAATTGAGTGGGCCTGACATTTTGATTCTAGCAGGACCTTTCTCTGCCTTTGAGAAAGGTCCTGCTAGGATTGAAACGTCAGGCCCACTCAATTTTAAGATTTGCTTTTTTGTAATATTAGTCAGTAAGCAGTTTGCAACATTTTTGTATATCACTTTAAGTCGTTTACAATTTTCTTTTATGCAACTTCACCCAAAACAAGGCTATAAAGTCACTCAAGGTTAAGGGCTAATGAATGGAGATAGAGAGGGACTCAGGAAGGCTGGAGATATACAGTGTACAAATAGGAATTTACATTCCTCTTTAAAAAAGAAGGCAAGATCATAGGCTGGGGGAAAACATGAACCAGCAAGGGAATTACAGAGAGGGGTTGAATGAGGGAAGACGCTATCATGTTCTGATTCCTCTTTGTTTTTCAACAACAAAAATTGAAAAAAAAAATAGTGGGCCAGATTAAATTTAAGTTTGGCCCAGTTTAACAAATAAATAAATTGATACGGTCAACTTCAGCTTGTCCGAACTGTATAGAATGAGGTTGGTCTGATTGATGCAGCTTTCTGATAATCCTTCTTTTGTGTTCAGTCCTTCACACTTCTCTCTTTGATCTTTCCCCCTCTTGTCACTAATCCCTACCCTACTCCTTGCCCTTCTCTTTGATCTTTCCCCCTCCTCTCACTAATCCCTACCCTACCCCTTGCCCTTCCCTTTGATCTCTCCCTACCAGCTTCACTCTTTGTCCTTTGTTTCTCATCCGTGTCCTATTCACTCTCTCCCCCCTTCCTTCGTGTACATGTATCTGTTTTGTCCTTGTCACTCTGCCTTTGAGAAAGGTCCTGCTAGGATCGAAACGTCAGGCCCACTAAATTTTATGGTTTCTTCTTTGTCAGCTTGGCAATGCCGAGAAGGTGAAGACCTTCACCTTCAACTCGGTCTTTGACCGGGCCACTACGCAGAGCGAGGTGCTTGAGAAATGCGGCATCAAGCAGATGATCGAGATGGCGGTGGACGGCTACTCCTGCACCACCTTCGCCTACGGCCAGACGGGATCGGGAAAGACCTACACCATCACCGGCCCGATCACTCAGGTCAGCGGCGGGGCCCCCGGCGCTCTGGCGGCGAGCACTGGGCGAGCACTGCATGCTCAGCATGATTGCATACACACACAAAAATCCAGGCAGCTCAAGCGGGATTCGAACCCCGCAACTCCGGCTCTCAAGTGCAGACGTCTTTCTAGCGCAGATTCCTCGGTGGAATCGCAGTGTGCAGGGCTCGATCGTATTTTCCATTACTCAGACTTGACTCTTCAGGATTGAGTGAGGCGATCCCTTTACGAGAATGAGTCGGGCTTTTGAGAAAAAAAGATCAGGAAACTCATGTGGTGATCGACACCATTCATGATCATTTTGTAGAGTGAGTACCGGTATGGTTCTGTGAAGGGCCAGTAACTCTTGCATCCACTCCGAGTTTGATTTTTTTTGTTTCAAGAATGTATGAGTATTCCCCTGACAGTCTGAGAAGAGCAGGTGATTACCTTCATTAGTATCCCATTGATCAGTATTCAGTACATCTTCAAGATAGTTATGTGGGTTTTTTTTGGGGGGGGTGGCCAGAATCCTTCAGTTTATGATAATTATGAGCATGAATTTTCATACAAATATACACCGTTAATATTTGAAGAAAAAAAAAGCCATCAAAAATTCCAATATGGCTGCCAGTTTTTATTTTTTTTCAAGATACACGCCAGCGCACAAAAAAAATATATATAAATCATAGAAGAACATTGATCTCCGTCCTCTTATTTCCAACTTTAATATGTTTGTTTTTTTTCTCCAATCCGTGTTTTACTCTGCAGGATTCCCCCATGCCGCCCCAGAGCAAGTACGGTCTGATACAGCGCTCCTTCATCCACCTCTTTGAGGTCCTGCGCCAGCGGTCCAGCCCCAACATCACCTTCACGCTGAGCGCCTCCTACCTGGAGATTTACAATGAGCAGGTGAGGTATTGCCACAAGAGGCTCACGGTGCGTCGGTCAGCCCTCCCTGCTGCCGAGCCCCCCTACCAGCCACCAGCATTCATGCTCCCAGCCCTGTGAGAAATCTCTTTCTCCGAGTGTCTTAATAACCCATGGCTGTTTTGGGGCTTTTCCGCCGCTACAGCATAGCGGAAAAAGACTTTCCGTTTGTTGTGATTTTTTTTCCCCCAGTTTCTTCTTCTGCATTTATCTTCTACTTGTTGTTGTTGTTGTATTTTGGTGAATTTTAGGTGAAGGATCTTCTGAATCCGTCGGGAAGGGACTCACTGCCTGTCCGCTGGTCCAAGGCCAAGGGCTTCTACGTCGAGAACCTCTTTGTGGTGGACTGTGAAACTATCGACGACCTCATAGCCGTGCTGGAGGAAGGTGAGTACTGAGTAGGGCTTGAGCTGAACTTTGTTGTCTTTCTTTTTTTCCCGTGGCAGCCTGGGAGGAACGTGTAGAGTTGTTAACGCCTTGGTGGTTTGTTTTTTCTTCAAATTTCTCTCTTCTTCTGTTTTTCTTCCCGTAGGCATGAGCCAGCGGCAAATTGCCACCACAAACATCAACGAGTACTCCAGTCGGAGCCACACCATTGTCTCCTTGCAGATAGACAGCGAGATGGTAAGCAGTTAGCACCCATTGATGAATGCCTTCCAGAGAACTCTGCGATACTCTTTCATCCCTGAATCGGCGCACAGTCGTGCTAATCGCCGAATGTGTTTAACGATAGCCATTTTAGTCTAACTGATGAACGATAACAGCTTTAAAGCCCTTACACAACATTGTTAAGATTGAAATGTTCACAGATTTACATGAAACTTTACAGTTTGAAGATGGTTATAGTAGACACCTCGCACTGAAAAGAGTAAAAGAAATCGTTTACGTCTCACCGAGATCTGAACTATTTTTCGGAACATGACGGCGTTGAATGCTTCCTTTTTCGCGAAACAAATGAAGCGGTTTTCACAATTTTCTCAAGACTCGGTTGGCGGACTGAGCTGAAATTTTCACAGGTGTGCTATTTCATGCATTTGTTGGATCAGACAACGTATGGATGCTATTCTTTGACCTCGACCAATGTTGTCTAGGGGCTTTAAGGATAGCAATTACCAACTAACTAGTGTGCGTGAGCTTTCATAGCAACAACTGCGTCATCAGATGCAATCACATCTGACAATGTAGCTGTTGCTATGTACATGCAAGCTAATGGACTTTTCCCAGCTGGTGGTGAGTCTGAAAGCTTGAACCTGAAGGTGCTATTCATTGCCCAATAGTGTCGCATCTACTGCTCATAATAGCAATATAATATCAGTGCTACTCATATTGCCAGTTCATAGTTTATCAGTGTGGTTCTAGTTGAAATCATGAATTGCTTAATGATGTTTACAACACGGACCGTTCCCCAAACTGATACAGACCATTCGAGTACACGTTTGTAAAAACAAAACAAACAACCTTCCAGTTTGTCATACTGTAGTTTGTCGTACTTTATTCTCAATCTCTCAATGTTTTTATTTCTTCTTTATTTTGGGGGGACGGTGTCAAGTAGGCCATATCAAGTCATAAATCTGTGATAATGAGTTTGCAAAGCTGTGTGATCTCTTCAGTATCTCCTGAATGAGATCAAAGGGGAAAACCCCCCCCAAAAAAAACCGGCGCAAAACTCCCCAAGGCCCCTGATAGTTCAATAATTAGCTGATTAAGTCCACTCTAAACTGCATCACCTGAGCTTAACGACGCCCGTAGATGTGATAGCAGAGATAGTATTGTACCTGGCTAGGGTTGTTGTAGAGCCACTGGCACTGTACCTGGTGTTAATGGGACCTGCCCGGTGTTGGGCTAACCCGGATTCTGACTCGTGGGCCCCTCATGTTGATTTATGTGCTGTGTAGAAGTGGTTTACACATGTTATAATTGTGATATACAAAAATGTTGCAAACTGCTTACTGACTAAAATTACCAAAATGTAAATCTTAAAATTGAGTGGGCCTGACGTTTCGATCCTAGTATCGAAACGTCAGGCCCACTAAATTTTAAGATGTTATAATTGTAGAGGGCAATGATTGACAGTTGAACTCTTTTCCAATTGCACTTTTATCTGCCATTGTGCTCATGGAGAGCTCTTACAGAATACCGGTAATCAGTTTGTGCAGTACACCTGAAAGCTTTCAAAGCAACTGCAACAGACAACGGGCCAACTGCCAACATTAAACCTTGCTGTACATTTCGGCTGATCGACGAATATACAAGTTCAATAAGACTTTGCATGAACAGGTTTGCATGGTGGAAAGACAAAGTGGAATGTTGGCAGTCACACCATACTCTAAGCCATCTCTTTGGAATTGGTGCACGGCTATGAAAAGAGCTGGTACATTATTTACATGTAGGTCTTTTCAGAGACATGCTCAACTTTGTGACACCACCAACTTTCCACTCTATAATTTTACATTATTTTGTGCACTTTGGTCTGCATTTTCACAAACTGGAGAATCAAAGCAAGAATATTTGTTCATGCCATTTCTGGGGTTTTTCTGATATCATTTCAATATATTGTATCCAAATCTTTCGGCACAATGTCAAATTTGAATAGTGTAAAAGCAACAATTGCGAAGAAAAACATTTTCAGAGAGTTGACATGCCCACAAAAATGTTGCTAAACTGCTTACTGACTAAAATTACCAAAAATGCAAATATCAAAAATGAGGGGGGCCTGCCGTTTCTATCCTAGCAGGACCTTTCTCAAAGGCTTTCTCTTCACCCCTTGAGAAAGGTCCTGCTTGGATCTGCCTGTTCTGCCCTTGAAAAAAGGTCATGCTGGGACCGAATTGTCATGCCCTCCTAATTTTTGATAGGCCTAATGAATCCCCTCGTATTTTGGTCAATTTAGCCAGGTGTTACTCACTTTCAAATCACTACTTTTAAAATGAATTTAAGTGATATACCGGTACAAAATGTTGCAAACTGCTTACTGACTAAAATTACCCAAATGCAAATCTCAAAATGTATTGGGCCTGACGTTTCGATCTTAGCAGGACCACTCTCGGCCTTTAAGAAAGGTCCTGCTAGGATCGAAACGTCAGGCCCACAAAATTTTGAGATTTACTTGTAAAATGCATACCTTCTGGGTGCATGGATGGATCTTGCCAGCTAGGTCTTGAAAATGCTGATGCCTCGATAGAGACCACCTACATGTAACAGGCACCAATGTTTGCCCACGCCTCTGCTTGGCCGGTGCCAGGGACCTCCCCTTTGACTTGCATTCATATATATGGCTTCCTTTGGTTTCCAGTAATCGGCTAATGACCTCAGCTAATTTATCCATGCCCTCTCGTTATGAAGGCAGCATGACAGCCGAGTCCGTCTGAATAGAAATCTCTTCTGCCCCGTTGTTGTTTTTAACCTGCGTTTGCAAAACAGATGCCTTCCTGTCAGAGAAGTCGAAGAAAGAAATCAATCTCCTCAGTTTTTTTTTGCTTTGCCATTCGGTGTGCCCGCTGGTCTCCACGGCAAATTGCTAATTACCGTTGACAAAGAGGCCGGATGGGATCAGCCGTTGTCAAAAGGTGTCATGCACTATTGAATAGGCCCGCTCAGGAACCTCTTGCCTTTGTGACTGTGCACTGTTAGTGTCAAAAAGTGGTGGGCCTGTGTACTGTACGGACTAACTGTACCAGTGGTCATACGATTAGATAGATAGCCCAAAGATATGTCTTTTCACAAGTAGGCATTCTATTTACATGTGTGCATTCTCAGTCAGGTCCCAACCAGCTTGGGGGAAAAAATACCTTGTAGTCTTACTTCTAGTAAGTGCTGCTTTAGCTTTGTACCGGTAGCTACATGTAGCTTTGGTTATAGATGAGGTGCTATGAAGGTGCACCTATTTTTCAACCCCACTAATTATTCAATTGATGAAAATGGCAACGAAAATTTGAATGTAGCGTGACTTGAACAAGAGACCAAAAGGTTTGTTTGGACTTTGAGAAAGGTCCTGTGTAGACCAAATGTTGTTGTCAATATAGGAAGGTTTGCGGTGAACACCATGTATCTGGTCTCTTAAAGGAAGAGGTATGGTTCTGAAAAGAACCTGAGGGTAACTCGACGTTTCGACCAGTATGCTCTGGCCATCATCAGGAGACGTCATCAGGAGACATTTCTCCTGATGACGGCCAGAGCATACTGGTCGAAACGTCGAGTTACCCTCAGGTTCTTTTCAGAACCATACCTCTTCCTTTAAGAGACCTGATACATGGTGTTCACCGCAAACCTTCCTATATTGATTCACCCACCATGCAAAGCCTTAAGTCTCATTTAAATGTTGTTGTGTTGTTGTTTTTTTGACTTTGAGAAAAATGTCTTGTTTGGACCAAAATGCTTTATGCCTTTGAGTAAGGTCCTGTTTGGGCCAAAATGCTTTTTGCCTTTGGGAAAGGTTGTCCTCGAATAGAAACATCAGGCCCTCTCCTTTTTGGAGATTTGTTTTTACCTTCAGGGATGTTAAAGACTTCTGGAAATTTCCGGATTTACGGAAATGTTGATGGTGATTTTTATAAAAAAAAAAATTTTTTAATGTCAAACACATCTCAAACTGCTAATATTTATCTGTTAAAACCCTAAAAACTGAAGGACACCTGTACCCCTGCCGTGAATCTCTCGGTTGCATAAGCGCTCACTCGCAGTCGCACAATTGAAGTGATTTTCAGGAAATCACTTTGTCATTCACTAGTTTTACCCCTGTACCTTGCCAGCACCCAAAAGTAATTGACTGTGGGTTTTTTTTAATCTCTATCCCCCCACCATCTTTCCCTCAACCTGCTCATCTCTCTCTCTCTCTTCTCTGAAGCCTGATCCTGAGGAGGAGAGCCTGTACATCACCAAGCATGGACGGCTGAGCTTCGTGGACCTGGCCGGGAGCGAGAAGGTCAAGGAGCTGGGCAACACCGGCGAGCTCCTGACCGAGACCACCAACATCAACAAGAGCCTGCTGACTCTGGGTGAGTTTCGGGAGGGGGACGTCCCCGACTCCTCGCGAGAGCTCCGCTCATCGCGCTCGGACAAAACGTCCGAGGTGGTTGGCGGGAGCGGGAGCTCAAGAGCTGCGGTGATGGTCGTCGGTTGATTTTTCACGCTGTCTTACCCTGGGGTGGATGGTGGAAATCTTCCAAGCAGGAAAATCTCCCTTGTTTAAACAGGATGACAAACTACATTGCGATAAAATGTCGATTGTTTTGGACAAAAGCATTAAACAAGAGTTAAGCTTGGGTTAGCCAAGTCATCCTATGAATCATGACTAAATATGTGCTTAAGCAAATTTTGGGGCTTAAGGAGCTCTATGAAATTGGCCTCCGTACATGATATCGTTCAGGCTGTGTAGTGTTTTATTTTATTTGTTTGTATATCGGCAGGAAACTGCATCTCGGCGCTGAGCGACAACAGGAAGAGGTCCAGCCACATCCCGTACAGGGACAGCAAGCTCACCAAGCTGCTAGCCGACAGCTTAGGGGGCAACGGGATCACCCTCATGGTAAGTGGCTCGGGGATTTTTGCCAAGGTCATCAGACGGGCTGACCACCATCCCTAGCACGGTGATGCTCCAAACCACAGCCACCCAGCTCTCAATCTCCTAGTGATTTATCATTCAGTCCTTTCGTTATATAAAGAATATCAAACATTAGGACGGCCTGACGTTTCGATGCCAACAGGACCTTTCTCAAAGGTTAGATCCTAGCAGGACCTTTCTTAAAGGTTAGATCCTAGCAGGACCTTTCTCAAAGGTTAGATCCTAGCAGGACCTTTCTCAAAGGTTAGATCCTAGCAGGACCTTTCTCAAAGGTTAGATCCTAGCAGGACCTTTCTCAAAGGTTAGATCCTAGCAGGACCTTTCTCAAAGGTTAGATCCTAGCAGGACCTTTGTCTGCCTTTGATTAAGGTCCTGCTAGGATCAAAACATCAGGCCATCCTAATTTTGGATATTATATAACACTAAAATGTATATAAACCTGTATAGGACCGTATGGAGACAACATTGTCGATATTAATGTTAATTAATAAGGGAGACGCTCGACGTTAGAGAAACATTTCAGTGTCTCCCTAATGTCCCAACTTTAACCTTATAAAAACATATTTTTATTGTCCATATTTTCATAGTGAATAGTGAATGCTCTAAAAAGAACACAGTGTGAATTTCAAGTTCATTGGTTTGGAGGATGTTTAGGAATAGGGACGTAAAGTTTGTGCACAACCCTATGGGAATGTCTCCCTACGGTACCATCCAGGGGAATAACCTATATACTACTTGTACAAATTCATTCGTAGCATCTTCCATTTTTCAGCCATGTGCCCCATGCACACGCTGCAAGCCTGCCTCATCTTCACTTTGTCCGTTGCCCATTGTCCAGGTGGCTTGCATCACCCCGTCCCAGTACTGCCTGTCTGAATACAACCCTATGGGAATGTCTCCCCTTGGTACCATCCAGGGGATCGGAATAACCTATATCCTACTTGTACAAATTCATTCATAGCATCTTCCATTTTTCAGCCATGTGCGCCATGCACACGCTGCAAGCCTGCCTCATCTTCACTTTGTCCGTTGCCCGTGTTCTTCTGCCCATTGTCCAGGTGGCTTGCATCACCCCGTCCCAGTACTGCCTGTCTGAATCCCTGAGCACCCTCCGCTATGCCAACCGGGCCAAGAGGATCAAGAACAAGCCCGTCATCAGGATGGTAGGTTTCGCCCAGACAGTCTGTATAGAGGCATGCCGCCACCACTGCCTATCATGTGGTGCGCAATATCCGCATGATGCACGTGTGTTTAAACAATAGTGTCTTACACATAGCAATCATGCACTTGATCCTGTGTGTGTGACAATCAAAAGGCTTTCTTTTACACTACGGTAGTTTCCCAAAGAGAAATAGATCTTTTTTTTAGGCTCTTAATCTTGGCATACCATTCAAAGTCTCCTGGAGACTGCAATGGGGACGTCCGTGGAAACAGCCGCCTCCCCTGCTGTTGAGAAAGAGTATTTGTATTGTGGGGTTTTGCGGGGAAGTAGCGTGGAATGTTAGTGTTGGGGTTGTGAGCGATACGATGGAGAGTGCAGTAAAACATGCCAATCCTCCCTCCCTCTCCCTCTCTCCCTTCCTCCACCTCCTCCCTCTATTGTTTATTGTCTACTTGTTTACTTTTTGTTCATTCATTTGTTCATCTGTTCATTCACGCGTTTGTTTGCTTGTCCATCTGTTTGTTAATTTGTTCATCTATTCCTTTCTTTATCTATTCCTTCCTTTATTTGTTTGTTTGTTTATTCGTTTGTTCCTTTATTCATCCATTTGTTTGTTCGTATTCATTCATTCGTTCATTCATTTATTCTTAAAATTTAGTGGGCCTGACGTTTCGATCCTAGCAGGACCTTTCTCTGCCTTTGAGAAAGGTCCTGCTAGGATCGAAACATCAGGCCCACTAAATTTTAAGATTTACATTTTGGTAATTTTAGTCAGTGAGCAGTTTGCAACATTTTTGTATATCACCCATTCATTTATTCGTTCGTTCATCCATCCCTCCCGTTCTTTGCCGGCGGCAGGACCCCCGCGAGAAGCTGATCCTGAGCCTGAAGCGAGAGGTCCGTCTCCTGCGCAATGAGAACGTCTACCTGCGCCAGTGCCTGGAGTTCCCCCGGGCCTCCCAGCCTGCGGCCCTCCGGCGCAACGACACCGAGGAGAGCCTGCCCGTCCTCATCACCTCCCTCTCCCAGGACAGCGTGGCCGGGGACAAGACGCCGGTGCCGGGCGACTTTGACCGGGCCAGGGCCGTCCAGTCAGAGGCCAAGGGGACGGTGGAGCGCAGGGACACCAACGGGTAGGCATACAGCCGGCCACAGAGGCTTTGGGTTTTTTGCGGCATCGCCATGTTCTGTAATCTCTGTATTATGCTATGAGTGTGGCTACCAGGTGAGGCGAAGCTCCTCATATGTGACCCGGCACATCATAATGAGGAATAACCCCCACTTTTGAGATTTTGAGATTTTCTAATGATGTGAAAGAGTGTACCATAAGCTTTCAAATGATATCAAAATTTCCTCCAATACATAAACTTTCCGAAAATAAAAAAAAAATAAAAAAAATTGATTTTTAATCGAATTGAGAAGATACTTTGACTTTAGGCGTTGTTTACTCGAAAAGTGTTTTGGTGGGATATCCTCATGTCGCTGTGCCGGGTCACATATTGAACCTTTCAAAAGTGCTCCTGAAAACATCATCAGCCAGTCTTACGAATACCTTCTAGTCTTCCTCTCTGCTTGTCAGCACTTTAAAGAAAATCCTCTATCAAGTGAATAATGTCTGTCGTTGTAATTCCATCGGCTCTTCTTCAGAACTGAATACACTCACAAATGGGATATTTTTTGACATGGCATCACTGCACAAACCACCCTGGACTCCACCATGAACAGCCTGGAATCTCATCGGTTCTCTTCACAATCACACACATCCACTCACACACACTTTGCAAATATCCTCACATAGTTGTCACCAAACAAACCCCCTTTGACTCACTACCTCCACCATCACCATGAATAGTTTGGAATCTCACGCACTATTTTTTAAAAGTTTTTTATGACAACAGCACCCTTTGATGACTCACTACCTCCACCATCACCATGAATAGTTTGGAATCTCACGCACTATTTAAAAAAAAATTATTATGACAACAGCACCCTTTGATGACTCACTACCTCCACCATCACCATGAATAATTTGAAATCTCACGCACTGTTTTTTTTTTTTTATTTTATGACAACAGCACCCTTTGATGACTCACTACCTCCACCATCACCATGAATAGTTTGGAATCTCACGCACTATTTTTTTTTTTTTTTTTTTTTTTTTTTTGACAACAGCAGCAGCAGCAGCCAACCGGCCTTCACGCCCAAGTCGGCGGCGGACACCAGCCTGTACGAGATGCTGCAGGAGTACATGGTGGAGAACGAGAAGCTGCGGTCGGAGAACTCGGACCTGCACAACGTGCGGGAGCGGGCCATGACGGAGCACCAGCACCTGTCCAAGGAGAACGACAAGCTCCTGACCAAGCTGGACGACCTGGAACGGTACAACCTCCCTCCCCTTCTCTCCCTCGGCTATTGCAGCTGCGGCGCCCTGTAGACCCTTGCCGATGGCTCCTTAATACTCGGCGAAGGATCGGGCTAGGGTGGGGATGTCATCGGTTTCATTTCTCTCACCCACTCAATTACACCATCGATAGTCAAGGATGTATGTAGCAGTGTTAGTCTACAAGAAGCATATGAAAAGATTAGCTGGTAGCACTGTATAAGAGTACCAGGTTGTAGCACTTGATAAGACTACTGGATGGTAGCACCTTATAAGACAACCTTCAAGACTCAGGCCACAACCTCTGAGGCCGAGGCCAGGTAATGGTATTACGCATACACCCTAACAACAGAATCAATCAATCGCTCAGAGTCTTGTCAAGTCATTAGGACATGGATGACAGAAATAAAGACACAGGAAGAAAGCTGGTAGACAAACTAGGGTGAGATCAGAGAGTAGGGCGGGGATTAGTAGAGGAGGGAAATGATCCCTTTGACCCTTCCCACTCTATCTAATCCGTTGCCTTTGAGAAAGGTCCTGCTAGGATCGAAACGTCGGACCCGCTAACTTTTGAGATTTATACATTGCAGGTCCTTTTAGTCAGTGAGTAGTTTCCAACAGATTTTTGTATTTACTCCTTGCCCTGATAGCTCTCATTTTCTCTCCGACGCACCGGCACACAGGGTCTTTGCGGCGTCCCCCATCTCCATGAATCGGACGGTGTCGGGCAGCTCTTCCCTCAACGCCTCGGCCCGCCGCCAGCGCAGCGCCTCGCAACCCAGGACGGAGGGTTCCCCCGCCGCTGCCGCCAATGCCGTCCCTGCCGGGCGGGCAGGTTCCCAGGGCAGCCTGCTGCTGCAGTCGCCCGACTGGCAGCAGCAGCAGCAGGCATCACCGCAGGGGGCTAGCAAGGCAGCGTCCGGGGGCAGCGGCGGTCGGGGCAGGGAGCATCGCAGTGACAGCCTAGACAACTCCGGCAGTCTGGACCAGGTCAGCATCTCCGAAAAAAAGACCCCAAAAACCCACTGGACCCTATGTACAGTTGTGCAGTCTGCAGTCTACTTCACCTAACTCATCTTGACTTACGATGAATTGCAAGACAACGATGAGAGATGCACAGAAACCATACGGCCTAACACAACTTACAATGGATTATCTATCGTATGTTGGGTTACGATGTATAGTATGGCTTTGTGAAATCCATCCCTGATCTATAGTACCCTGAACTTCTTCTTACTTGTGTATGAGACCGCTGCTGTCTTTGGTTGTTGTCATTCGTCTAACGGATCGGTTGGCAGAGCTCACTACTGGAGTCCCTAAAAAAGCCCCAATCTCAAACCTTATTTTGGTAAAAATGGGGGGGGGGGGGTAATGGAAAAAGGGAGGAAAATAGCTGACTGATTCCAGGGCAGCTAGGTTGAAAAAAAAAAATGAAAAGTTCAGCATCAATTTGTTGTTTAACTTGATCATAGAATGCTAGTCGCAGATGGATCTGGGTCTGACTTGCATGCATTGCCTGCATGGCTATTAAGAGTGACTGAATTATATACAGCTGAGATGAATGCATGGCATTTGCCTTGAACATTGAGTCTGTACCAAGGGCTGTTGATGCATTGAAGGGAGAGTTATCAGTACAGTTAGATTGGCGGCCTGATTTCATGTTCACAGTTGAATGCCGTTTTCACCAGCAGATGGGGCAGCTGCCTCCCGTGGACAGCATACGGGGCGTGCCCAACGGTTACCGGGAGGCGCCCAAGCAGCACCCTCACCACGCCCCGCTGGCCCACCAGCAGTCCTCCCCGCCCAACCCCCAGTACCGCGGCCAGCCGCCCCAGCACCATCAGCCGCAGTCGCAGCATTCTCCTGTGGCCACCCACCAGAGCTTCCCCGGGAGTTACCGGCCCGCCGATGGGTCAGACGGTGGGGAACGGCAGGGACGAGAGCAGCATAGCTACCCTCCTACCCAGCGTGGATCCCAGCATCACAAGTGAGTCACAGAAAGAGAGAGAGAGAGAGAGAGAGTAAGTGAGGGATAGAGAAAGAAAGAGATGGAGAGCGTGGGAGAGAATGAGGGAGAGACAGACATACATACAGTCAGACAGATAGACAGACAGACAGCCAGAGTGGCAAAGAGAGATGCAGATAGAGAGTGACAAAGAGAGGAAGGGAGGGAGAGAGAGGGCAAGAGAAAACAAATTAGATCGAGGGGGTGATGGGATAGGAGGAAGAGAAATAGAGAGAGGGAGAAAAGAAGAGAGTAAATTGAGAAAGAGAGGAAGTGGGGGTTAGAGAAAAACGAGGGCGAGAAAGGGGAGTGAGAGAGAGGGAGAAAGAAAGATAGTAAGAGCAAAGGACAGACAGGGTAGAGAAAGAAAGAGAGAGGGAAAGAAGAAACTAAAAGAGTCAGAAAAAGATAGACAGAGAGAAAGAGTGGGAGAGAATGAGGGAGGGTGTGAGAGAGAGAGAGGGAATAGAACGAGGGAGGGAGAGAGAAGGGGGAGGACTGGGTGAGAGAGAAAGAGAGTAACCCAAAGGGACGGAGAGAGAGAGAGGGGACAGAATGGATAACCTACAATCTCAACAAGGCCTAAACCTGTATCTTTTCATTTCCCTTTGGATGCAATGTCCTCCCACATCCCACACGGCCGCTCCATTGACTCTGCTGTCTCAGCGAGCCGGGCAGCGCCCCAGACACCAGCCTGAGCTTCCCGCCGGCCCGCCCCTACCACAGCCAGTCCTCCCACATCAACTCATCAGTCCACTCCCTGGCCGGGGAGTCCTCCCCGCGAGGGGGCCAGCAGCAGCAGCAGGCCAGGCCCTGGCCCGAGGCCCAGGCCGGTCCCCATGCCGTCCCCGGTAGCCAGGATCCCACCCACTCCGGCAGGCCCCAGCACAAAGTGGACATCTACATCCCGCCCATCGGCGGCGCGTCCTCCAAGGACCCTTACCCAGGTACATCCGTGCCCAGTGGCCTGCCTTGGCTGGCTCCAGCACTGTGCATCTGAAAGCCGGCCAGCTGTTCACCAGTGGAAATATCTATAGCCGTTTAGGAAATGAAGGCTAAGGCTCGGGCTTATGCTTTTGGTCACATTTCTTCTCTTACCCGTTATGGTGTCAAGTCTGTTGCATTAGAGTATGGGTGATCGCATTGCTGTATCATGCACACATACCAATGAGAGCTGTCATTGTAGATCAGCCTCCTTTTGCCAGACAGAGCACACTCTGCCCTAAACGTCGAGTTTAACGGCTCTTTTCATAGCCGCACTCCACCTCAAAAGAGCGGACTTTACACGGTGTCACCGCAATTTTGCCACTGTGTGCTTCCATCAGTCATCGTAAGTAGTTGTTGTTTTGTTTTCAGTCAGACTAACACGGCTAATCTTTGCTAATCTTTGCTAATCTTGTCTCACTGAAGCCGACCACAGGCCGAACCGGGAGCCAGTGGGCTACTCGGGCCAGCCACCGCCATCACTGCCCCACCCAGCCCAGGAGAAGCCGGCCAAGAGCTCACCCCGCCGGCCCCAGGGCAAGCAGCTCCAGGGCAAGCAGGCCCAGGGCAAGCCCGCCCAGGGCAAGCCGGCCGGCGTCCCCGCCTCGCAGGCCCCAGCTGGCGGCGGCTACAGCAACCGGAACAAGAAGAACGCCTGGGGGCAGCAGGGCAAGGCCACCGAGGCCAAGACCTCGCCCAAGGGGCAGCACAAGAACGACGCGGGTGAGTGTGGGGGCGGGGCGGTCACCTCCTTTCTATCACAGCCACGTCCTCTCCTCTGTTTAAATGTCCTCGCAGGACTACAATTTCACTCCCGGCAGGATCTTTGTCGAGACCTCTGTGGCTCCGACAAAGATATTTATCTTCCTAGTTGGAAATAATCCTAGCAATTTGGCCTTGCAGGACCTTTCTCACCTCTTTGTCTGTGAGAAGGAACCTGCTCTTCCTTGAAGGGAAAGATCCAGCAATTTGACCCCAATGATTTGATCCCAGTGATTTCATCCCAGTGATTTGATCCCAATGATTTGATCCCAGTGATTTGATCCCAATGATTTGATCTCAATGATTTCATCCCAGTGATTTCAACCCAATGATTTCATCCCAATGATTTGATCCCAGTGATTTCATCCCAATGATTTCATCCCAATGATTTGATCCCAATGATTTGATCCCTATGATTTGATCCCTATGATTTGATCCTAATAATTTGGTTCGAGCGATTTGATCCTAGCATGGCCTTTCTCAGAGGCCGAACATTCAACCCTGAAGTAAGAAGAGGGCGTTGACATTTTGTGTAGATTTGAATTTGCCTTTCAGAAACTCTTTCTTTCTGAGAGGACATAGGTTCGGATGTAGAATGGCTGTTGAATTTGTCCAGACTAGTGAGTCCCATCTCACTCATGCATGACCCCCTACATCCCAGACACAACTCATCCTCACCCTTCATGATTACACACCCGTCTGCACCCACCTCCCATTGGCCATTACAGCATCTTCCCCTCTGCAAATCCTGCACCACATCCAACTCCCAACACACACACACTTGGCCCTCCTTCACTCTTCCTCCTTTCCTCCTCACTCCTCTTCTCTCCTCCTCCTCCTCCTCCTCCAGCCGATGCTGAGCCTGCTGGTAGTGAGCAGAGTCTAGACTCCATCCCCCACACCCCTGCAGCCACACCTCCCCCTGTCAAATACAAACCCAAGGGCACTGGTCACCTCCTGGCCGGCACCTCTAAGGAACTGATCAAGCCGTCCCCCGATCAAGGTAGGGCTCGGAGCAAGTCCCTCACCTCCCTCCCCTCACCTCCCACCTCTCCTCCCCCGACCCACACATGCACCTACTCACCCAGCCCATGTGCCCACAAGGTGAATCAACTTCTATCCAAAGTAACTCCTCTGATTGCAATGATCACAGTCACAGCTGTGGATGCAATGACCCTATTCAGCTTGTATACAGTGGGCCATTCAGTGCACCCATTCATAGTCACAGCTGTGGATGCAATGACCCTATTCAGCTTGTATACAGTGGGCCATTCAGTGCACCCATTCATAGTCACAGCTGTGGATGCAGTGACCCTATTCAGCTCGTACACAGTGGGCCATTTAGTGCACCCATTCACAGTCACAGCTGTGGATGCAATGACCCTATTCAGCTTGTATACAGTGGGCCATTCAGTGCACTCATTCACAGTCACAGCTGTGGATGCAGTGACCCTATTTAGCTCGTACACAGTGAGTCATTCAATACACCCATTCACAGTCACGGCTGTGGATGCAATGACCCTATTCAGCTTGTACACAGTGGTCCATTAATTCAGTTGACCACAGTAAAGACATTCAAGTGAAAACCGTGGCCGGTTTGTTTGGGTTTCTTTTGTATTTCAGAGTCCCTTCAAGAGATCAACGAGAAGCTGAGGCAGGAGTTGATGGACCTGGATGGAGAGATCCAGTACATGAAGTACGTCAACAAGTCCAAAGGTGGAAATCCGCCCGCACCGGCAGCGGCCACGGCTGCGGCTGCGGCTGGCCAGACCAAGCCCACCAAAGGCAAAAGGAGGTAGCACCTTCCGGGCGAGTGGAGTCAGGGTGCCAGATGCCAGGCACCGGAACCGCCGGAGTCCCTCGGAAGAGCCGAGCGTGTCGCCGGCGTCACCGAGCGCGGCTTCCTCGAATCCCACGGCCACCGGTGTCGTCACTGCGCTTTTCCCACCGGGCTGCCAGAGGACCGGAGTTTCTGTCGGGCTGCGGGAGGTCCAGCCCTCGTCCAGACTGACTTGGATCAGCCGAGGGTCATTCTTCCTCCCCTAGGAAGGTCTTCCTGAAGGAGCTCGACTGCGACGGTAACCTCGTCCAGTCAGACCCAGACGTCTGACCCGTCCTCAATTCCGTCCACAAACCTCTTCGTCTGTTTTCGTCCGTTCACGCCAAAGTGCCTGTCATACTTGTTTTTTTTGGGGGGGGCCACTTCCATTTTTGCATTACAGATGCTACTTATTCGCCTCCTTTTTTTCTGTCTCTAAAAGCAAGCTGTAACACAATTTGTGTTCTGAATTCGGAACGTTATGCGCCAAGCCCTTTGAATCAGGACGCAGCTATTGCCCCAAATTTAAACAAAGATATACAATATGTAGCATGGCAGACACCTATGTCGACTGAGAGTTGCCACATGAATTGCCAGCTTATTAGAGGCAGCAATTGCACTATTGTGAGAACGTTACTTTGGACGATCGAGTGACGGCACATTATTTTTCAAAAACAGAGAAGAAAAAAACCTACATGACAGTCATGGGCACTGAAAAATGGGCCGACACCAAGTGGTGAAGTTGGTCCCTGGACTGCGGATTCCATGTCAGAAGTAGACGAGAGACTGGAGGGAGGATTCATGCTGAGGGTGACGGCTTGCTGGAATTGAAGCAGAGAACAGTGCCAAGAGTGTGGGTCATCTACCCCCCCCTCACCCAAAACAAAAACAAAAAACTCCAGGCAAGCATTGGTTCCTCTACACAATGTCAGTTTTGTTTGCTCTTTCTTGAGCTGTTTGTTTTGTGCTTAGATTTCTGGTAAAAACTTGTTGTGTGCAATATGGATATTACTGACAGAAAAACCCTGACCACGGGCCCTGCTCTCTTCCTCAACACCCTCTTCTTCTTTATTTTACTCTTCCTTATCCTACTTAACTTGTCTTCCTCCTGCCCTCCCCTTCCTCAAACCTCTCCCTCTGCTCCTGCCTCTGCTCCTGCCTCTGCCCCTGCCTCTGCTTCTCTCTCCCTCTCACTCTCACTCTCCCTCTCCCTCTCCCACTCCCTCTACCTTTACCTCTACCTCTCCCTCTCCCTCTCCCTCTCCCTCTCCCTCTCCCTCTCCCTCTCCCTCTCCCTCTCCCTCTCCCTCTCCCCTCCTCCGCAATTTCCTGTAACCTAACCATTTAGAGGCTGTATACTGTACCAGTACATTATGCTGTATCACTCCTTCAACTGTTAGGACTATCTATGAGTTGCTACGTTTGTTGTGGTGTCTGTGTGATATGATGGTAGGTGGGTGAATAGATTGATGGTTTAGTTGATTGGTCATTCGGTCAGTTGGTCAGTTAATAAGTCGGTCAGTCAGGGGTCGGTCAGTCAGTCAACAGGTCAGTTGATCAAATGGTTAGTTGGTTGGTTGGTTGGTTGCTTGGCTAGCTAGTTGGCTGGCTGGTTGGCTGACTGGCTAGCTAGTTGGCTGGCTGGTTGGCTGACTGGCTAGCTAGTTGGCTGGCTGGTTGGCTGACTGGCTAGATAGTTGTCTGGCTGGTTGGCTGACTGGCTAGCTAGTTGGCTGGCTGGTTGGCTGACTGGCTAGATAGTTGTCTGGCTGGTTGGCTGACTGGCTAGCTAGTTGGCTGGCTGGTATGGCTGTCTCTCTGTCTGTCTGTCTCTCTTGGTGTCTGCTGTGAATTCTCCAAGGATTTGTTTCAGTGTGAGGTTTAAGTTCCAATTATGGCCCTTTCTGGCAAACCTGTGATGGGAGTTGCAGCTCATCATGAGGGCGTTATGGTGTGTAAGAGGCTGCGACATCCCTCTTTTGTACAGTGTAACATAAAGGTGACATCGAAATTACAATGTACAATTGATATTTAATTGTAAAAAGTCTCCCTTTTTAAAAGAAAATAGTAATGAACTCTATACAGTGTGAATAAATTTGATGTTCATTTTGTTATTGGAAAAGCAGAACAGAGTTGACTCATTTAATATGGTGTTAATGTTTCCTTTTGTTTTCTTTTTTTTTTCAAGCAAGGGGTAAAAGCCATGGAGTCCCTGTAGAGACGTCCAAAAACTTTGCTTTTTAATAACGAGATAATGAAAAATCTCTTTTTCCTAGGGACTCCATACTATTCAGTATCTTAGTAGGTGCAGGGTCCTAGATGTATTGCCCACTACTTTAAGGGCTTGGGCTTCGGTTATATTTCACTTACCTGTTATAATGTAACAGACATCTAGAAACACAAGCGTTTGTCCCCAGTTTCTTGGCGAATGCTATGTGCTTAACAAGTCAACACACCTTCAAATTCAGCGACAAACCACAGCCTGGATTTTCAGGTTCTGTCAGATGGAGACGAAGCCTGAACCCGGGCCCTTTACGGATCCATGGATTCGTAAAGGGCCTATTGAAACGAGTGCGAGGTCGACCGGAAGTGACGTTTGTTGACTTTGACGGTGACTTTGAGGGTGACTTTGACGGAAGCGCTGACAGACAGAAGGACTGGCCACTTGTGTCCCATGTCATGCTTCCCATATCCGTCTTAATGTCTAGGGTGGCTTTGGCCATCGAGTACGCATCACCACGGAGGAAGGTATTTTCCTTCCTCCATGGTATCACAGTGTTGGTTAGTCCGTGGTTAGTCATCCACCCCGCCCCCCGTTTGGCGGACCGATATGGGGCGCCAGAACTGACCCGGAGCCAATTTCAGACACAGAGGGCGGTATTTAAAAAAAAAATCTAAGTTGTTCCAACGATCGCTCCGTGGTTTTGTCCCCAGTCTGTGTGCCCTTCCAGGATATCCTGGACTCACTGCGCCCTTGGTCATGCCATGTCAGCCTACCGGTAATGCCTTTTCCATTCTGCGCGGTAAACTGCACGCAAGCCGACAGTCTTTTCACGAACCATTTTTCGCTGTAATATAACTTGTATGCAAAATTGTTGCAAACTGTTCACTGACTACAATTACCGAAATGCGAATAGCAAAAATTAGGAGGGCCTGACGTTTCGATCCCAGCAGGACCTTTCTCAAGATCAAAGGCAGATAATTATCTGCCTTTGATCTTGAGAAAGGTCCTGCTGGGATCGAAACATAGGGCCCTCCAATTGTTTTATTAAAAACCATTTTTGGAATGTAACAATTGCATGAAAGCATGCTTCATGTTTTTAACCTCATATCGAGTGTACCACAAACACACTTTTACACTACCCATTACAAGCCGGGGGAAAGTACGTTTCTAACAGTGCCTTACACTAACTTTCAAAGCGCTCTTCTCAAAACTGTTTTTTCTGGGGAAAAAAACCCGACGACCTCTACCGTACCACCAGCCCCAGATAGTGACCATCGCCTTTGACCGTGACGTCAGTGTTACGTCACTGCCCTCACGTATTGAACTCCTCGTAGTCGTGACGTAACGCTGAGGTCAATCGAGGTGCAACCATGATGACTGGTTCAAGCTAGTTTGCTACCGACCATGTATACGGGACTTAGTTTTTCAGATATATGGGATTTTAGGGGTTTGGAGAATGATCCTGCTAAGATCGAAACACTATAGGCCCTCTCCATGTTTCAGATTGTTTTCTGCCTCAACTGAAAACATGCTTGCTTATGAACTCCAAATGCCCAATAGGCCCCTATATACTGCTGAGAAAAGTAGTGATCTTGCCAGAACCAATTGGCCCTGATTCGGGTAGCCCTAAGGTAAACATCCCAAACACTGGGTCGCGAAACAGAAAACAAATGGTAGAGATTTACCAAAAAGGTTGCAAACTGCTTTAGTGACTAGAATTGCCCAAATGAAAATCTCAAAATTTAGTGGGCCTGAACTTTCGATCCTAGCAGGACCTTTCTCAAAGGCACTCTGCCTTTGAGAAAGGTCCTGCTAGGATCGAAAATTTAGTGGGCCTGGCGTTTCGATCCTAGCAGGACCTTTCTCAAACTAAGGCACTCTGCCTTTGAGAATGGTCCTGCTAGGATCGAAACGTCAGGCCCACTAAATTTTGAGATAACTTAAAAGGCTGATATTTTATACGCGTTGGGCAAGTAAGGAGCATGGACCAATGAAAATGTTTGTACTAGACTTTGTTTTGTACGATGTACTTGACCCAACTGCCCTACATGTCAACAGGCTTAATACTGGACAGTAAGTATTATAGTATGCGTATACATGTACTTGACCCAGAGAAAAACAACCCACTCAAACACCCGGAGACAGGCCACATCCGCCGGGAGACCCACCAGGCCCAGACGCCAACTTGTAGGCCCGTAATTCTAAGGGGCCGTCATTTCTGGACCGAGATCCGGCGTGCGTCAGAGATCGGCAGCGGTCAGCATGAACGCGATCCAGGGGGTTACCAGGAAACTAACGTAACGACACGACCGAACCCGACAACTGGTTTTGTCATTATTCAGTCCTCCCCCCCACGTCAACAACTGGTATGTTTCTTGGTAGCGTGTTGACGTTACGTCCGTGTGGTGACCTTGGACGTGGACCGTGCCAAGATCGAGCCTATATAAGACTAGAGTACTGGCAGAATTTGATCAAACAGACGCTTGGTGTGGAAGTTCGTGAAAGTCGCAAAAGACAATTTTGTGAATACGATAGTGTACAAGAGATAATACTGTAGTCAGTAAACCAATATACCGTCTAGTGTCAGTGTATTCGTGCTGTGTAACTTTTGAGGTAATGAGGTTGTCGTCGTTACACGCGGTGGCGGTGGTGGCCGCCGTGCTGGTCTGCGGTCTGACGCCCGAGTTCGCTCTGGGCAAGCCCGTCGGCGGGAGGCGAGGAGGCGGAGGAGAAGGCGGGAAGGGCGGCGGCGGCCGCGGCCCGATCACCGCCGGCGAAGGAGGTTCGGACGGTCGGCCGCGACCGGAGGGCCGGGCCCATCATGCCCGGGGCCCGGTCACCAGGCGGCGCGGCGGGGGCCTCCGAAGCTGGCCGCAGCTCTGGGACGCGGCCGCGGCCGGGACAACGGCCAACAACGGGACCGGCGGACCAGGGGAGATCCCCGGCCAGGACGGGCAGGAAGGCCGCATAGGTCCGCTCGGCATGAGGCAGGACCCCATTGCCGACAGGGAACAGAGACACATGAAGAAGGCCATGGTAAGGAGCATAGATTCTTATGTTGTGTCTTTATATACACACGGTATATACCACGTAAATGAGTCTCTCGAAGAAGGGTTCTTGAGGAGAACCGCCGAATAACTCACAAGATGACCTACTCGCCTAGTATTCGTCGGTTTTCAGAACCACGTCCGTCTCTCCTATAAAGACACCCAGCTCGGTAAACCCACAACTAGCCAGTTCTTCTGAACGCTGGTCACACTGTTAGTACCATCATTGGCAATGCCCAACATTTCTGTTAAGTGTAATTACAAGTAATCCTTCATTTCTGTTGACTTTGTTCGCTACTAATTTCGATCTTTTCCCGTTTGTGAGAATTTGAATCTGAAAAAGAAATGTGGTGCTTATTTGCGTCAGTGCAAGATCAAGATTCGTGACAGTGACATTATTTCGGGTAATAGAAATATGACCGAAACCTAAACCCGAACCTAGGCCTTCATTACGAAAAAGGCATATTATGAATAGTTCCCTTCCACTGCCACCTTCCCATCACCAGGGCTACATGACCAGGTACGGCTACATCGGCCGCATGGACGACGACTGGGAGACGAGCGAGGCCTCCATGGCCATGGTTCGCCGGGGCATCCGGATGGCGCAGCGGTTCATGGGCCTGGCGGAGACGGGCGAACTGGACGAGATGACGGCGGCGATGATGGACAAGCCCCGCTGCGGACTGCCGGACATGGTCAGCCCCAGCACCCAGGAGACGAACCCACGGGACGCTGTGCAGTCCTTCACGCACTTCGGCAACAGATGGGACCACACGGATATAACTTTCAGGTAGATTTGTACAACTCTGACATCGTCCCTACTAACCTACCTACCCACATAATACCTACCTACCTACATACCTACCTTCTACCTACATACATACATAAATACCTAGTAGACTTACCTACCTGCCTACCTATAAGTACCTACATATCCCCTACCTGTCTGCCTACCTATACCTACCTATACCTATCAACCTACTACTCCCTACCTACCTACCTCCTACCTACCTACCTACCTACATATACCTACCTACCTGCCTACCTACCTACCTCCCTTGACCACCATTTAAGCCAAATTCCACTTTTCCACCCGCTACGACATCCCAGGTTTCTGAACTACCCGAGCACCATGCCCGAGAGCGAGGTCAGGGAGGCCGTGATCAGAGCCTTCACCGTGTGGAGCGACATCACGCCCCTGACCTTCCGCGAGGTCGGTCGCACCGTGGCCGAGGTGGCCGACTTCTACATCAAGTTCGGGGCCCGGAGCCACGGCGACCCCTACCCGTTCGACGGCCCCGGGGGAGTGCTGGCCCACGCCTTCCTGCCCAAGACCAACTCGGGAGACCTGGAGGGAGACATCCACTTCGATGACGAGGAACCATTTACCTACGCTAGCTACACGGGTGAGAAAACAGAGAGGAGAGAGGGGGATAGAGAGAGATATGAGATAGAGACAAACACACGGAGAAACACAGCGTTACGGTAGGGACAGAGAGGGACAAAGAGAGCCAGGCAGTGACAGACTGAGGTATACTCGACCTTTTTCACGTGACGTCATGTTGGACCGCCTTACAATGGCAGCGCACAGTGTAAACATCAGTTGCACCATTATGGTTTCGCGTACACTTTCCGTACAAAGCGGTCCAACGTGCATGGCGGAAGTGTTTTTGTTTTACTTGTTATGCCGTCACGTGCGTGAAAAAGGCCTATAGGCAGTGATGCACAGGGAGACAGAGAAAAGCAGGAGGACACCAGTAGAGAGACCGAGCTAGACGGGGGGATTTAGAAGACCAGAGACAGTGAAAGGCAAAGATAGAGAGAGGGAAAAGGGGACCGACACAGACTAAATGAGACAAAGGTAGGGTTAGGGTTGGGGAGATTAAGGATCTTAATTTGATTAGATTGGATTTGAGAGAGTTTAGATAAAGGCTCGGGTAGACTGACTATGTGGCCCTTGTTTCACGAAGCAGTCCCGCACCGCAGCCATTTTGAGCCACGTCCTGCATTGAACCGTCCGAGGGAGAAGGATGTAGAGTTGTGGCGATCTTGAAGCAGTGGTGTCAAAACCCACTGTAGACGGATCGTAATAATCAGTTCTGTTCTGATCTTCCTTGCTCCCGACACTGGCAGGCACCAACTTGTTCCAAGTGGCCGCCCACGAAATCGGCCACTCCCTCGGGCTCAGCCACTCCACCGACCCTTCGGCACTGATGGCGCCCTTCTACCCCGGCTACCAGCCAACCTTCTACCTACCCTACGATGATCTGTCTGGTATCCAGTCTCTCTATGGTAAGTAATGCACTAGAGGGGAAAGAGAGACCCCTGAACTGCTGTGGCCAGGTTTACAGCAATTGGTTTGAATTGGGGTGATCCAAGGTGATATACGGCAGTTAATTAATGGTTAAATGCTTCTGACTGGCGCCCCACCACAGCTGCGATTAGTTGACTAGGGCCGTTTACGAAAAGAAGGCTTAGGCTCGGGCTTAGGCTTCGGTCATATCTATCTTACTCTTTATAAAATCACAGGCATCTAAAAACAAGCGTTTGGCCCCCGTTTCTTGGGGAATACCCTGTACCTATCAAGCCAATAAATCTTCAAATTCGGAAACAAACCGCAACCTGGCTGTTCAGGTTCTGACAGACGGAGACGAAGCCTGAACCCGAGCCTAAGCCTTTATTTCGAAAATGGCCTTAGACCGCCATCTAAAGGTTGGATAGCTCAGATGGTAAGAGCGCTAGTACGCCAAACCAGAGGTCTTGGGTTCAAATCTTTATTATCAAATTGTTTGAAAACCTTCCAGACAGTATTCCTTGACTTGGTTCGAAAGAAACTGGTACAGTGGTAGTGAATTGAATGGATTAGGCCTGATGTCATTTTGTGTGTATCTGTGCTTGTTCCTCATCAGGCTCCAACCCAGTTGGTTATCCTCCCTCCATTCCCTACCCCAACCCGCCCGTCATTGCCCCGACCACCGAGGCCACCACCACTTCTGCTTCGACCACCACCTCCACGAGCGCCACCACCACTTCTGCTTCGACCACCACCTCCACGAGCACCACCACCACCGAGTCAACCTCGGCCCCAAACCCTGCGGACCCCTGCAGGCCCGTCATAGACGCCGTCACCGTGTGGAGGGGAGAGTTCTTTGCCTTCAGTGTAAGCCCCAGCTCAGCTTTGAAGTTTTTTTTTCCAAAACGCAGCCAAAGGCCTCATATTTTTATTGCCTTGTACTTTATAAAATGGACAAAAGAAATGGAGACAAAGACGGAGTTTGAGCCCAAAAAGCTGGGTTTTGGGGAACGCAGTGGCTGTTGTTACGGCAGTCGTCCGTGTGGTTCCCTGACTTGATTGTATTTCGTCAGCATTGCAGGCTGGTTGAACCAGTCTATTAGCTATAGTCTGGTTCCAAGAGCTAAACATCCTGACAAATACTGTGAAGTTAGGGAACCACACGGACGACTGCCGTAACAACAGCCACTGCGTTTGGGGAAAGGGCCCTTGATCGGTATTCGGTACGGTGCTGCTCAACGCCAAGCGTTCTTCGATGCGCTGGTGCGGGCACCAACGAAGCGCTCCATTGAATCTGTACTTGTACCGTTCCAATATTCATATACAGGGCACCAAGTACGGTCGCATCCGCGACTACTGGATCCTGTCCAAAGTAGGGGGCAGCGAGGCTGGCGACTTCTTCAACAACTTCCCCTCCGACATCGACGCCATCTACGAGGACCCCTTCTACTACAAGCTGCTTATGTTTAAAGGTGAGTCGGGTAGGGAGATATACATATCAGGTTTTTAGTTTCTTTTTTTTCATTCAGGCTCGAAAAGAGTCTATATTCTGACACGCCTAGCGCGTCAATAACGGGCATCGCTCGGGCTCTAGCCTCGGCCTCGAGTCGGAATTGATCGTGGGCTGCGCTCCATGCAATCACCAACTCCCCCATTGCTTCCCCGCAGGGCCTTACTTCTACGTGTACGAGGGCCTGACGCTGGAGAGCGGTCCCGTCCCCATCTCCTACCTGGACCCAGCCCTGCCCGCCGACCTGGACGCCGTGTTCACGATGGCGTACGAGGGGGTGACCTACTTCTTCAAGGGCGAGCTGGTCTGGAAGTACGACGAGCTGACCAAGAGGGTGGAGAGCGGGTGGCCGCGGCGCATCGACCAGGAGTGGCCCGGACTGCCCAGCAAGTTGACGGGGGCGTGGCGTGACGAAGGACAGAGTGAGTACCATTTTCTACTTGTCTGTGCACGGGTTCGAATCTTAATAATATCGGAGAGGTTTCGCACGCGAACGGATACGCGTACGCATACGTTCAGCAATCCGAACACGTTAGCGGCCATTCGGATCCGCTTGTTCGCAATCCCACCGTATTGGTGGCGCTGTTCGCTACCCAACGTAGAGTTCCTTAACTATGTACAGAGAGTACCGACAACGATTTGGACGCCATTTTGTTTCCATTGTTAGGTACGCCGTGGGGTTCACAAACAACTTAAATGTTGCAGATCATGTTTGACTTAAACAATGATTTCACTAACCTCAGTGGGCAATGGAAACAAAATGGCGTCCAAATATTGAGTTGTCGGTACTATCTGGGACTGTACCCAAACGCTGTGTAAAATAAGTCTAAAATGAAGTCTATTTCCGACACCATGCACCCACGTTTGAATACCCGACAATGAGACTTATCTTACGCATTCAACGATTACTCAGTTGCATCAAGCCACACCAACAGAAAACAAGCGTATACGTCCCGGGGTGGATTTCACAAAGCCTTACGATGCATCGTAACTCAACCTACGATGGATAACCCATCGTAACCTTTTCATAGGTCCTATGATTTGTGTGCATCTCCCATCACCTTGCGATCGTAAGTAACGATGAGTTTCATGAAATCGACCACGGTACTCGGCTCATAGTGTAGGAACAATTGGCAAACGAGCGTGAACCACCACAACGAGAAACCAGTATGGCCTCGGCAGGAACTGACGCTTGACTTGGACGGTGAATAACGCCTTGTCCTTATGCTGTGATTTTTCTCTCCCCCCCCCCCCTCCTTCCCTTAGAACTGACCTACTTCATGTCTGGAGAGGACTACTACCGGTACCCCGACAACTACCCGCGTGCCGAGAGTGGCTACCCACGAGATTTCATCGGGGACTTTTTCGGCTGCTTTTAACAGCCCCACGAACCCGTGGCATGTCGTCTGACCGTTCGGCATAGTGCCCGGAATTCTCGAGAGTTTTTTTTTAATTTCAATTAAAACAACCAAAGTATTTTTTCAAATTGTTTTTTAATTTCGCCAAAGTAATATGAAGAGTTGTTATCGTGCCCTATACTTTTCGATTCATGCGGGTCCTTTGTCCAAAGCACCCTCGGGTCAAATTTGATCGTTCCTTCCTCACGTTTGCAATCAATTTGAGAGGGATGAGAACTTGAACGAAGTCAAATTTTCAAGTCAAAACATGTCCCGAATCAATGATAGAGGTGCACCAATCTTACCAGATGTGGCATAATGTATTTCAAACGATTATTCTAAAAGTTAGCTTTTATACGTGTAGGCCTATACCTGTGTGCTATCATGACTTATAGTTTTGGTACCTATAAGATGAGTACAATGTATACGGGTTATTTAAGTGATTAAGTTAAAATCATGAAATAAAAGTCCATGGTGGTTCCTGCTGGACTGAACTTCAGACTTTATCGGTGCCATGATCGCATTGAGTTATTTTGATAAGACGTCTTTTTATGTTCACCTCCTTCAGTTCTTCCTTTGAACTTTACCCTTGGATCTTTCCTCCTTTAACTCTTGCCCTTGCTCTCATCTCAGCCTGAACAGGTTCCTCTGACATACATTTTTCCTCCGTTCCGAAAAAAAAAAATACCCACGTACCCGGAATATAAGTCTTCAAAACGTATACTGTACTGACCAATATTTCAAAATAATAATTTCTTGCCCTGCCCTGCCATGCCCTGCCCTGCCCTATACCATGTCATCCCCTGTACTGCCCTTAACTGCCCTGCCATGCCCTGCCCTGCCCTATACCATGTCAGCCCCTGTACTGCCCTGCCCTTAACTGCCCTGCCATGCCCTGCCCTAACCTGCCCTGCCCTGCCCTGCCCTGCCCTGCCCTGCCCTATACCATGTCATCCACTGTACTGCCCTTAACTGCCCTGCCATGCCCTGCCCTGCCCTATACCATGTCAGCCCCTGTACTGCCCTGCCCTAAACTGCCCTGCCATGCCCTGCCCTGCCCTATACCATGTCATCCCCTGTACTGCCCTTAACTGCCCTGCCATGCCCTGCCCTGCCCTATACCATGTCATCCCCTGTACTGCCCTTAACTGCCCTGCCATGCCCTGCCCTGCCCTATACCATGTCAGCCCCTGTACTGCCCTGCCCTAAACTGCCCTGCCATGCCCTGCCCTACCCTGCCCTGCCCTGCCCTGTCCTATACCATGTCATCCCCTGTACTGCCCTTAACTGCCCTGCCATGCCCTGCCCTGCCCTATACCATGTCATCCCCTGTACTGCCCTTAACTGCCCTGCCATGCCCTGCCCTGCCCTATACCATGTCAGCCCCTGTACTGCCCTGCCCTAAACTGCCCTGCCATGCCCTGCCCTACCCTGCCCTGCCCTGCCCTGTCCTATACCATGTCATCCCCTGTACTGCCCTTAACTGCCCTGCCATGCCCTGCCCTGCCCTATACCATGTCATCCCCTGTACTGCCCTTAACTGCCCTGCCATGCCCTGCCCTGCCCTATACCATGTCAGCCCCTGTACTGCCCTTAACTGCCCTGCCATGCCCTGCCCTGCCCTATACCATGTCATCCCCTGTACTGCCCTTAACTGCCCTGCCATGCCCTGCCCTGCCCTATACCATGTCATCCCCTGTACTGCCCTAAACTGCCCTGCCATGCCCTGCCCTGCCCTATACCATGTCATCCCCTGTACTGCCCTAAACTGCCCTGCCATGCCCTGCCCTGCAGTATACCATGTCAGCCCCTGTACTGCCCTGCCCTTAACTGCCCTGCCGTGCCCTGCCCTAACCTGCCCTGCCCTGCCCTGCCCTATACCATGTCATCCCCTGTACTGCCCTAAACTGCCCTGCCATGCCCTGCCCTGCCCTATACCATGTCATCCCCTGTACTGCCCTAAACTGCCCTGCCATGCCCTGCCCTGCAGTATACCATGTCAGCCCCTGTACTACCCTGCCCTAAACTGCCCTGCCATGCCCTGCCCTGCCCTATACCATGTCAGCCCCTGTACTGCCCTGCCCATAACTGCCCTGCCGTGCCCTGCCATGCCCTATCATGCCCTGCACTACCACGCTCTAAGACTGAAAATGCTTGAAAACAATACACATGGATAGATATAATAGATACATGTCGATTATAGATACGGGTATTAGCAAATTCAAAACACAACAGAGTGGATCTGATACCCGGACGATAATAGCAAATCCGTGTATGATAAAAAAATAAAACGACGTATTAATGTAGACAACCTCCACCGGACTTCCACACGAAGGTGTCATGCAGACTGGGGACCTGTCATATTAGCCAAAGGATTGCCTTTGCTTGAGTTGGCCCCCGGCTATGGCGACCTCAGAAGGCACATTTTTTATCGGATCCGTCTAAGTAAAACTATCCTAAAGCCAGTGTCCAGTACTGTCTATACAGAGTCGAGGTGTTGGACATGTACGTGTATACGAATACCAACGCAAAGCATTTTGTACTATGAAAAGTGTAGCTAGTATCAGACCCTGGGTTAAGAACGCTTAAACATGCAACGAATCCGGGCAAGAAGGTCTCCGAAGACCGCTTCAGCCGAGAGCCAACTGTCGCCGTGCATTTATATAGGCATACAGTGTACGTATTACGCCAAACTATATACAATTGAGTTGTCCGCCATTCTTGCTTTATTTCCTCCACCCGGATCCCCTCTCCAAAACCACCCATTCAGGTCGTCCGTCTGGGCCGCAACTCTATCTGTATAATAATAAACACAAAGATACATATCTTAGCATTACTGACCAATACGACAGCCATGACAAAGTGAACACGAGTGTGACTACAGTGCCCAATTGCGAACCAGGCCCGATTAGCGCCAGTAGGACACCGTGGGGAAGAAACAAACATGCACGCACTTCATAATGAATCGCTACGTGAACTGGCCTTCGCAATTGAAAACTGATACGGCGGCACCTGGATTATGACTTCATCCGCGGTGTGCCTGGTTAATAGCAACACCCATGCATATCACGTGGTACGGTGGTCCGAAAAGGACATGGCATTAAAATCATATCCATTAAAATCGTTGGCACCAGAAAGTGGTCCATTACTGTGCTGGCAGTATGTTGATGCTCACCTCCCTATTGACGAAGTTCGGGTGATATCATGATGCGTCCGCACCCTCACGCGCATGTGCAGGTGGAGATGATGAGACTGGTGCCTGTTGTACAGTACACGTTGCAACCTAAGCAGAGGAGGATACGGGTGACGTTAGCGGTTGCCATGGTGAGCATGGTGCTGGCTAAATGCCGTGGTAACCAAACACAGCAGAGTGTCTTGAAAGGGTAGCACCCACTGATATCTATATAGGCCGAGGCCCTTTACGAATCCATGGATCAGGCTCGGGCTCAGGCTTCGTCTCTGTCTGACCAAACCTGATAACCCAGGTTGTGATTTGTCGCTGAATTTGAAAGTCTGTTGGCTTGTTAGCACAGAGTATTCACCAAGAAAATGGGGACAGGCGCTTGTTTCTAGATGCCTGTGACATTACAACGGGTAATAGAAATATGAGCGAAGCCTGAGCCCGAGTCCAAGCCTTCATTTCGTTGGTTTACCGGCTCATTTTATGACCAGTAAAGAGCCGGTAGCTCTTAATTAAAAGTCATATTCCATCTCTCATTAAAAGAGATGGCCCGTACATAGTGTCACCGCAAACTTTCCCCTCTGTGCTTCCGCCGTGCAAACGCTCAAATCCCATCTAAGCAGCCGACCGCCAGTTCTCGGTTCTGACCGCTAGAGGGCGCCTCTGGACAGTCGGTCCGGTACCCAGACGGACTGACGAAACACCCAACCCTATAGGAACTGGCCGCAGCCGCTAGTTGTGGACTTCCAATAGATTATTGAGTACTTTCAAGACGTATAGCCAAAGGCTTAGGCTCGGGCTTAGGCTTCGGTCATATTTTATCTTACTCTTTAAAAAATCACAGGCATCCAAAAACAAGCGTTTGGCCCCAGTTTCTTGGGGAATACCCTATACCTATCAAGCCAAAAAACCTTCATATTCGGAAACAAACCAGGATCTGGATTTTTTTCTTTTTTTGTCAGACGGAGACGAAGCCCGAGCCCGAGCCTGAGCCTTCATTTCGCAAACGGGCTTACTATCTGTGATGCTCAGGGTGTCCTGCACGACGACCAGCGCGTTCACCGGCGACCCCGCCCGGCTGATCTCCGAGGTGACGAAGGCGAAAATGCCGTTGCGCAGCGTCGGCGTGTCGTCGGCACCCACGTTGAAGTTGAGCGTGAAGGATACCTCGGTTGTGTCGGAGGTCGGTCCGGCTCTGAATGGAAAAAAATCGCAGTGGCTGTTGTTACGGCAGTTGTATTTGTATTGATTGTATTTCGTCAGCATTGCAGGCTGGTTAAACCAGTCTATTAGCTGATAGTCTGGTTCCAAGAGCTAAACATCCTGACAAATACTGTGAAGTCAGGGAACCACACGGACGACTGCCGTAACAACAGCCACTGGGAAAAACAAAACCCAGAGGAGGTCAAACATTGTTTCCTCGTGTAAAGGTAAAGGATGTCCCATACTATCATTATGACGTAGGGGATGTGCCTCATTATAGAGGGACATTTACAAGGCTATGGCACGATGAGGTAGGGTGGCCAGTTCCTTAACACGCCGCCTTACGGTGAATTGTAACACATGGTTAGTTGTGATACACCCTATGGTTTCTGTGCATCGTAACCCATGGTTAGTTGTGATACACCCTATGGTTTCTGTGCATCGTAACCCATGGTTAGTTGTGATACACCCTATGGTTTCTGTGCATCGTAACCCATGGTTAGTTTTGATACACCCTATGGTTTCTGTGCATCGTAACCCATGGTTAGTTGTGATACACCGTATGGTTTCTGTGCATCGTAACCCATGGTTAGTTGTGATACACCCTATGGTTTCTGTGCATCGTAACCCATGGTTAGTTGTGATACACCCTATGGTTTCTGTGCATCGTAACCCATGGTTAGTTGTGATACACCCTATGGTTTCTGTGCATCGCAACCCATGGTTAGTTGTGATACACCCTATGGTTTCTGTGCATCGTAACCCGTGGTTAGTTGTGATACACCCTATGGTTTCTGTGCATCGTAACCCATGGTTAGTTGTGATACACCCTATGGTTTCTGTGCATCGCAACCCATGGTTAGTTGTGATACATCCTATGGTTCCTGTGCATCGTAATCCATGGTTAGTTGTGATACACCGTATGGTTTCTGTGCATCGTAACCCATGGTTAGTTGTGATACACCGTATGGTTTCTGTGCATCGTAACCCATGGTTAGTTGTGATACACCCTATGGTTTCTGTGCATCGTAACCCATGGTTAGTTGTGATACACCCTATGGTTTCTGTGCATCGTAACCCATGGTTAGTTGTGATACACCCTATGGTTTCTGTGCATCGCAACCCATGGTTACACCCTATGGTTTATGTGCATCGCTCATCATCTTGCGATCGTAAGGTTGAGGTTCATCCAGACTGCTTCACAATGGTAGAGCCAGTATTTTGTGTAGCTCGTGATGACACATTTACATGGCGTAATGGCGTCAATGCAAATGAGCTTATGAAGTAGTCCTTATGACGAAATTTGCTTCACTGTGCACATTATACCGTTATTTCTTCTTACCCTTTTGAGCTAGATACGGATTGCCCCATTTGTCTGAACGAAGAAAATAAACCATAGCTTCTTTTTTTTGTAATCACTTACCCAAGATCCGTCACAGTCGTCTCTCTGAAGGTGTTCGAGTACACAGAGCTGGCTTGGAAAATCTGATCCATCTACGATGAGCATAAGAATTAGAAAGTAAGATTTTGAAAGATATCCCTATTCAAAGCTATTGAGTGTATCGTATTCATACCGAATGGTACCGTTTCACTGCATTTCATAATAATTATATATTCAAGACGTGAATTATTCAAGATAAAATATTGTACAACTATTTCCAGACCAAAATATTCAAGAACTTAGATCCTGCCATCTTCTTAAAGACGTAGTGCTTCATCGTTTGGTATGGCAGATATCATAACTATGATTTTTGCGTCAGTAATTAAGAATGTAATTCAAGGAGGGTTTGCCCAACTCGATGTGCAATCAACACCTTTGGTGTAGCAAAACATATTCAGCAAGGAAACATGTACGCTACACTGTAAAAACGAACTGCACCTCATGCACTTCTGCAATGGCACATATTTGTCCCAGAATCATGAACACTTGAGGCACCTACTGTACTTCATGCACATGAAATACTGTAGCTCAAGCACATGTGGCATTGTAATCGCTTGAGTAAAAGTCGGATGAGGTGCACGAAGTGCTTCATGTACAAGAACATCTCCCTATTTACTGTACCTCAAGCACATGTATCGTGCGCATGTATCGTGCACCATGTGTCTCATGATACTTCATCCATGTTTTTACAGTGTATTATATGATATTGTCATTGTACTGGTAGAATGATCCCCATTGCTCACCGCAATCTTGAACGCTGTGACCTGAGCAATATACTCAGTGGAGTCGGTGTCATTGAAGGCACTTATGAACGAAGTGTTCAACTGAACGGTCCCAGTCACTGTGGCTGTGTGGAATATACAATTGAAAAAAGGTTGGAACAAAATTGGAGCTTTCGTGCGTTCAAGATGTGTCGGCTCAAAAAGCACCATACCAAGTCTTCAAACTTCGGCAACTGCTCTCTCCGAAATAGGTTTGGATTTTACAAGAGGCACATGGGATCCAGCAGTCTCCTGATGACGGGCAGAGTACACACTGGCCGAAACGTTGAGTTATTGCCGGCTCTTTTCAGTGCAACACTCCCGTCTCAAAAGAGATGATGTACATGGTGTCACCGCAATGCCATAAACCTAAACAGCCATTCCACATTCAAGGGTCTCTGCAATAGATATCACAGTCTAGCTCATTTTCCGCTGTCATCTAGGGATCTGAAGTGTATACAAACATATCGCAAAGCTTCTTTTTCTTAGTGAAGTCAGAAATTGGTGGTCTTTTTAACCTTTAAAAATATCTAAAATTTAGTGGGCCTGACGTTTCGATCCTAGCAGGACCTTTCTCAAAAGGCAGAAAGGTCCTGCTAGGATCGAAACGTCAGGCCCACTAAATTTTAGATTTACATTTTGGTAATTTTAGTCAGTAAGCAGTTTGCAACATTTTTGTATATCACTTTAAAAATATCCTTATAAAAATTAGGGCGGTTTTGTAAGGTCATGTCAGGAACCCACGGTTAAAACAAAAATTAATTTTCAAACTGCAAATTAATCTACTCTGATAAAAAAAAATCCTTCACTAAATGATTATGAAGCATACATTTTGGCATGATCAACCGGTTTCGGGAAAGGTCTGCAGGAAAATCCAGAAATTTTCAGAAACTTTTGTACACAATCAATTTGGTTTCTGTTGCATGATCCTGTGATGACATCACAAATTTGCTCATGGTTATTGGAATTCTCATTAGCATAAAAACGGGAAAACTTGCAAATACATTCCCAGAGCGAGTGTGAAAAAAAACAGTTTGACTGTTAACAACATTGTTCTGTGGCATTGATTTAAGTGATAAAAATGTTCATTAGAGAGACCCTTTAACACATGAAAGTGTGAGAAATGATCTAGGTGTTCCTTTTTTTTAAAGGTCAACTCTTTAGATTGTCACTTCCTCTGTGTTCTATAACTTGAAGCTCTCGTGGAATATGCATCAGTCCCGCAGACTCACCCCCGGTTGCTGTACCTGCAGCGTGACAAAGAAAGCCGAGTACACACGTGTTATCACTGTGTATTACATATAGAAGCTAGATTTTGTCAAACAAATACTGAGAAAGACAGACAGGGACATTTGAAGAAAAAAAATGAAAGATGGAAAAGAAAAGTTTGTAGGTAGGCCTACTTAAACCCGAGAGCTCTGCTTGAACATACCAGCGTCACTACAATCTGAGCTATCCAGCCTTAAGACGGCGGTCTTTTTACGAAATTAAGGCTTGGACTCGGGCCCCGAGGCTTCGCTCAATTTTCTCTTACGTTATAATGTCACAGGCATCTAGAAACAAGATTTTGACCCCATGCAGTTTCTTGGTGAATACTATGTGTACTTATCAAGCTAGGAAATGGATTATGTTACCTTGTTGCCAACTAAACCTGCAGTCGATTTTATCAAACTCATCGTGTAACCTACGATCAATCGCCAGACGATGTACGATGCACAGAATCCATTATGAAAAATATCGCAGCTTACCAATCGTCAATTGAGTTTAAGATCGCCTGGGACTTCACAGTTCTATATACTCACTGGCCACGAAGATGAGGGGGAAGATGATGGCCACGGCGATGACGATGAAGACCACCAAGGAGATGCACATGCACAGGAAGATGGACCGCATGGTGGCCATCCGGTACGGACCCACGGGCGGGGCCGCCGGGCCGCCACTGACAACGCTGACGTCATCGAAAGCTTTGTACTGAAAAACGAGACGGGAGCGACGGCAATGTTTATTCATGCGACCTTTAACCTCTCCCGCCTAAACGCCGCAGATATAATGTGGGGAGAACGTTCTACTTCTAGGTGGTTGCACCGTTGAACGCCTTTTTAACCGTGAACATTGTAATACATGTGTACTATGCAGTGCAGACAACTCGCTGTAATTTTGGAGTTTTCAAATGAAATCATTCACCACGCAACTCACGTAACTCAGGTCTGGTCTGTGTATAAATTGCACACTACAGGCATTGTGTACAGTAGCCTGAGCCATCCACCGCCAAGACTGCGGTCCCTGAATTGACCACTGGTGAATTCGGCGCGAGAAGCTCGCCAAGAAATGTAGCTCACTTTTGGGCATCGAATCAACGGCCGACTGTCCCGAGTCATGCTCGTCTGCTGCGTACCAGTGGTAAACTGGCACGCGACCTCACTTTGAGTTCACTGATTCAGTGAGACTATTAAGGCGTGCAAAGTTCGCATTTTATCCAAAATAGAGATATATCTTTTAGTTTTAGAACTAGAGATATCTCTATTTCAAAATGCGATATCTCTATAAGAAGAAGTAGGTTTGCAGTGACACCATGCAAAATTCTCTTTTGTGAGAGAAAAGAGACTTTTGCATGGTGTCGACGCAAACCTATTACTCCTGCTATTATCTCACCATGGAAACCTTTAAATCGTATCTCTATTACTCGATTTTAATAAATTTTTAACTTTCAACGTCTATGGAAATAGAGACATCGCTTTGTCGGCGTTGAATGTGAACTTTGCACGCCATGCTACGGTATAATACACCGGACACATACCGGGTCCACGGGTGGTTGCTTGCCGAAGAGTCCGTTGAAGTAGACTTGCTGGGAGCCGACACGGGGCCGGGAGGCTCTGTCCCCCCGCTGGGGCGGCCTGGGCCCGGGCCCCCGACCGACGGCCGGCCGGTCGAGGCCGCCTTCGGGGTAGAACCGACTCTTGCCGTTCTCCCGGACGACCAAGGAGCCGATAGGGGCGGCCGGGGTCTTCCGTGAAGGAGGACGGACGAGTCCCTGGTGGACAGTTGGGCAACGAGAAAAAGAGGAGGAGAATTCGTGTCAATCCATATTATAGTCTTGAGTGAGGATAGATCTTCTGCATTTTCAAGAACTGGCGAATCCAACCGTGCACGAAACACAAAAGATAGGCCTACTTTTTTTGGTAAACAGTGCTTTGAAAGTTAATTGCATCGTTCGAAACGTATTTTCAGCCTCTTTTCAATGGGTAGTGTAAATAGTGCTTTTGTGATACGGTGGTGTTCGAGACTGACAGCGTATGAAGTGATACTGGGGTCAGTTTTATGCAATTTGTGACGGTTGAGACAATTACCATTCGACATTTGGTGGAAACCTCGACGAGTTGTTGCAAACTTTTCTTTTTCTGCCTTTGAGAAAGGTTGTACCATGATCGAAACGTAAGGCCGTCGATTTTTTTGATCTGATTTTTTTGATCGTTTTTTCCCATCTCGTTTATACCAATGATCATTATGACAATGTGATTTGTTCACGATGCATTAAGTGTAAAATCATCTTGTCAAATCTTGTTTAATTACTCTCTTCCAAATATCTCATGAAAATCAATTTGTAATGAATAGGGGGCGATGCATGTGAACACAAGATTATTCAAACTTTATGAGCATCAGTTTACTTCATCTAAAGTCACACCTTAATTCTGCCAACTACATGTACCGGTACTCAATTGAATCGACCAAAAATGGAAAACCAATTAATTGCTTTCAGAGGTATCCAGATCAACGTGATCTAATTCGCTTTAATAGTTGACATGGCGGACCTGTCATAATTACAGTCACGGATGACATGGATTTCCCCACACAGACAGAGATCTGAGTTTGAGATTTTCCCACTGTTCAAAGGTCTCTGCAAAGCGACAAGCATCAGGCGGAAGCAAGAGCTTTCACTGAGGCTGTATCTGTATAAATCTCTCCTGACGATTTTCGTTTCTTTTGAGGCGACAATTATTGTTCTAAAAACTTCACTGTCTGAAACTACATGTATACACAAATGCCACTCACGTAACCTATCATAATATTAATGCTTAGACATTGCAGTAGTTTTGTACATCTTAAACGTCGATTTTGTCACGGACGCCATATGCGCCTGAAATCGTGTGCAGTGATCTGCACAGAAAATGTGTTGAATATGACATGCCTATCATGAATATCAAATAACATGCTCAAGTTCCGCTTAGATGACAAAACCACGAACAACAATATACTCACGTTAGGCCTACTCATTTTAACCAAGGCTTTGGTCTGCTGTGATTCTACAGTTTGTGTCCCACGCTGATGATAACGCGCAGGCACTAGATCGAGGAAGTGCTGAAACAAAGATGTGGTTTTAGGGCAGAATTGGTGCCGAGTACTGCAGTGACGACGAGTTACCACTTTAGGTGTGTCCTCCTATATCCTGGTGAACCTGTTTTCATTTGAGTATGCACGGTATTGTTATTGCTGCTGTTGTTGTGGAGGGGGGCATGCAGGTGGGCTAACAAACTGGCTCCCTACACGACCCGTGCTAGTATAAGATTCTAAACAGAACTGCTTCCATGGGTCACTGCACTCGATGTGCACTTTTTTACAATAGAACCATCGCCCCGTGCAGTTCAACGGCAGATTGGCTGACAAAGGGTGTCGTGCTTGCACTTGGGGGGGGGGACTGAAAGGACTGCAGTGCAACACAGTGATTCTGACTACGGGGCACTGCCCAACGGGATTGCACCCGAATTCGCCGTTGTGTCTGAGCGGTGGCTTCGACGCTATTACGGGCTATGCACAGCTGGTTAGAGTGACGGAAGATTTGGAAGAAAGCACTGTGGTCTCGCAGACGCAGAGTAGAAGAGGGCATCCGGGCTACAGAAATGAGGGTTTGCAGAGAAAACAAATCGTACGTACGAGATATGTCGTACACACGAGATATGTTGTACGCACGCGATATAAGTCGTCCGCACGAGATGTATGTCGTACGCGCGAGTTAAGTCAGTGAGATCATTTTTTATGTCGTACGAATTATGTCCGGTGGGCGATTTTTTTTCCTTAACACATAAACGCTATGGGCCCATGTTTGTGCACAAACCAGAATTAAGTCTCAGGTCACTCAGATTGTTACCGTACGTTGTGTTCGCTGTGCAGAAAGCCTTTGTGCAGAAAGCCTATCCCTAGCTTTAACTTCAACTGGTATAGCCCCCTCCCCCTTGCCCCCACCCCGTAAATTGTTTGTGCACAAACATATGGGTATACGAGCCTGATTTAGTCGTACATGCCAGGTACGACCCCTACGAACGAGATGTATGTTGTGAGTACGAGTTCAATCGCGTACACACGGAACATCATTTATAAGGTCTACGCACGAGATAAACAAAAATCGTACATACTGCATATATGTCGTACGTACTAATAAGGTCGGGGAGGGAGATTTTTTTGCCATGTCCCTAACACAGTTTCGTAGAAATAATGGATTTCCAGGAGAAAAAAAAACGGAGGGGATTTAGGGGCAGTGAGAATGTCAGAAATAGAAACTAATGGATTTAGGCTGGCAACAGAAATATATGAAAAATTGGAAATACAGAGATTTGAGACTAAATAGACTACGGTACATATGGACTTGGGATTTAAGATTGAGGACTTGAACATTTCTCGTCTTTCCAAGAAGACGAGAAAATTATCCATGAGAAAACAGCAGTGACGTCTCTCACATACAGGGGACAGGGGAGGGAGAGAAACAACAGATCAAATCAATTCAGACGAAGCCAGTGGTTACCAATTCAGTCAGATGATAATTCACAATTTTAATGCATGTAAATATATATAGATATTCACATTATGTACAAAAAAAAACCAGGAGAGAACCTCAAAAAACGAAAACAAATTCCCCCTTTATTCAAGCTGACAAATCTACATGCCAAATATCAAGATATTGAATATCTTATCTGCTTTTCACCCAAAAAAAATCAGCCACTGTCCTTTGAAATACAAAAAGACATGGGAACAGTGATCTGCAAAGACTCCCTCCCTCACGCCTTCACGGACAAAAACAAGCGACTTTGCTTGAAGAAAATAAAAAAACCGACCACCAATTTTCAAAATATGAACAATCTATGGCTTGGCTTTCCCCACAAACATGGGACAGAATCAGACCTTATGTACAGGATAAAGCTACAATGATTTGTACTATTTTACAGAATTTGTACATCAAAACCTCTTTTTTCCCACAAAGAAAAAGTACCCCCTAAAGAAAAAGTACCCCAAAAGAAAAGGTCAATGTTCTTATAACACTGGCAAATCAAGAGATATTTCAATTTCCACTGGGGAAAAAAAAAACAGGAGCACTTCTACAGCGGATGAAAAAAAAGACTGATGGATCTAATCTGAGAAAAATAAAGCAAAAATGCAAAATAAAGTCTGACAAACTATGTTTTCCTCTCTCTACATAAAAACAAGAAATGACAGGTCCACATCGCGGGAAGGCGACACAGAATTTCTACAAAAAGACACCGACCCGAAACTTGGTCAAGTTCTTCGAGGTAATGTTGTGATTGTCAGGAGTCCTTGAGCGACCAATTTTGTTGACGGTTTTTTCAGGCACATAACCTGGAGATCTACTCGCACATTCTAACCGAGACTTGAGTCAATGAGGGCTTGACCTACTGGACGTAGTAAGCACCGAGTGCTCACTGCTCAGTCCTCATTGATTTAAATTCGCATCATATCATATCTAGGAGACTAGATTGCACTGAACGCATTCTGCTTGGAGCCCCCCCCCCCAAAAAAAAAAAACAAAGACACAAATTCCGTGCCTTATCTTTAGGACTGCTTACGAGAATTTCAGACACACTGTACATGAGAGGGGATGGGGAGGTAGGGGGGGGGGAGGTGGGCAAGGAGGAGAAACTTGATGCAGATGCAACAGTTATACTCCTCAACCCCTGGCACAAGACTGTAGCGTATGTGTAGGATGGTGGAGATCATTTGCAGCTGTGGGAGAACTGCAGATGTAAAAAAAATGTGCAATCTGTCTGTAGGAGGGAGGAAGGGAGGCAGGCAGGCAGGCAAGGAGGCAGGGAGAGAGGGGGAGGGAGGGAGGCAGGCAGGCAGGCAGGCAGGGAGGGAGAGGCAGGGCAGTGAAGGACTGGAAATGAGGTCTGCTAGCTACTCGGGTAAATCTCCCCTGTGCAAGCAACTGGCTTCCAGCCAAGGGACTTGAGACTTGCTCCGTGTCTTGGCTAGGGTCAACAGCCAGAATCCTGCTGAACCACAGACTGTCATGAACACAAAAACCTAGAGATGTGAAGCTAGCCTGGCAGTGGCAGTGGCAGCGACGTGTCAACAGCTATTTCATGGCACAAGTGTTTGATGCATGTAAAGGGGGCAGCGTCGGGGTCCCCGAGTTTCCTGACGAAAGGCCGAGTACACACTACCCAAAACAATTTCAGAGCCACACATGGCGTCACCGCAAACCTCCCACTTAGTCCCCAAGCCGTCAGGTGCCCTCTAGGCCACGTTCACCGAGGCCTTTGAACCTCCACCCATCACACTGTAATGAGACGGACGGTCCCGGACTGAACCCGGCAGCACCTCTGCAAGGTGTACACCAACAATACCAAAATTGAGGACTCACAATGCTCCGACGCTCATCAGAAAATAAAGGGAGTCTGTAAACGCGAGGCCCAGCAGCTGCCACTGAGCTCAGAACAAACCAGGCCAGCAGCCCAGTCTGATCCACAGAAGGGCCTCTCCAACACTCCCAGTTCCCCACACATCCCACTTATACATCTCTGTGCCTAGATTCATGGCAATATATATCTCCGTGATTTTGTACAGACTCGTTTCCATATATTCCTCTGTGCGTTATCCATACGTAGGCCTGGTGTGCTTACACCTGGCAGGGTCTGTGCTTCCGACCGGCACCTTCAGGTTTGGCACCTCTGAGCCGTCAACTGAAGGTCAGAGCCTTCACGCAAGCACCTGCAGGTCAGTGCTCTTCAAACCAGCAACTGCAGGTCAACGTTTTTCAGACCAGCACCTGCAGGTCAGTGCTCTTCAAACCAGCGTCTGCAGGTCAATGCTTTTCAGACCAGCACCTGCATGCCGGTGCTTTTAAGACCAGCACCTGCAGGTCAGTGCTTTTCAGATGAGCACCAACAGGTCAGTGGTTTTTAGCCTAGCACCTGCAAGTCAGTGCTTTTCCAGACCAGCACCTGCAGGTCAGTGCTTTTTAGACTATCACCTGCAGGTCAGTGCTTTTAAGACCAGCACCTGCAGGTCAGTGCTTTATTAGACGAGCACCAACAGTTCAGTGCTTTTTAGACTAGCACCTGCAGGTCAGTGCTTTTTAGACTAGCACCTGCAGGTAGGTGCTTTTCAAGAGCAGCACCTGCGGGTCGGTGCTTCGAAGACTACCGCCTGCACGACGGTGCCTCCTGGTCAGCGACGACAACCCTCTACGCCTCATGCTCGGCTCCTTCAGGTCAGCTCCTTCAGGTCGTCATCTGCACGTCGGCATCGGTAGATGGCAGGATGTCAGGCAAGAAAGGGGGCCGGGCTTTTCAAGAGCAGCACCTGCGGGTCGGTGCTTCGAAGACTACCGCCTGCACGACGGTGCCTCCTGGTCAGCGACGACAACCCTCTACGCCTCATGCTCGGCTCCTTCAGGTCAGCTCCTTCAGGTCGTCATCTGCACGTCGGCATCGGTAGATGGCAGGATGTCAGGCAAGAAAGGGGGCCTTGATGTGGGGCGCCGGCAGACCTTGACACCTCCCCATAGGAGAGGAGAGCCTTGCCATCGGGCTCCGTCCGCGGAGGTTAGCAGGCACCGATCTCAAAGCTTCCATGTTGGTCTCCAGGTCCAGGATATTTCTTGGGGGTTGAGTCGCTCAGCCTTATCAAGCAGCGGCCGACCCTTGCCCATCTAGTTCAGGGTGCCTCGGCACTGGCTCGTGCCGCACAGGCAGGGGATCTTCTCGTCCTCGATGGGGAACTTGTAGTCGTAGGTGATCTCCTCGCCCGTGCTGATGTTCTGCTTGGAGTAGATCACAATCTTCTTCTGCGACTCCATCGAGATGATCTTGGCGTAGCAGTTGGGCTGAAGGGGAGGGAGGGGGAGGAGGGAGACAAGCAGGAAACAAGGAGTATTCAGTCTGCACCGTAAGATGCATCGTATCTTATCATTATGAAAGCACTATGATTTGCATCATTAACTCTAACGACTTCCAACCCGTAGTCAGCACCGTTTGCTTCATAATGCTCTGTCCGACTGTCTGCTTGTAAAGTGATAACTGCGGGTGGCTGTCTAGTGCAGATGTCTTAACCACTTGTCAAGTGATCAGCTGTCAGCCAAGCTTGTCCAGGCCATGAGGTGGCTTCCAGATACGTGGCAGCACATCACAAAAAAAATTTCAAGAAATGTCAAGGATGTGACGTTTTGATCCTGTTGAGAAAGGTCCTGCTGGGACATTCATGTCAGACAACAGTTTGCAACATGTTTCCATACAACGTAATTCCAGAAATGTCACAGATAAAATTATGAAATTAAAGCAAAGAGTAACATACACAAATTTGCAAACTGCTGTCTACCCAAAATAACCCAAACTGCAAATCTCCTAAATTTAGAGGGCCTGACATTTCGATCGTAGCAGGACCTTTCTGCCTTTGAGAAAGGTCCTGCTAATATTGAAATGCCGGGTCCTCTGAATTCAGGAGAAATCTAAGCTTACAACTTTAATTGAACAGCAGAACTTATTTCCTTTTTCAGATAGCCTCTAGATGGCCTTGTCCAATGGGATAACAAAACGCACCAGACCGACGGTGATATCACTGGACACACCACGGTCTGGCGGTCATTCTGGGCCCACTCTTCCCCCACCAACCCTGCCCTGCCCTGCCGCTACTCACCGTGCAGCTGTGGTTGATGAAGCGGGCCAGGTTGCCCGTCTTGGTGGCGTCAATGATGGCCTCGCCGTCGATGCGGAACAGGTAGCTGCTGCCGATGCCGATCTTCTCGTACCGCATCTCCCGCTCGTCGGCCACGCTCTGCCGGATGGACTCGCCCACGTACTCGATGACCATCTCGTCGGCCGAGATGGGCTGCATGGCGTACAGGCCCCAGCCGTGGATGCCGCTCTTCAAGAACTTCAGGTCCTTCTTGCGGAACTGTGATACAGCAAAGATTACGGCATTAGGAGCCCCCATGTCCAAGCTATTCAGATGAGCTTTCCATTCAGGACTTAGCATTTAAGATTCGGTCAGAATATGAAGACCCCCAGGTCTTAGAAAGGCAGTTCCAAACAGTATTAGGAACCCCCCCATGTCCAAGCTATTCAGGTGAGCTTTTCATTCAGGATTTACCTCAGGACTTGGCATTTAAGATTATGTCAGAATATGAAGACACAGGTTTCAGGAAGGCAGTTCCAACTTCTAATTCAGGTGAGTTTTCGTGAAACAAAGAAAGGAAAAACTGACTGGGAACTTTTGAACAAATTGAAAAATTGGCAAAGAAAACTTTGACTGGACCAGGACTTGAACCTGAGACCTCTGGTTGAATTGCTTCTGACTGGCGCCCCCCCCCCCCCACAGCAAAAGACTAGTTGACTATTAAGGAAGGCCACCATCTACGGGCTGGACAGCTCAAATGGAAGAGCACTGGTACGTTAATCCAGAGGTCTTGGGTTCCAAGTTCCAGTCCAGTCAAAGTTTTTTTTGCAAATTTTTCAGTCAAAGTTTTCTTTGCCAATTTTTCAGTTGAGTTTTCCTTTCATTTTGATTTTAGTTCTTTCATTCACCTTTCACCGATTTCCAGTAGTCAGAAAATAAGGGAAAAAATGAGGCGGGTTTGAAGCCTTGAGGTTACCTTGAGTTGGTTGAACTTCAGCAGGTCCGAGACGGCTCCATCTTGCCTGGTGAGGGTGGCCATGGCGCGCCGCTGATCCGACCGCGCCTCCCTGGACAGCTCCGCATGCTTGCCTCCTCCCGCCTTGATGGGCACGCTGGAGTCCTGCAGTCCACGGGGAGACACAAGAGTCCAGTGTTAAGGAGTGGGGGTATCTCGAGGCCCTAGGCCACAGGCCACCGGCCCAAGACGAGGAGGGGTCCTGGGGTGGATTTCACGAGGCCTTACGATGCATCGTAACTCAGCCTACGATTGATAACTCGTCACACGTTCTGACGGGCCATATGGTTTCTGTGCATAGCTCATCCTCTGGTGACTGTGCGATAAGTTACGATGGTGAAAATTGATATTATCAATATCACTCTTCCCTCGTTGTTTTTTGCTATTGAAAGCTTGTCGCTCTTCAAGATGTCTCTGAAGGCTGTACTATAAATGGTGACAGACAGAGGATAATGGCACTGGCCAGCCGGTACTTTTTTTCAATATCGCGATATCGTGAATATTACGATATCCTGAAGTGTACTCGATACGATCATCATCGGAAAGCGATATCAGGATATCGATAAATATCATGATATCGCACAACCCTAGGCGCCTGGCCGTTCCTTAGAGACCACGGTCTCCCCCCACGTACCTCGCTGTTGTCGCCCCTGTCCGAGGGCAGGGTCCTGAGCCTGGCCAGGTACTTCTTCTTCTCCTGCGTGGTGATCTTGTAGAAGCCCTCCGTACGGGCCGTGCCGGTGGCGTGCACCCTGACGTCGTCCACCTTGCGCTTCTTCTTGGGCGGGTCTGGGATGGCTGTCAGTGAGGGGAGGCAGGAGCCATCAGTTAAGGGAAAGAGTACAACTGCTATGGGTATGGGCACCTGTTATGGGTATGGGCACCTGCTATGGGTATGGGCACCTGCTATGGGTATGGGCACCTGCATAGCTGTCCGCCTATCTTAATGGAAATTAGGAATAATTTTGCTATAAAAAAAGAGGAATCACAGAGCTAACTACATATGAATACAAGCCAAAAATCAGAATCTGTTGTCAAGAGCTTGTAAAAAGTGATAAAGTTTTACACACAAAATAAAGGAATGATTCCTCCAAAATAGGAATGGTTGGCAGCAATGCACCAACTGCTAGCCCATGTATTGGGCAATCTCTACATCTGTTTCTCGGTTTACGGAAGGCAGTTGAAACATAAACCATACGGCCTATCAAGACTAACGACGGGTGATTCATTGCACGTTGATGCATCGTAGGTCTCTGTGAAATCCACCTAGGGTCTAGACCTGTTGTCCCGAGCATTATTTCTGAGACAATGATTGTGATGTGCGAGACACTGCCCCTGCGCGGAACAAAAAAAAAAAAAAAAAAAAAATGAGAAAGGATATGTGGATGTGCGACCCAGTGGGTGTAGCTGAGCCAGGGGATGCGTCCCTCCTGCAGCATGGCCTCGTAGCTCTTGCGCAGGTAGTACGAGTCCTCCTGGTCCACCCCGCCGGCCAGGAACTGGTAGAGCAGCCCCCACTCCTCGTAGTAGTTGCGCGGCATGAACTGGGGCTTGGAGGGCTCGGGCACGGCCGCCGCCTCCTCCTCGGGGCTGGGCCCTTCCTTGGGCAGCCGGCGCTTGCCCGCCTTGGGCTTCTTGGCGGGAAGCGCGGCCGCGGCGGCGGCGTCCTGGTCCGACGAGACCACGTCGATGAGCTCCTCGCTCTCCTCTGTGGCCGTCGCTGTGGCCGTCACTGTGGTGGTGGTCGTCCCCGACGGAGAGACCGCCGCCGCTGCGGTGGCGCCGGCCATGGCCTCCTTGTCGGAGAGGTCCAGCTTGACCAGCTTGACGGTGGGCTGCTCCACCGAGGGCGGGCCGGCCTTCTTGGTGGCGGCCGCTGGGGTAGGGGGCTGAGGCACGGCCGGGGCTGGTGGCGGGCGCTGGCAGTAGCTGTGGTCCAGGAAGTGGAGGGGTGGCTCCTCCTGGCCTTCGGCCGCCTCCTGGAGAGTGGACAAGGGAGTGGAGGGAATGTAAGGTGCAGAAAACAAGAAGGACTCGGTGTGATTGTGAGTGCAAGGGAGAGACTTGGCAGAGTGCATCTCGGGGGAAGGCACAGATCTCATCAGGATGGATCTGGCCATTTTTTTGTTCAACTCACCTTTACCACAGGGTAAAGTTTTAGAGTTCTAACCGTTTCCAGCAAATTGGGCTTTGTCTGTATGATCCATTTAGTAGGGTTTGTGTTGGCATACTTGATTGCTTGACTTTCGCTTGGTGGTTAAACATTTTTAAGTGACTTACGGGGAGGGGGTGACTGAAGGGCCAATTGAGGGGGTGAGTGATGGTCCAACAGAGGGGTCGATTGACGGGTTGATTGAGGGGTGATTGAGGGGGTGATTGAGGGGGTGAATGAGGGGCAGATTGAGAGGGTGAGTGAGGGGGTGACTGAAGGGCCAATTGAGAGATCCAACGGAGGGGCCGACTGAGGGGGTGACTAACAAGTTGACTGAGGGCTCGAGTGAGGGCTTACCTTTGGCAGGGCGGCCTTCTGGCCCTTCTTGGTGCCGATATGCCTCTCCATGTCCTCCACTGTCTCCATCACCACCTCTTCCTCCGTGCTCTCCGCCTCGGGCAGCCCCGGCTCGCTAGCCTCCGGGGCCTTGCCCCTCATCGAGCGCAGGAGTTCGGCTGCCTCCGCCTCCTGGGAATCTGCCGCAGCAGCAGCAGCAGCAGCAGCAGGGGCGCCGGCCTTGGCCGCTTCCAGGACCCGCTCGGGGGTCTCCTCCAGCAGCTCCGTCCGGGCCTTGGTGGCCAGCTCCACCAGCATCTCGAAGGAGTTGAGGCGGCCGTCGGCTGTCTCCGCGCTCCCTGCCGTCTTCTGGGGGCTCGTCGCCTCGTCCGCCTTCTTGGCCTCTGCTTCGTCCCCTTCAACCGTGCGATCTTGTTTAGCCTCTGGTTTCCTCTCCTCCATCCTGAAATAAGCACATCAAGGTCAAGAGTGAGGCCACACGACAGAGAACGTTTGACAACCAGACAGTCAGCAAAGAAGACAGCTGCGGAGGGGGATGTTCCAGCCTTATGAAGAGAGAGACAGACAAGGGTGGGACACATGGACAAGAGCCTTATATGCAACCTCCTGTCACAATGAGATTCAATGTAAAGTTAACATGATCCAGAGAGCCACGTCTTCAGCAGATAGCAGCAGTTGTCGACTCCAAAGTCATCACCAAGCCATCTTGTTGCAGGCCCTCTCTCTCCTCCCTCCTTCCACCCACCATGCCCTAGATGGTAACCCTTCTGTAGGCACTCTTCTGATTGCCCGAGGTGGGCCAACTTACTTGTCCTTGAGGGCATCCATCTGGGTCACGTCTCCGTTGACGGCCTTCTTGTCCTTCAGGGCCTTGGTCATGTCCGCCTTTGCCGCGACATCCTCCGCCTCTTCCCCTTCCTCTGGAATCCGGGCAAGCTTCTCGTCCCGTTTCACATCAGCCAGCGAGTCTTTCCTGGAGGGAGCAGAGAGTGAGAGAGAGAAAAAAAGGGGAGAGAGAGAGGGGGGAAGAGAGAGAGAGACCGTACAATCAGAACCGAGTGGTTTTCACTGCACACAAGTTGCCACAAGTTGTTTTCAAGACACTAGCACCCTAGATGTGGACCGGTGATACGTTTACAACACTGTCAACTGTGAAGGAAGATTGCACAATGTTATCTTGTTATCACTATCTTTATTTAAAGGATTCAATCATTTATTTAATAAGGGAAACACTGATCAGCCATTAGTCCAGGGACGGTGGACCAAAAGGCTCTTGGAAAATGCCCCCCTCCCCAGTCCCCGAGACAGTCAAGAACCAACCTCAAGGCTTCATCCTCTGAATCTGACTCCTCACTGGACGAGATGTCCGACTCCGAGCTGCTCTCGTCCGACTCGCTCACGTCGGATGCCTCCTCCTCCTCCTCTTCCTCCTCCTCTTCCTCCTCCTCCTCCTCCTCGGAGCTCTCATAGCCGCTCTTCTGACTGCTGATCTCGTCTGTTGCGACGCAGGTGCAAAACATTGGCAGAGTTAAGTCGGGGCATCATTCCAAATTGTGCTCAGGTGCACCACAAAAGCTTACCAAACCAGTGGGACAGATAGGTCATTCAGCAGCAGGCTCTGTGGCCAAATGGCAGTTGAAATTGTCTTGGGCCTGTGGGAGGCCATTCAACACTGGCCCCATCCCCGTCCAGTAAGGGGGAAACAACAAATGCAGTCTCAGCATCACCTCTTTTGAGTATAACAATGGGGGCCCATGCTGACGACTTCCTAGTCGGTGGGTCCGGGTAACTGGTCTCGCTCCTGTGATTGAGCCCAGGTGAACGACAACAACTTGAGACAGCAGCACCTCTAACTTCTGCTTGCCTCATATGCAAAAGAAGTATACCAATCTCTAAATTTTACTTGCAAGTGATTGCACCATGTTCATGTCTTACCTGATGTCCTATGGGGATCGAAGCATGTGTCCCACTAATTTCATTTTATTCTATTATTTTTTTATTTTTTTTTGGGGGGGGGAGAGGATATGTATAAATATCACTGGTTGGTGAGTTGGTGGGTAAGTGGGATAGAGAGTGGTCTGCAAGAGAGACTGGCGCACCTTCAAAGTCAGAGTCTGACTCCTCCTCTTCCTCCTCCTCTTCCTCGTCCTCCTTGGCGGCCTTCTCGTCCTCGTCGTAATCAAAGTCCTCGTCTTCGTCCTCGCTGATCACACTCTTCCTGTGCTTTCGTGCCTCCGCCTTGTCCTCCGACAGCTTGCTCTCCTTGTCTCTCTCCGTGTCTGGGGTGTGGGGTTGGGAGAGGGGAGGGGGAGGGAGGGAGAGGGCACCAACGGAAGATGGAAACTTACAATCTGGCGGCCACACGGCTGAGTTATCGGCACCAGTGTCTCTGTAGACACCCAAAACGGCCACCAGTGGCAGGATACGCAAACGAGGACACGCAACCAACATCGACTGGACAAGACTTTCCAGTCACAGCTTGGGAACAGGATAATATCTAGTCACTTGGTCATCTGTCCGCTTAAGCCAAGAGAAATCGTGGATGGAGCGTCTTTCGACAATTCAGCCACATGGCCTCACAACATCCAGGAGTGGAATGATAAAAAACATCTTGCTTGTTTACCAATAAACCCTCTTTTGTGTTCACTCCCTCACTTCTCTCTTTCGCCCTTTTCCTTTGATGCCCTGTGGTTAAGACTAGTGTCCCCCACCCCCTCACTCTCCACTATCTTTGGTCCATGCCCTTACCAGATGCGTCTTCGTCCAGGACCGGTGGCGTCTCCGATCGGGGCTTCTTCTCCCTGTCCTCCTCCTCCTCCTCCGGAGCTTTCCTCTTCACCTGGGACAGACAGACAGGATCACGATATACGTCAGATTGTATGTCTGGATCCTTCTCAAGAGACGGGAAGATCATAGACCCTTTACGAATCTACGGATCAGGCTCAGGCTTCGCCCCCTGTCTGACGAAGCCTGAAAAATACAGGATGTGGTTTGTCGCCGAATTCGAAGGTTTGTTGGCTTGATAAGTACAGACCATTCACCCAGAAACTGGGGCCAGAGAAATGCGACCGAAGCCTAAGCGCCCATATGCTGAATCAATAGAAATGAAGGGGTTGTTCATTGCCATTGGAAAGGAGAGGAGAAAGGGTGATCAAAGTCACGCGATGTCTCGTTGCTGCAACGAGAAATCGCGTGTACCACCGCGATGAACAACCCCTTCATTTCTATTGATTCTTAAAGACTTCCTCTCGGTATTTTGTGAGAACAGATGGGGAGAGATGAGAGAGAGGGGTTGGGGATGGGGGGGGGTTGTTAGGGGGCTTGCCTTGAAGGACGGCATGCGTCTCATGGTGGCCCTGATGCCCAGGCCCAGGCCGATGCTCTCCAGGCCCAGGTTCTTGCCCTGGGCCAGGCCTTGCTGCCAGGACGGCGTGCCGAAGGGTCGGGGCATGACGGCGGCGGCGGCGGTGATCGGCTGCACCTTGGGCGAGGGCTTCTCCGCATCCGTGAAGACCCTCAGGGGCTCCTGATAGGTGAGAGAGGGTTTTGAGATTTAGAGAGGGGGGGGGGGTTATTAGTTCTCCCTCAGTACCACATAGCACCTCAGACTTTATATTTGAGATTGCACCTGTTACCAGTTGTTCGGTAGAATCATAATATAAATTCAATTTCATTTCATTTCTTTTCGTTGAATTAGAGAAACTAACCGTAAAAAAATGGAAAATAGATCAAGGTAAACATGTTTCTCGGGGCTTTCCTTCCCCTGACTGTGCATGTCCTTGTCATTTTGCCTTTGACAAAAGGTCCTGCTAGGATCGAAACGTCAGGTCCTCTAACTTTTGAGATTGTTGTGTTGTGGGTCATTTTAGTCAGTGAGCAGTTTGCAACAGCTCTTTCTGTATTTACTTCGATTTTGAGCCAAAGACAACTTTGACTAGACCGGGACTTACACCCGAAACGTCAGGTTTTGTGTACCGGCAACTCTTACCGTCTGAGCTATCCAGCCCTTAGATGGCGGCCAAATTGTCAACTAGTGTTTGCCGGGGGAGGGGATACAGAACCATTTTACCATTAACTCCTGGGGATCACACCCCTGTTTTCATTCAGTTAAAAAAATGGTTGTAAACCAATTTGTTGTCCAGTAATTCAGATGCAAAGTGGGTGCAGCCTTTCAGATTAACGTCGAACAAGACATTTTCAAACGGAGAGATTTTCAACTGGAAAATATTGGCAGCTATATGGAAGAGGAGTGGGATTAGAAGGGCATTACCTTGGATTTCAGTTCGCAATTGTCCCACCAGGCCTCCAGCGACTTGAAGGCCGAGGACTCCACCATCTTGCGGCCCAGGTCCTTCTTCATGATGCTCTTGAGCTCCATGAAGGTGGTCTTGAGGAGCTCGCTGATCAGCACCTCCTTGGGATCCTGCTTGGGCGGCGAGGAGTACCAGCCGGCCCCCGAAGCCGTCGCTGCCACCGCCCGGGTGTCGGGCACCGGCGGCGGCATCTGAAACTGCTGCGGGAAGGGCTGCAGGAACTGGCGGAACTGCGGGGCCGGAGGCAGGCCGGCCCGCCAGACGGCCGTGTTTGGTGCCTGGACGGCGGGCTGGCCGGGCCCCGGCAGGCGGGCCTGCTCGGGGAAGGCCGGGCGAGCGCCGCCGGGGAAGCCCGCCTGGTTCGGGTTAAAGGAAGTCGCCTGGAAATTGCCCGGCCTGATGCCCATCTGCATCTGTTGCTGGTGCGGGGAGGCGGTGGCCATCTGGCCGAATTGGTTCATCCCCATGCCCATGCCCATGCCCATACCCATGCCCATGCTGGACCACTGGTTCACAAACTGGTTGGGCAGGGAGACGCCCGAGGGCATGCTGGCCGCGCCGGGGAAGCCGGGCATGTTGGCGGTGACGGCGGAAGAGGAGGACGGGGTGGCGTAGGGATTGGTGCCTGCCGGGAAGAAAGGCGAAGCCGCCCCGGCATAGCCCATGCCAGGGTGAAAGTTGTTGCTGTTGTTTGCGGCCGTGGCCGAGGAAGGCAGCTGGCCGGCAGAGCCGGGGAAATGTCCGCTGTAGCCGGGCAGGGAGGCGCCGGGCCAACCGCCGTAGACCGAGCTGGGGATCTCCGGCGGTGCTGGTGGTGGGGGTAGAGCCGGGGCGCCGCCGTAGGACCGCTCCTTGGGCTGGGGCACGGGCACGTTCACCTCCAGCTTGGTCTCCTCGCCGCTGCTGAGCGACGACATGCTCATGCGGTCGTCGTCGGAGTCGTCGGCATTGTTGTTGTCGATGTTGGCGTCCGCAGGGGAGGCCTTCGTCGACTCCATGGACGCTAGTTTATCGGCTATCTCCATCTGGCTATCTCCAAGCAGCCTACTCGTCTGGGGTTCAGACTCGACGGGCGTGGAGCCCAGACTCTCGTCCACGCTGCCTCGGCGCTCGGCCAAGGGGCTTCCGCCAAGGGCCGGCGAGGTCGCCCGGTCGCCGGTGCCGACGTTGCGGAGACTGGACAGCCCCCGGCTGATCAGGGCCCCGATGTTCGTCGCCGCCATCGGATGCTCGCTCAGGATGGGCGTGCCAGCACCCGAGCTCCCCCTGTCGGCAGTGGTAGCGGTGGCGATCTCGGGGGTGGACTTGTGCGAAGCCACAGAGTCCCGACTGGAGGCGTCCTCGCTAGGGACCCTCTCCATGCCGCCGCCGCCACTCTCTCTGGCCCGGTGCTGGCGCTTCAAGCTGGCCTGGGCCAGTTTCCGCTCCAGGTGCGGCCGCTCGGGCCTGGCTTTGTGCTTGGCCGTGTCCTGGGCGTTGCCGTAGCGCGAGTGCTGCAACGCCGGGGAGAGGCGGTCACCGGTGCCCTTGCTCCGGCTCCCGTCGTCCGGGAGCGGGGAGCCGCCAGCCTCGGAGGGGGACGGGCAAGGGCTGAACTCGGTGGCCGCGTTGCTGCCGCTAGTACTGTCTCCCTGACCCGAGGTGGCTGAGGCCTCCAGGTCAAAGCCGAAGGCCATCCCCGACTGGCGCATCAGTAGCGCCTCGATGCGCGAGTCCAGGCTCATGTTGACCTCTCCCGAATCGGCGGCCTCCTCCTCCTCTTCACCTTCCTCCTCCGCGGCAGCGGCGGGCGGCTTGGTCTCCTCGTCTTGGACCGGGGTGGAGGCTCCTCCCTCCGGCAGGGGCTCGGGCTCTGCTGTTTGGCTTTTGTCGTCCGCCGGGGTGGGCGGGAGCTCCTTCTGGTGAGGCCTGGGCGGCTGTTGGCCCCTGGGCTCCGAGCCACTGTCCTTGGCTTCCCTGGACCAGTCCCGCTGGCCGGCCTCGCTGTTCCGTTCCGGGAACTTCCGGCGCGAGTGGGACGCCTCGGCGTCCTTGCGGAACTCCGCCTGGGGAGCTGCTTGCTGCTGGCCGAACCGGTGATCCCAGTGGCCCCGCTGCTGTCCCTGGTTCCCTTGGTACTGCATCTGCACCTCCGGCCGCTGGTTTGAATACTGAAAGTTGTCCCCGGCGCCCCGCGGCTGGTTGTAGCCGGCGCGCTCCCAGCCCTGGCCGTCCGGGTACATGCCAAAGTTGGCGTTCTGCTGGCCCGGGTGGAAGCCGGACGCCATGGGCACGCCGTAGTCGCCGTGGTGGGGCTGCATCGGGTACTGCATGCCCCGGCCGGGGTCCTGGTAGCCGGGCGGCATCCCCCGCTGCTGCTGATCCTGAGCTTGCTGCTGGTACATGCCGTGGTGATCGGCTGGCATGTAGCCACCGCTGGCACCACCACCGCCGCTGCCACCGCCGTGGGGCGGAAACTGCTCCATGGCCCCACCGCGGCCGAAGTCGGGCGGGTAGGGCCCGTGGCCGGCACCCTGAGTCCGGCCGTACTCGTGCACGTTCATCCCGGCAAAGTTGCCGCTCAGGCTTTGGCCAGCCCCTGCCCCGGCCCCTGCCTGGCTGCCCGGCGGGTAGGCCTGGTGCTCGGCCCCCATCGGGTAGCTGACGGCCGGGTGGGACGGAGGCTCGGGAAATGCAAACTGGCGGTCCTGCGCCGCCGACAGCGGGGTGCCCTCTGACCCCGGCGGGGGCTTGTGGTCGCCCGACATCCGCCGGGGGTCGGAGGAGGACGCGCTGCGCGGCGTGTCCGGGGTGACCAGGCCGTGCCGGGGATCCCGTGGAGTGGATGTGGTGCTGCTTGGTGTACTGCTGTTCACCAGACAGTCAAAAATCCTCTCGCACTCCGTGCCTGTATGATATCGCACCCAACCAAAAAAATCAAATCTTACCCTGTCATCAGTGTAATGGTGCCATCAGCAATGAATTGAACGCAATACAAATCTGTAACAACACAAGATGATATCAGTCTCCGAACGAAGGCCAGAGTTACCGGTTCTTATCAGAGCCACACTCGATCTCAAGAGAGATGACTATGGTGTCACCACAAACTTTCCACTATGATGTCTCAGCAACTTTATGCCAATTGTGGCTCTGACCTCTGATGCTTCCTAGCTTAGCTACCAACCTATGCCTTTGAGAAAGGCCCTGCTAGGATCCAAACGTCGGGCCCTCAACTTTTTGAGATTTTTCTTAAAGGAAATTAGGAATACTTCTGCTAAAAAATAAGAGGAATCACAGAGCAAACTACAGAGGAATACATGTGTATTTCAAAGCCAAAAATCGGAATCTGTGATTTTTACCCCAAAAGAGGAACAATTCCTCCAAAATAGGATGGGTTGGCAGCTATGTTTCTAGTGCAAGAGCCCAGGGGATGGAAGGGAGGAAGGCAGAAGCGTTCCCGTTGTGTTAGTAGATTCGATTCTGTCGGTCGGCTGCCCTCACCTCCGGCGTCAACCTGCACGATGACGATCTTGCCCATGACAGAGGTGCGGTTAAGTTCCAGCACTGCCTGCTTGGCTGCCCGCGTGGTGCTGAAGGTGACGCTGGCCAGACCCAGGTGCTTGCGGGTCTTGGGGTGCAGGCAGATGTTGATGTCCTCGATGGTGCCAAACTTCTCGCACATGTTGCGCAGGAAGGCCTCTCGCACGTTGTCGTTCAGGTTGGTGAAGGTGCACTGTTTCGGGGGCAGCTCGCCCACATAGTATTTGTCGTACTGGTGACGAAAAAAAAAAAAAAAGTGAGCATGACTGTAGCTCGTCTGAGGCCAAAAACCAATCAAAAAACCTAGCAATGGTAGTTTTTAAGTGGACAGTTTGCGGTGAAATCATGTAGAACTTCTTTTTCAAGAAGGAGTGTGGCTCTGAAAAGAGCCGGTAACTCAGAGTAACCGGCTCTTTTCACTGCCACACTCCTCGAAAGAGAAGTGCTACATGGTGTCACTGCAAATCTTCCACTTAGTATTTCCACCATGCAAACCTTCAAGTCTTACCGAATGTTAGTTTAAATTTTGAGTGAAGCTAGGATACAAACCTTGAACTTGGGGACGGGCAGGTCGTACTTCTCTCTCCCCTTCCAGAATCGGGCAAGCCTTGATCTTGGATCACGCAAGCCGGTGACAGAGAAGTCAGCCCCCTATGAGACAAAAACCAACAATCAAAATAACGTTGGCTAGAAAAATTGAGAAATTTGGCCAGCACTTACACCCTCAGCATTCATATGAATACAACAGAAAGGGAGCATTAGATAACGCTTCGGGCAATTCCAGGGGTAAAGGTAGCAATTCAGGAATTGGTTACCGTTGCAGCCATTTACAATTACTCTCTTTGCTTCGAGTTCTGACGAAGAAAAAGGGGAACTAGTTCGAAGAGGCTTTGCCCTTCTCGGCTCAGTGCCTTTCCTGTTTGCCAAAAAAAAAAAAAAAAATGCACAGAGGCGGCTCGGGTGGGATTCGAGCCCAAAACTCCTGCTCTCTAGCGCAAGGGCATCTTGACCACTTGACCACCGAGCTGGTCGAGGTCGTGCGGTGAATTGGCCAACTCTACCGCAGCTGCTGCTTCCTGCTTCCTTCCATACGACCTTGCGTGACCATTCACTCAGGGTGCCACCCTCACAGCTCGCAACGCAACCAAAATAGCTGAGCACTTGCTTATGGAAGAAGCAGAGGAGACATGTGGGGTTTTGGGGGTGTTTTTTTTTGCTGTATCTCCTCAAGAACACTGCTGTTTGATCTTCACAAGATCTTCTCATTCTCAACGTGCTACCAAACATGCACCACAATGCCTGCACCCTTAACCTTCTCCAGGAATCTGCAATTTCCTAGGAGCGGGTGGGGGAGGGTGGGTAGGAGCGCCGGAGGAAGTGAAAAGTGTGAGCCCCGCATGGCTGACCAACCCCCGATGTTGTTGGCTGTAACTGACAGCCAAAACAAGCCTGCAAAAGGTCAACACTTCCAAAGGGATGAGTTGCATGAGAAAGCAGTGTTGTTGAGCGCAAACTCTCAAGCCTTGCATGATTTTTAACATTGCACAAGGTCCCTGAGCAACCTTACCCTACCAGTAGTATCAGTAACCCTAACCCAAACTCTAAGTTTAAAGTTTGCGCAAGGTCCATTGCACAAACTTTAAGATCGCGCTACGCATCAACTTTCTGCCTCACAGTGTTTATCCTCAAGAAATTTTGTTTCCCTTCAGTGAAAAACAAAATAGGGGCTGCTGTGTGAATGATCAATGGAGGTTGTAACTTTCCAGGAAATTCCCGGAGAAAGGTATTCCCCTGCGAAACGCCATGATCAAAGGTCCCAGTGACTGCTAAGTAGTGCAACAATATGCAACTGTCCCCACTGCCGTGTACCGTTGCTGCATTTAGCAGGACACGGGATTGAGACTGGTGCCCAGGTTAGCTCAGCCGTGCAACCTATGTAGGCCTACGCGTGCGCACATGGTTGGTCACAGGAGCTAGGGTGCATTTTCAATACACCAGCCCTTCTGCAGAATGACTTAGGCTAGCAGGCCGACTAGCAAGTAGCAGGGCTGTGCAGATCCTCCACAGTCCAGGTGGGGAGGGAAAGGGAAGAGGCGTCCTCCGGTCCTGTCTTACCGATGGGCCCGGTGCCACCCCATCGTAGCGGTACAGCTTCTGTTGTCCCTTCTTCAAATTCGGGTCAATCAGGAGCTTGTAACTTCGCCATTTCTTCTCACCAGCGCCGCCACCGCCGGGAATGTGCCCCTCTGTCAAGCCATTAAAATCTGCAAGGTGGAAAGAAAAACAGGGTTAGATCTTTTCATGCAACAGCAGGGCTGCAGCTTTGACTTTGCACCACTACCAAGTACCAGTGGCAGTACCACTACCAGGTTGGAACTCGCGCCAGCCCATGCCATGCATGGATCGAGTTCGGGCGGTCTGTTCTTCACACGCGAACCTCGTTCTCAGCGCTCGAACCACACGAACACGTCCCAAGAACGCTGCACTCGGAACAGGATCACACATCATCTCTCCACCTGGGTTGTTCACAATCACAAACAGCTGAGATCGTGTGCGCCCGAACTCGACCATGAAGTGCATTTACAGAATACAGTTTACACCACAGCATGAGTGAACCATGGACTCTCTATGGAGCTCCATGAGTGAACGCAGTTGCCATTTCTGTCCCATTGGAATGCACGCACAACTGGCCACTGCCAACACACTCACTTGTTGACATGGTTTTTGTTCTGCGCTGAGGCGAATTCTCAGACAAGAATCATCTTCGCCTCGGCGGCATAACTACGCCAGACGCCCCATGGCCGATCCTGTTGCCATACTGTGCTGGGCTGTGACCGAGGTTGCCGAGAAATGCCGAGGTTTGGACGGACAACATCCACACTTTTGTGCGTTCAGACAGGCGACATCACATAACAGTGGGAATTACCCATGATGCAATTTCGACACAATCAGTTATTTAGACGCAGTGACATAGCCCATCCAATAAGAAAGAATTTCAAATCCTACATTCCCTAAATATTGCTGAAAAATACTCCACAAATATTTGGTAAAACAGATTTTTGTCTCAAATTTTGAATTTTTAAATCAATAAAAATAGAAACCACCATTCTGATTTAGAAAAAAAGCGAACGTACCCATTAACCTCTGAGCCGAAGACAATTCAAACGACTAATGTGATTGGATGATTCCGACACACGCTGAAAGATATTCATCACATCCATTGCAAACATAAGCTAAATTTAAACCTTTTCTTTCGGTTTTTTAGAAGGATAAATCATCTTCTATCATAGCTTGCAATATGCTTCAATATCCAATCCCAGACAGTGTATAATCATTAGTCTGTTAAACCCAGGAACTTTGAAGGGCAATGCAAATATTTTAATGTACATAATTCAAGTAATAGGGTATTTCTCGAAGCATTCACCAATCAGAGTACTGCTTTGACGCCTTTGCGACCTGGAAAATGATTCCAATTTGCACGGTGTAGGCTGACACCCAAAAATATCCTCACCAGCGCCTGGCTAAGACACGTGCACAGTCTGGGTGTAAGACAGCATGTAACTCGTGCAATAACGAGCAAGTCTTAACTTGCACGTGGACTGCTCTACCTGATCCACACCACTTCACATGTCTATCGAACCGAAGACTCAAGCGCTAAAGTTGGAATTATGAACCCCAAATTCCTCATAGAAATGTCGATATTTCAGTCCGATTCTAAATTGTTGCATTAATTAAATGGTGATCTTTATTGGAATCGGGCCTTCGTGCTGAACAAAATTCGAAAAAGATGGAAAAGAAGGCTAAGCGATTCGTACGGCTCCTCGCCAGGAAACTCACTGGTCCGGAATGTGAAAATGAACGCAAGAAAGGTACTCGGGCAATTGAAAGTAAACTTTCGGCTGTGCGCAAAGTTTAAGATTGCGCAAGGTACCTTGCGCAAAGTTTAAGATTGCACAAGGTACCTTGCGCAAACTTTTACTAAGGGGTTTTGGTTAGGTTACGGGTGAGGAGTTACTGTTACTTAGTGTATTTTATTTTATGAACTTAATCATCAATGTCTTACCTTTTTTATTTTATGGCAGTGTGACTGTGACTGTGTGAGTGTATATTTTGCTGACTTGGGCGTTCCTCTTGCAAATGCTATTTTGCCGTCCTCTTATTCTGATTGGCCAATTTTCATAACGTCATTCCGGCCTTAGTTCTTACTCTATCTGAAACTGTGAGTAAAAAGTAAAACGTCATTATGCCAGAGGTCGTTCCTGCTGATCACTGTTTATGGCAGCACCAGCCTGCATTGCGTAATGAAAATTGGTCAATCAGAGTAGGGAACGCCAACAAAAATAGAGTTAATGCATGAAGAATACTGGTGCCGGCAAAATATACACTGCTTGGCTTCAGTTTGATGCTGGAAATCGCCATTTTAGTATTCTTACACTCACTTACAGCAATTCGTGTTGCCTTGGCGATGCTTTTTAAACCAACAAAGACTTTTCAGGCTGAGGAAATGTTTGCTCTTATAATGCAGGTCTGTGAATGAAGTTTGTCCACTTGGCCTTACCCTGTCTGTTTGTATATCTTTCTCTCCGTCTGCCGCAGCCCAAGGCCTTGGCAAAGACTCGGGCGAAATTACGCAGGCCTTCAAGAGAGCCCTCAACGACTTGCCGGGGAGTGACCTGAAGACAGAACTGCAGGCTAACCCTGCCACATACGTCAGGAAACTGGAAAAGTGAGTTCTCATCCCCCCCCCCCCCCCAAAAGAAAAAAATGATACAAAGAAGTTGCAAACTGCCAACTGCAAAACTCAATATGATTTAGATTTAGACTAGAGGACCTGAATTTCCAATCCAAGCAGGCCAGCAAGCCATGGGGAAAGGTCCCAATGGTCTGGCATCAAAGCAAAACCTTTCTGAAAGATCCTTTTGTGAATCAAAACTTTGGGCCCCGAGAGGATTTCATTCAACTGATGGCCCTCAGTCCTCTACACTTCTTTTCTCCTAGCGACCGTTTCTCCCGAAGACCCTAACTCCTCTCTCCCAAGACCCTGCTAAGACCCCATTTCTTCCGGACCTTTAGTCTTTATACTCTAACCCCCTTTATCGCATCGTCAGACTAATGCAGCACCCCAGCAATGGCGCCACCGTCTCTGAGACGCAGACGTTACCGCCCGATCCTCCCGGGCCCAGCCCCAGAGGCAGCGAGACCGTTCGGCCCGGATCGGCTGCCGGCGGGGAACCCAACGGCGTTGCCCTGGCAACAAAGCCGGTCGCCGGGGCGACGGAGGACGAGCTGGCGGGCAGAGAGGAAGCGGCGGCCGGCGGGAGGCCGGGGTGGGCGTACAATGCCTACGGGGCCAACGCGAAGAGCGGCGTGACTCGCGCCCTCGCTGAGCTGGAACCGGTGACGAGGAAGAGGCTCGGTACGTTGGACAGCTTAGACGAATAGTGGGGTGGGAGGGGGAGCAGATCCTACCCACTAAAGGATCCCCGTAGCTATTGGCGCCCATTTCGTAGAGAAGCTTAACCACACTCCGGGACCTCCAAATTTTGGAGCACCAGTGCTGTTGCTATGTGAAGCCCTCCCTTCCCCCCCCCCCCCCCAAAAAAAATAAAAATCCAGGCACCACTATCCTCCGAGCTTTTGAATAAAGGCTATTTTCAGCCTACCACAAAATAATATTAGCCTGAGAAAAGCCACACACAGACGTCCAATTGTTTTGACTGCCTTGTCCACAGTGTACGTGATTTAGTCGATTTAGTACGTGATTTATTGTTCCCGATTGTTCAGCAAGTTTTAGAAAAAGCGCATTATTCGAGAAACGCTATGGTCATGGGCACTGAAAAGTATCCCGGTACGAAGCGGCTCTACACCCAAATTTGCTGCAGCATTGAAAGCCTTCCTTAGTGTAAGACCTTTCCTGCTTAGCAGGTTTTCGTGCTTAAAGCCCCTGCACAACATTGGTCGAGGTCAAAGAATAGCATCCATACGTTGTCTGATCCAACATATGCATGAAATAGCACACCTGTGAAAATTTCAGCTCAATCCGCCAACCGAGTCTCGAGAAAATTGTGAAAACCGCTTCATTTGTTTCGCGAAAATGCAGCATTCAATGCCGTACTGTTCCGCAAAATAGTTTAGATCTCAGTGAGACGTAAACTATTTCTTTTACTCATTTCTCCCAAAATACAACATTTTAGGCAGAAATATTTTAGTGAGAGGTTTCTACTATAACCATCTTCAAGCTGTATAAGTTTCATGTAAATCTGTGAACATTTCTGTTTTTCAATCTTATCAATGTTGTGGAGGGGCTTTAAACGGAGCTACAACATTGGGCCTGTGGGGTCGGGGGGCAATATCATAGACCTGCTTGAGGACCCGATGAGGCCTTCATGAATGCCAGGCAGAGTTGTGGTTGCAGCAAAGACCCTGTGAACAATTCTGAACTGACTCTGCCATGCTGACGTTCCTTTTGGGTTTTTTTTTCCCTCATTTTTTTTCTCCCCCTGTAGCGCCTCATGCCTATGCAGCCCTGGGGAGCACCACGAGCTACAGCGAGTTCCTGCAGCTGCTGCAGTCAAACGGCAAGGTGAAACTGGGACACACATATTTGAATCACTAGTCCGAGTTCGAGTACAAGTCGCATCTTTCGAGTCCGGGTCTTGTGTCATCCAGGTCGTGTCCAAGTCACAAGTCTTCTTTGAATAGTTGAATTTTGTAAATCAATGGGTTACCTTCTCACTGAACCCCCCCCCCTCTAAAAACAAAGAGAACATTTTATCTATGAGCACGTGCTCTTACACATACTGTACTCTTTTTTATATTGACAGCATGAAGGACTGTCTGGAAGTGCCCTGGACCACCTCAAAGAAGAAATCCTGGCCAGTCTAGGGACCACGGACGACAAGATCTTCACCCGTTGCCTCGCTGACTGTCTCAGGTGAGGAGTGCCATCAAGGGAGGGGGCTGAGTATGGGGGCAGTTACAGCTTCAACCACCCCAACCTGTCTCTCTTCTCTCTCTTCTCTCTTCCTCTTCTCTCTCTTCTCTCTCTCTCTCTTTTCTCTCGCTTCTCTCTCTTCTCTTTCTCTCCTCTCTCAACTCTTCTCTCCCTTTTCTCTTTTGTCTCTCTTGTCTCTCTCCCTTCTCTCCCTTCTCTCTCTCTCTCTCGTCTCTCTTCTCTTTCTTCGCTTTCTCTTGTCCACTTCCTACATAAAAAATAAATTTCCACTGGTAAGTGGGTAAATCATGAAGACCAAGGCTTGCTCTATTGTCCGTGCTGACAGCTGAAGCCAATTCCGAGGGCAATCCTAGCATGGCTCTTTAATGATAATATTCTGGCTTCTGTTTCTCGTCTTTTTACTTCAACTTTTGCAGTGGCATCATAGTGAGTGCGGACAGGGCCTTTGACTTTGAGAACATGGACCGGTGAGTGGCCTCCCATTGGCTGGAAAATGGATTCATGAGTCTGTGGCTGATTTGCAGAGCAATGGCTGCTGAACGTGTGGAGAAATTGCTTCTGTATTTGTACTGAACGGATGTTACGTTGGATGTGATTTCGCATAAAATCAGTATTGAATCGGATCTGATTGGTATTGAGGCAGTGTTGAACCTGATGTGAGGGGGTGTAGAACTAGTATTGAATTGGTGTTTGTTTGGTGTTGAAGTGTTGCTGAATAGGTACCAAACTGGTGTTGAAATGAATTGGTGTTGGAGTTGTACTGATGAGCTTGGCACTGAATTAGTGCTGACAGTAATCAGTGTTGAGTTGGTGTAACTCTGGTGTCGGATCAGTGTCAACTCGGTCTTAAACAAGTTTGTTATACGAGTTTGTTAAACAAGTTTGTTATACGAGTTTGTTAAACAAGTTTGTTATACGAGTTTGTTAAACAAGTTTGTTATACGAGTTTGATAAACAAGTTTGTTATACGAGTTTGTTAAACAAGTTTGTTATACGAGTTTGTTAAACAAGTTTGTTATACGAGTTTGTTAAACAAGTTTTTTATACGAGTTTGTTAAACAAGTTTGTTATACGAGTTTGTTAAACAAGATTTGTTTGTAAATGTTATGGGTCAGTGTTCCTTGACACTTGCATTCAAGATGAGCGCCATCTACTCGTACTTTGATCTCCAACAGAGTCAAGGAGTTACGGGAATTCATCACGAACTTTCTCCTGTGGGCCAAGATTCAGCACGGAGCCCGCAGTATCAAGCTCGCCACTCAGGTACGAACTCATATAACGCACAAAAGTGGAGAATGTATGTACACATTCGATCCTTGCAAATCTGTTGCCGTGGCAGCACGCCTTATGAGCAGATGTTGCCAGAGTCACCATTGCACGTGTTTCTCTTTGTGGTTGCCAGGCCGACGCTCCGACCAACTTTGACGACCTCCTGGCGGCCATGTTGTCTATCTACATCGACCTCTGCCTGCACATAGCGAGGTGTGTTGAGTTCCTCTCCAAATTCAGAATCGTCTTTATGTTCCTCCCTCTCTTCCTCCTGTTCCTCCTCCTTTTCCTAATGTTCCTCCTCTTCTCTTCCTCCTCTTCACTTCCTCCTCTTCCTCCCCTTCCTCCCCTTCTTTCTCTACCTCCTCCTCCTCCCCTTCTCATTGTTTACTCTGAATGCCCCCTGTTCATGCTCAAGGACTATGGCTATGACAGGGAGTAACACACAATACTACAGGAAGAACATTCCACAGACCTGTGTGCAATCTGAAGCCATAGCCACTGGACGTTTAGACAAGGCCCTAACTCCCTCTCTCATAGACCTGTGTGCAATCTGAAGCCATAGCCACTGGACGTTTGGACAAGGCCCTAACTCCCTCTGTCATAGACCTGTGTGCAATCTGAAGCCATAGCCACTGGACGTTTGGACAAGGCCCTAACTCCCTCTCTCATAGACCTGTGTGCAATCTGAAGCCATAGCCACTGGACGTTTGGACAAGGCCCTAACTCCCTCTTTCATAGACCTGTGTGCAATCTGAAGCCATAGCCACTGGACGTTTGGACAAGGCCCTAACTCCCTCTCTCATAGACCTGTGTGCAATCTGAAGCCATAGCCACTGGACGTTTGGACAAGGCCCTAACTTCCTCTCTAATTGACCTGTGTGCAATCTGAAGCCATAGCCAGTGGATGTTTGGTGAAGCTATAGCCAATGGGCATTTGGACAGGGCCCTCATAGACCTGTGTACAATCTGAAGCCATAGCCACTGGACGTTTGGACAGGGCTCTAACTCCCTCACTCCCTTTTTTTCATTTTTCGTCTTGTGCACGGAATGTCGCCCTCTAGAGGCAGACCGGAGAATGCCGAGGCCGACGGCCAGGTGACCCTGTGCAAGGTGCTGCTGCTGATTGGTCACTCGCCGCTGCACCAGCTCAACCTGCTGCTGCAGGTGACCCTTCCCACGTCCCAGGACAGTCACTTCATGATGCCCATCTACAGGTGAGTTTAACTTCAGGGATGTAAGACTTCTGGAAATTTCCGGATTTCCGGAAATGGCATGATTTTTTTTTTTTTTTCAAAATGTCAAGCAGCTAATTTTTATCTGTTAAAACCCTAAAAACTGAAGGGCACCTGCAGGGTCATTGCACCCACAGCTGTGACTGTGAATGTATGCACATTCTCATCTCTGTTCACCTCCTTGGGGCTTCTAACCCAGGCACATGCTGAACCGTATACCTGACCCATTGACCAACGAGATCTTCATCAAGTACATCTGCGCCGTCAGGTTCAGCAAGGATGTCCTCCAGCGCGACCAGCCTCAGCTCCTGCAAGACATCCTGAATGTGAGTCAGCGTGGACACTGCTGGATGGGAGTGGAGGGGATGGGGATGGGTTGGGATGGGATGGGATTGAATAGGATTGGATGGGATGAGAGGGGATGGGATGGCATGGGATGGGGACAGGGTGGGATAGGATGGGATGGGATGAGAGGGGATGGGATGGGATGTGATGGCATGGGACGGGTATGGGTTGGGATGTGATGGGATGGGATGAGAGGGGATGGGATGGCATGGGATGTGATGGCATGGGATGGGTATGGGATGGGATGGGATGGGATTGAATAGGATTGGATGGGATGAGAGTGGATGGGATGGCATGGGATGTGATGGGATGGGATGAGAAGGGACGGGATGGCATGGGATGTGATGGCATGGGATGGGATGGGATGGGATTGAATAGGATGGGATGGGATGAGAGGGGATGGGATGGCATGGGATGGGATGGCATGGGATGGGGACAGGGTGGGATAGGATGGCATGGAATGAGAGGGGATGGGATGGGATGTGATGGCATGGGACGGGTATGGGTTGGGATGTGATGGGATGGGATGAGAGGGGATGGGATGGCATGGGATGTGATGGCATGGGATGGGTATGGGATGGGATGGGATGGGATTGAATAGGATTGGATGGGATGAGAGGGGATGGGATGGCATGGGATGTGATGGCATGGGATGGGGTGGGATGTGATGGCATGGGGTGGGATGGGATAGTGTGGGATGGGATGGCATGGTCTGAGCTGGGCTGGGATGGCATATGATGGGATAGTGTGGGATGGGATAGGATGGGATGGGATGTGATGGGATGGGATGAGATGGGATGGGATGTGATAGTGTGGAATGGGATGAGAGGGGATGTGATGACATGGGATGGGATAGAATGGGCTGAGCTGGGCTGGGATGGGATAGGATGCCATAGGATGGGATGAAATGGGATAGTATGGGATGGGATAGGATAGGAGGTGATAGGATGGGATTAGATGGGGTAGGAAAGGATAGGATCAGATACAAAAGGATAGAATAAGATAATTTATGATATGATAGGAGGGGATGGGAGAGAGCTGAATGGATAGGATAGGATAGGCATTTCTATAATCCTGCCTTTGAAAGGTCCAATTAGCATCCAAACATCAGTCCCTCTATCAGTGTTCAGGTTCCTCACTAACCACGTGGCGATCATTTGGTGGCATTGCAACAGGTGGCCAGGACAGCGGAGCCTTCCAAGGACTTCCTCCAGTGGCTGTTCAACATCTCGGCCGAGGCCTACGGGCAACTGCCGGACGCCGTCAAGATCAGGAAGGTGCCGCTGGTCAAGTACCTAGCGGAGCAGGCCCCCAAGGACTACCTGGACAAGCTGCTGGATGTGAGTGTTGAGGCCAGCGCAGTCGGGAGAGAGGGGGGAGGGGGTTGCCCGTGCCTCTTTGTCGCAAACTCTACATCTGTTTTCGAAATGATGGCTTAGGCTCGGGCTTTGGCTTTGGTCATATTTCTCTCACCCGTTTTAATGTCACGGACATCTAGAGACAAGCATTTGGCCCCAGGTTTCTTGATGGATACTCTGTACTAAGCGAGCGAACAAACATTTAAATTCGGCGACAAACCACAGCCTGGATTTTCAGGTTTTTGCCAGACAGAGACGAGCCTGGATTCATAAAGGGACTATTATGCTCAGTGCTTTTGCCCCATTTGCTCGACTGCTTGCGTTTGGTTTCAGTTCAAAATCGCGCTTGCCCTTGACCGTGCTGTGTCCTGCTGTCTGATTGCAGCAAGCCCAGTTGGAGAAAGGTGGATTGGGGCATCGGGGCATTAGTGAGGACCGGATTAGCAGGGGATTATATTTGGCTTTTGCTCTCTTTTTTTCAGATTGAAGGGAGGCAATGATTCTATGGAAATGATTAACACCTTGCTTGTTTACTAATAATCCGTCTTTTGATTCCCCTCCCCCACTTGACTCTAATGCTTTGATATTTCCCCCTCTACTACCCAATCTCTATCCTACCCCCCTGGCCTTCCCTTTGATCTCACCTTACCGGCTATCCTCTTTTGCCTTTTGTCATTCGTACCGCCCATTGCCTCTCCACCCTTCTCACGTTATTTTGTCCTTGTCACTCTGCCTTTGAGAAAAAAATCCTGCAGGGGCCAAAATGTCAGGCCCTCTTTTATTTTTCGATAATTTTTGTTTCCCCCAGATTGTTTCGGATGAGGAGAATGAGAGTGGGAGCCTGTCCCCTGAGGATGGGGCTGACGGTCAGTCCCAGCCCCTGGGCAGCACCTCGGACCGAGAGGCTCGGGACGTCCTGGACGCAGCAGGCCCCGGAGGGCTGTTCTTCACGGACACGGGCCGGGACGAAGACCTGGCCAGGCAGGTGGAGGTAAGTAGGCCACCGGCTCTCCCTCCCTCCCTTCCTTCCTCCATGTCCGCCCTGCTGACAGTCAAGTAGGCACAGGATGCCCTGTACTCATTTTGTTTTGTTAGTCCCTGATACTTTTTGTCTATGCAAAAGTTGAGAAAGGCTGATGTTAAATGTATGGCGTTAAGTTTAGTTGTTTGTTTGTTTGTTTAATCTAACTTAGTTGCTTCTGTTGTTGCTGCTGCTGTTTCTGTTGCTGTTTCTGCTGCTGCTGTTGTTGCTGTTGGTGCTGCTGTCGATGCTGCTGGTCTTGTTGCTGTTGCTGCTGTTATTGATTTTGTTGTTGCTGTTAATGCTGCTGCTGCTGCTGCTGCTGCTGCTGCTGCTGCTGCTGCTGCTGCTGCTGCTGCTGCTGCTGCTGCTGCTACTGTCATCAGTGGTGTTGATGTTGTTCGTGTTCTCTGAAGTCCTGCATTATTTACGGGGCTCATTCGCTTCTGCTCTCTTTCAGTCGGACTCAGAGTCAGTGGAGGCTTTGCATGACAAGCTGGATGCACTGATGGAGGACATTGAATTCGAGGTAAAGGCTTTGAGAATGTTTCCCCCCGTAGCGTAATTTGCACTGCAAAGTCTCATTGCACTGCCTCGGCCGAAATCCCAGAGTCCTTAGAGGCCCTGGAAGGATTGAAGCAGTGAAAACACCTCCCGGGTACATCCTCCTAGAAGTATTGGAGAGTCCTAGGAGTGTGCAAAGGTTTCACACTGAGCTCGTCAGCTGGGGAGAGGTGGAAATAAAGATTAACCCAGTGCAGAGTTTTAGCTGGACGTTTTCTGAGTCGGCGGTGGCAACCTTATTATTGGCCCATTATTTGAGTGTGGTATTCTGCAGATGTGCTTGAGTGACATTCCATAGGTCACCAATTCGAATGGGTCTAAAAGCAATGTAGTTACATGCATGGGGGTAGATGCTTTGCCAGGAAAAAATCCTTAGTGCATCACTTTATACATGCTGGAACGCTTTTGCTCAGTGTTCATCTTTCTGGCCCGACTTTGATCCCTCTGAGGGGGCAAGTTTTTAGAGACAGATATCCGAGGTGGACCCGTCAAAGCAGTGAGGTGGGCCTCTTCACTGCTTGACATGCGGGGGGGGGGGGGGGGAACACCCCTTCCCAGAGTATAGACACACGTCGCTCGGTTTATCTTCGCAGGAATCCGGCCTGCTGAACGACCTCGCGGAGCCTGGGCGGGAGGGGAGAGATGACCAGATCGACGACCACGAGGAGCTGGAGATGGACACAAGCCCGGTCTCTGGCGAGAGCAAGCCAGAAACCATGAGCTTCGAAGAGCTGAAGCAGCTGGCCAGGCAGGAAAAGGTGGAGGAGAAGGAGGGAGGGGACCCGGAAGATGGCAGCCGCCGCCTCGCTCCCGATTCCGCGGCGGACGATTCCGACGCCGAGTCCAACCGAGAGAGCTTCACCACGGCCAGGGACAACCTGGACAGCACCAAGGAGTCCATCGTCATTGACAGCGAGGTCACCTTCATGGTCAAGAGTCGTCGTGCTAAGGGCGCAGGGGAGGAGGAGGCAGCGGTCGCGGAGAGCAGAGACGACGGGCGGGCGGCACTCGATGGCGAAGTGCTAATCATCAGCAGTGAGGACAGCGAGAGAGGCGACTCCGATCCAAAGGCAGCCCGGAGCCCAGCCAGCGTCGAAGGACAGGAGCCGGCGACCGACGAAGGCACCCAGCGGAGGCACCTCAGGTCCACGGACGGTCCCGGCCAATCCAGCCTCCTGCGGTTCTTCTCCCCAGTCTGCCGGACGCCGGGAGGGGCCGACGAGGAGGAGGCGGCGGAGGGATCGGAGAAGGAGGAAGGCGTTGACATCGTCCCGGATTCCTGCGACTCTGCCGGCGAGCGGGAAGAGGACGGCCGGCCCGGCGGGGACGAGGCCGACACCGCCTCCTGGAGGGCCGGGAGCCCGGAGGCTCTGCCGGCGATCGGCGGCAACTCCCAGGCATCCAAGCGGCCCTCAGACGGACATCCCGCCCGGTTGCTTCTCCTAAGCCGGCTGACGGCCTCGGCGCGAGTCAGGCCGAGCCGTGCGCGAAAACTCCGGCCCTCCAGCACCTCCAGCGAGGGCAGCTACGTGGACCCCAGCGCTCTGCTCCCGGCCTCTCCAGTCATCGCACCGGTCGGCGGCCGCGGGCCGGCCGTCCAGGATGCCGTGGCCGAGGGCATCCGCCGCATCCGGCAGGAGTGCGGCCCAACGCCCCGAGACCTCCAGGAGCCCCTCCTGACCCGCTCGGCCTCCAAGCTGAAATCCTCAGCCAAGCGGACCTCACTCACCATCACCGGCGGCGCGAGGAGCAGTAACCCCGGCACCGGCACCCCCGGGCGTCCGTCGAAGCCGGCCGGCGAAGCCGCCACGCCGGCCTCCAAGCCCGCCACGGCCGAGAGGAAGCAAGGGGTGTCCCCGCTCAGCCCGGGCAAAGTCAAGCGGGCCGCCACCTTCGGCGACACTTACCGCCTCCTGGCCGGGCTCTCGGCCGACAGCCAGACGGACGCCGGCTCGCTGCCGGCCTCCCAGCCCCAATCCCAGCCCCGTCCCCCGCAGGCCACGCCCAAGAGGCAGCGTCTCCAGCCCAAGGCCCTCGGCGGGGCATTCTCAGACGCTGCCGCCACGACGCCCAGTCGTCGACGGCAGCCCAGCGGCAGGAAGGGATCGGAGGACGCCGTGCCTTTGTCCAGCTCTTCCCAGGTCAGTGAAAAAATTCAGTCAAAACCTTGCCATCTGCCAACAAACAAGTTTGTGACACAGCACAGTCACCTTAGACCATCGCATTGATTCATAGCAATGAAGTTGTGGGCTTGCAGGAGCACCATGTGAAAAGAGTCTATGTCTGAGAGGTGCGGCTTCGAGAAGCTGCTATTAAAGTTGAACTCAGCCCAAACATTTTGGGGCGACCGATAGAGAGAAGTTTAGCACGGCTGTTAATACAGTTTCAGTATGCTTAGGGTCACTGTGGTGAGACAGAGGACCTCGACCAATGTCCAAGTGCACTTTGTCTCCCAGGAGAGCCCCAAGTCGGGACTGGAGAGGGACAGCTCCACCGCCCAGAGGCAACAGCCTCCTAAGAAGTCGTCCGCATCTCAGTCATCTCAGAAGACGCCAGCGGCCGGCCAGAAGACGAAAGCCAAGACCCCCAAGACAGCCAAGGTCGAAGAGAGCAGCGCTCGCAAGTAATGGCTTCTTATTGTTGTCGCAATTTTGGGGGGAAAGGGAAGCTTTTGCTTTCTGGCAAAACTCAGAGCAGGACGTAGTTGGTAAACTCATTCATTGATTTAAAACTGCTTACCGACTTTAAATGATCACAATGCAAATCTTACAAAAAAATGGAAAGAGCTCAACCTTTTCTCTAAGAAATTCTGCCTTTTGCTTGCTGTCATTCAACTGCTAACTGCTGTATATTTTAGTGTGTAATGCCACCTACTTCCACCCTCTTACATCTTGCCTTCCAGGTCCATGGGAGACGACAGTGGCTCCAAGGCATCCCTGAAGAGAAGGGCTTCCCTCCCCGCCTCCAAGTCCACCAAGTCAAGTGAGTGTACGGGCTGCGGCCCAGGCTCTGGCCCAGGCTCTGGCCCAGGCTCTGGCAAGGGCTCTGGCTCAGGCTCTGGCCCAGGTTCTGGTCCAGGCTCTGGCTCAGGTTCTGGCACAGGCTCAGGCTCAGGCTCTGGCCCAGGCTCTGGCACAGGTTCTGGCCCAGGCTCTGGCCCAGGCTCTGGCACAGGCTCCGGCCCAGGCTCCGGCCCAGGCTCCGGCCCAGGCTCCGGCCCAGGCTCTGGCACAGGCTCCGGCCCAGGCTCCGGCCCAGGCTCTGGCACAGGCTCAGGCTCTGGCACAGGCTCCGGCCCAGGCTCTGGCCCAGGCTCCGGCCCAGGCTCTGGCACAGGCTCCGGCCCAGGCTCCGGCCCAGGCTCTGGCCCAGGCTCTGGCAAGGGCTCTGGTCCAGGCTCTGGCACAGGCTCTGGCCCAGGTTCTGGCCCAGGCTCTGGCTCAGGCTCTGGCCCAGGCTCTGGCCAAGGCTCAGGCTCTGGCCCAGGCTCAGGCTCTGGCTCTGGCCCAGGTTCTGGCTCTAACTCAGGCTCTGCCTCAGGCTCTGCCTCAGGCTCTGCCTCAGGCTCCGCCTCAGTCTCAGGCACAGGCTCTGGCACAGGCTCAGGCTCTGGCACAGGCTCAGGCTCAGGCTCTGGCACAGGCTCAGGCTCTGGCACAGGCTCCGGCACAGGCTCAGGCTCCGGCCCAGGCTCTGGCACAGGCTCCGGCCCAGGCTCTGGCCCAGACTCTGGCCCAGGCTCTGGCCCAGGCTCTGGTCCAGGCTCTAGCCCAGGCTCTGGCACAGGCACAGGTCCAGGCAGAAAGCGACTTTGATGAATTAGGTCTTTTGACTGTGAGCATTATCCCCAACAAACCCTGTTGTGCCTTTCTGAAAATGTCCTGAGTTTTAAGCAATGCGCTGATTGGTACTCTATTTTCATATTGCAGGTGTCAAGATGAGAAAATCCACCGGAGGCAAGATGTAGGCTGAGAGTTGTAGCTTCCTGTTTGGCTGTTGCTGCCTCAATTCTTACTGGGAACACCAACTGTTTATTTCTACTGGCCAGGGTGCCCAGTTATTACTGCAGTGCAGTGGATGGTTCATTGTGTTTATTCTGAATAGGGTCATTGCATCCAAAGCTGTGACTGTGAATGGGTGCACTGAATGGCCCACTGTGTACGAGCTGGATAGGGTCATTGCATTCACAGCTGTGACTGTGAATGGCTGCACTGAATGACCCATTGTGTACTTAATGGGGTCCTTGCATACACAGCTGTGACTGTGAATGGGCACCTTGTCCATTTGACCACCTCACATGAGGTGGTTAAACCTTAGGCCAATTTCCAAAGACTTGATGTTTAATATTTTCCCTTTTTATGAACCCTGTTTAAGATTTGTAGTTTCAACTAATTTTTAAGCCAAGTTTGGCATTTTTATTATTTTAAAAGCCATGTGTATCTAATGCAGATCAACAAGATTAAAATTATCAAATTCATTGAAACCTTCAATTAGTTGATTGCTGAAAAAAGGGGTTAGTACATTTAAAAATCACAGTATAAATCATTTGAAATTGAAGCTGCCCATTTTGGAGGGAATGGTTGGATCTGGTTTATTTTGAGAATAAATCATGGAAGAATTCTGATCATAGCTGATTTCTTATCTTCCTCTATACAATGGAGAAAATGGGTTCTTGATCTAGGATCTTGATTTCTTCCTCGGTGCGACCGAGTATTTTTTCATAATTTATACATGTAAATGTATTCCCTAACTGTTTAAAACTCTCCTTAAAGTTTGACTGATTGATGTTCGCAGTTGAAAAGTTATCCAGCATCTGTACATGTAGATATCCTTCGTAAGATGGAGATAAAAGTTATTCTCTCAGGCAACCATTTCAAATGTCACTTTTGTGTTTGTACTAAGAATGGCCCTGTTCCTGAATTTGTTTCTGAAAATCATTCTTTTTATTTGTTGATCCAATTTCTTCTCTTATTTTTGTGAAAAAATGGGTGCTTAAGTCCAACAAGGTACTTTTTATGTTCAAAGCTTTTTTCCTTTTCTTCATGACAATTCATGATTGTTCAATATTGGTGGTGTACAATTCCAAAACCTCCCAATCCTGCCAAGTACCAGTCATAGATGCTTCTATACCTGCACAGTGTACGTGTACTTTTGGCTGGTAACCCAAGTCATGGTCAATGATATCTCACTGCATGCAATGCAATGCAGCAAATCCAGCAGTTTTCAGGCTATTTCATTTCAAATTCATTGTCTTCCGTTTTATATAAGCTACCAGATGTCAGTGACTGGCAATTCCTATTGACATGTGTGTTATTTCTAGCCATAGCCGATGAATTTAAACATAGCTACGGATTTGTGTTCACACTTGTGTGACCGAAAGTGCATTGGTCAAACCAAAAGACATTTTGCACAGTGCACCCATCTGTCTACATCCCTGTGTTGCACAATGCTACCAATGTATATAGCATCCATGTCAGCGTCAGGGCTAGGGCGCCAGACTACTTTTGGCCCTTGCAACCTCGTTTTGGGTTTACAGTGCTTTGAATAGAAGAAACAAGATGGCTTCCCTGAGCAATAGGTCATTGACCTCCAACGCCCGTTTTAACCATCAACCTGTATCTGTTCATGTTTTTTGAGTGCTGCCTATAATGTGAGAAGGAAGATGCAACTTTGCATCAGCAAAGTATTTGTATAAAACATGCCAGAGTTTATACACTGTTAATGATAGTCACCCTTGCTGTTTTCTTTCCTTCCCAGGAGTTGTCTCAGAGTCAGAGTATCCATTCAAGTTTCCAATTGGTCAGTCTAAAACTGGCCACATTTTGGCCCCATGAGGGCGCTAGAGAATCCCCCCTAAAGCAGAGTTCCTAAATCTTTGTGTGGGCAATCCACCTCATAGTAGAAACGTGTACATTTCTACGTTATAGGGTAAAGCACACCAAATCGGTCCAAGATGGCTCTGCCTTACTGATTTTCATTTAAGTGCGTGCTCACAATTCAATGATACAGAAGGTAATTCACGGTCAAAGCAGTTTGCAACGTTTTTGATATACATGTATGTATGTATTACTTTCTCTGTACTTGTAGTCAATTTCACCAAACTCATCGTTATTTACGATCAATCGCAAGACAATGAGCGATGCTCATAAAACATACAGCCTAAGGCCATTTACAAAATGAAGGCTTAGGCTCGGGCTCAGGCCTCGTCTGTGTCTGACGTACCCTCAAAATCCAGGTTGAGGTTTGTTTCCGAATTTGAAGGCTTGTTGGCTTGATACATGTAGGTAGGCCTACAGGGTATTCCCCAAGAAACTGGGGTCACACGCTTGTATTCAGATGCCTGTGATATCATAACGAATTAGATAAATATGACCGAAGCCTAAGCCTGAGCCTGAGCCACCATTTCCAAAACGGCCTATGACAACTAACGATGGGTTATCAGTCGTGAGTTGAGTCATGGTGCCTCGTAAAAGTTGAGAAAATCCACCCCGGGTATTAAGAGATCTTGATCTTTGGCTAATCCCACATAAAACACAAGCTAAACTTGGCAGTCCTCATCATACCCTCATGTAGGCAAACAAAGAAGAAGCTGACATTGATTGCAATATGAATGATCAATCTATATTTTATTTCCATCACCGATTATTTAAAAAGCTTGACCCATCGCATTAGAAAGATTTTCATAGATACATGTACACAATTGGGATAGCTGTCTACTTCAGTCATTTTCTTTTTCATTTGATCCCAATGAAAATCTGACATGATTCCTGCGGGGAACTGCACAACTTATCCCACAAGGACATTCATCCGTTGAAAATGAAGACAAAACAAAACGACAAAACCAGAAATCAAATTCTCAGAAGTGACAATTGATGGTAAACTAAAAAGCAAAATGGAAACATTTGTTAAAACAGAAAGTGCTTTTCAAACTTCAGGGAGAAATGCTGATCACATAATTAGCACTGTTTCATCAGTAAATACTTTTGAGCAAGATGCCAAATTTGTTATTCAGACAAAAAAAATTGCAAACAGTGCTGTTAGGCTACGCAGTGGCTTGATAGGCAAATAGACCGATTGCGCGACCACTGTTTACATGCCATCGCATGACTTATACTTACAGACTACAGTGGGTATTTTTGCATCTCATTTGACACAGAGCAGCGATGGAAATGATCAAAGAAGAATGTGGATAATACAATAGTCTTCTTTGCTCATTTCCACTCCTGTTCTGCACCAAATGAAATGCAAAAACACCCACTATAAAAGTCACGTGATGGCATGTAAACATTGGTCGCGCAATCAGTCTATTAAGTCGTTTTCAATATGGAACAGTATGTAGCAATGCCCTTGTATGGACTGTACTTAGCAAGCATGATTACAATAATCCAAATTGGCCCAATCTTCAGCAAATTTCATCTCAACTCAACATGAGTCAAAAACGCAAATAGAAGTGAAACAAGTTTCCTCCATTCCATTGATTTCGCCCCTCCACACAAAAAAATTAAATATTGAAATCCAGTCTATTCTGCAAATACTGATCTGATTACAATGATTCCTCAAGCAGACTTCCTATTGCAATATCTTTGGCTTGTAATCAGTATAGCTGCTTTATACTGTACATGTGTCCCTGCTAGGATAGCACAGGCAACACCCCTGTAACTGGCATTTTGTTTGCTGTTGGATGAGATTAATAAATAAGAATAAGAACAAGAACCTCTGTCAAGGCTTTGTGTCCTCAGCGTAATTGGCCAAAATACTCAGATTAATACATAATGGCTGTGACTGCATTACACAAACTAAGTGTCTGAAATAATAATACGCACACTATAGATATAATATGATTCTGCATCAAGGAAACTGCACTTCAAGAATGGTTTGCCCTACTCAACGCGCACTGGTAATTAAACACCGTACGCTCAGTGCTTTTGCCCAATTGCCTGCTGAAACAAAATTCAGGCAGCTCAAGCAGGATTCGAACCTCTGCCCCCTGCTTCCTAGCGCAGACGTCTTAACCACTGGACCATAGAGCTGGTCACGGTCATGTGGCGGATTCGACTCTGCATAGCAAAGTACAAATGAATATAAAGCTATATAATTTTACAGTGTATATTCAGATTTGTTTTCACATAGACCCTAAAATGTTTCTACACTGCCCTCTAGGAGGTAAAAATGATACTGAATTGAAATGGAAATACAATGTTTGTATATGGGTAGTAGATAGGATTGACCCATGTGTTGCCTTGCCTGCTCCAGACTTTTGTTATGGGCAGCCTACAAGAGTGACATCACAGGCTATGGGTCTATTTTGTTACAGACTCTCAGGGTTTTTTGTGGGGGGAGAGGGAGGCACCCAGGAAAAGTAGTTCTGTGTGTCTGCACAGGATAGGACAGACAATGCAACACTCCATCCCCCTACCCCCTTGCCCATCACCACCGTCACCACTATTCCTCTCCACCATCACCACTATTCCTCACCACCGTCACCACTATTCCTCACCACCATCATCTTCATCACCTTCCCTATGACACTCACCAGAACCTACATGTACACTACCGCAAAATCACAGCTGCAAGATTACAAATTTTTTAAAAAGCACGAGCATAAATAAGGCTGAGATACTAATTTACACAGTATGCAAAAACAAAATTAAACAAACACGATAGGAAACACAGACTGTGGGCAGAATCCCTGCACATGCACAGCCGTTAATGGTTGAATTGCTTCTGACTGGCGTCCCCACCCCGGCAAAGACTGCTTGCCGATTTTGGAAGGACGCCATCTAAGGGCTGGATAGCTCAGCTCAGATGGCAAAAGCGCTGGTATGCAAACCCACAGGTCTCGGGCTCATGTTCCGGTCCAGAAAAAAAATCTTTGCTAGTTAAAAAAAGAAAATTATTCAATGCAAATACTCAAATAGGTTTACACTTGTTCTTATTATATAAGCCTACCATTTACACGATTCAATGGGATAATTCATACATAAACCTGAAAAAATATCTTTATTGTCAATCCTGATTTGCATTTGTACAAGTAATTCTATCTCTCGGCCAAAGACCACTGTAAAAATTGGTTTTACTACTTCATGTATAACAATGAGGAAACTTTGTATTATGTATCCACAATAGAGTAAAAAATCTTGACACACTTAAAAAAAAACCTCAGAAATGATAATTGTTATAAAATGGGGAGAGGAATTATTAATATGCATTTATCTGGGGTGAAGGTGAGAGGTAAGTGATAAGCATTTTGATTCATAAATCTGAATCTATATCAGAATCATTTTTTTTCTTCAGTTATTAATATGACACCTATGCACCTATTGAATATTCATTAAGAGGTCACCACCTGCCCTCTTGATTGGCCATGCATGCCGAGGTCACCCGAATACATAATCTGTCCCTGACCGGTGCGACAACACGCTGGCCCACTGGTCAGTCTAGGCATCACTTCGCTGCTTGGACGACTAGTCATTCACCGCAGAAATGCTGACAATACGGGCCGAATCACAATAGTGTGCCCTCAAGAGTTTGCAAAGTGTTGGGCAATCACAATGAGCGGAATCTGTCGACCCTTTCCGGACGAACTTTTGGTAGACAGATTGCGCGCATCGTGATTGGGAATCATCGTGATTGGGCGCACTGTTGTGAATCGCCCAAAACCCGGCTTAGGCTCAGGCTCCGGCTTTGTCTCCATTTCTTTCGTCCATTCTAAAACACGAGGCATGAACATGGGAGACCGTTGGCTTCGTTTTCTGAATGTTATACTGCATTTTGAAAAAAGAATCCAAAGCTTACAACTTCCAACAAAGAGCTCCGACCTGTGGTTTCAGCCTTTGAATGACAGAGACGAAGCCAGAGCCAAACCTAAGACGGGTTTCGGGAAAGATCCGTATTCTCCAAAGTTGAAGCTATTGCATTCCAACACAAACATCCAGATGTGTGTCACATTTGAACCACGAATACTTCCAACTTGATAAGGGCGCTTTACCCTTCGCCAGCTAGACTACAACCCCTCCTTCCGCCTACCCTCAGCTACGATGTCACTTGTTCAATACGGTAGACCCCAGTGAGGTGGGACTGTTCTCTACAGAGGAAAGAGTCCCTGACTGTTTGTGGGTGGATGGATGGATGGATGGGGATGTGTTGCCGATTCGGCAGAGGGAGGGAAGGGGGTTGGGATTGGTGAGTTCTGGGGGGGTAGGAAAGGGGAGAGGGAGAGGGAGGGAGGGGCTCGGTCTGAAATTAACTCCAGACGTCGCAGGCGTAGCGTCCCTTGGACTGCAGCTTCTTGATGTAGTCGTCGGCCTCCTGCTGGGTCTTGCCTCCCTTCTCGCTGATGACCGTCCGGATGACACGCTGGACGTCCGGCGCCATGTTGCGGGCATCACTGAAAACCAGACCCAACGAAATAGAGATGAGAACCTGCTTTCCTGGTTTCCTCCCTGGAACCTGGTTCCCCCTCCCCCCTTTCCCCCAAGCAATGACAGTCTGCCACATAAGTGGCGGACAGCTCAAGTGGTAATGGCGTTGGTGCGCTAAGTTAGAGGTCTCGAGTTCAAGTCCCAGGTCCACTCCCCAGGGGACGACACAAAACCATCCATGGGAAGGATTGCCCTAGGGCCACTGGTGCTCACCGACAGACATACAACATCCCACGCTGAGCAATGAAGGCAGTCTATACGACTTGGCCCCTGGGCCACTGTCGCCAGCTTACCCGCAGACGTAGATGTGGCCTCCCTGCTCCAGCAGGTCCCAGATCTTGTCCTTGCGCTGCTGCATCAGGTGCTGGACATACTGCTTGTCCGTCTGCTCCCGGGAGAAGGCCACGAAGACGGAGCTCAGCGTCTGGTTGTCCAGGTACTCCTTCAGCTCCTCCTCATAGATGTAGTCGTGGTCCCGCTTGCGGCAGCCGAAGAACAGCAGGGTCTCGCCGAGGATCTTGCCTGTCGGTCGGGGAAAAAATGCAGGAAAGGAGGAAGTTGGAAAATTTGTTTCAATTTGTTCAAAAGTTCCCTTTGCCTTTGCGGAACGGTCCTGCTAGGATCGAAACTTTTGAGATTAATGTATTGCAGGTCATTTTAGTCAGTGAGCAGTTTGCAACAGTTTTTGTATTAACTTCAAAAGTTCCATGTTAGTTTTTTCCATTGTCTGATTGATTTGAATTGGAAAAAGCTGCATCCACTTTGTGTTGATCCATAGCTGCCATAGCCAGGTTTACAACCATTGGTTGTTTGCATCTGGAAGATGTTCCTCGGCTCTTTCCGACCTGCGGTCAATTTCACGAAACGTTAAGACTCATCTTAACTCGAATTAAGAAGATTAACTCGTCCTAACTTAGGACGCGTCCTGAGAACGATTTTACCAAAGATAAGAAGGGTTTAGACCGTGGACAATGGAGGCCGGATCGGCTCAGCTCACCTTCCTCCTTGGCGTGGAAGCGCTCCTGGATGAAGCCCCTGAAGGGGGCCAGGCCCGTGCCGGGCCCCACCATGATGATGGGGGTGGCAGGCTTGAAGGGCAGGCGGAACTGCGACTTGCGGACGTAGATGGGCACGGTGGGCAGCGACTGGGGCCCGTTGGGCACCTTCTTCTTCAGCCAGGAGGTGGCCACCCCGTTAACTGTGCGGCCCACGCGGGTGGTGTAGCGGGTCAGCACGGCCGTGATGTGGATACTGGTCGGGTGCAACTGAGAGACGGCAAGAGGGGACAGACACCATGAACCTTTTTCCAATTTTACTCTCAAACAATCGAACGCCCCATCTCAAAACAATGCGAGGGCCCAACATTTCAATCCTAACAGGGCCTTTTCAACTGCAATTCTTAATTCATGATCCTTAATTCACTTTGTGCAATAATATATAAATCACTCCGTGCAATAATAGAAGTAGGCCCATATAACCCAAAACTAATTCTTGCATCTGAAAGATTACTCTAACAAACAAACAAAACCAAAACAAACAAAACCAAAACAAACAAAACTTAATTCATCCATTTGAGAGACAGCTCTAACATAACTAAGGCAGCATTTTCTATTTTTGTTGGACTTGAATTGTAAAAGCTGCAACCCCTGCATGATCCCCGAGCTGCCGCAGCTTGTTTGCATCAGCATGAATCAGAACGAATGCAGGGTTGTGATCCCTGGAGATATACGGCAGTTAATGGTTGAATTGCTTCTGACTGGTGCCCCCACCCCGGCAAAGAATAGTTGACTATTTTGGGAAGGCCACCATCTAAGGGCTGGATAGCTGAGATGGAAGAGTACCGATACGTTAATCCAGAGGTCTCGGGTTCAAGTCCCCGTCCATTCCAAATTTTCTTGGCCATTTTCTTCAATTTGTTCATATGTTCCCAGTCAGTTTTTCCTTTGTTTGTTTAAAAAAAAAAAATCTTCCATTTGAGAGGCAGCTTTAACAACAAAAACTAAAACTTCCATCAGGCAAACTATCACTCTGAACCTAAAGGCAGCGGTTCGTTCAATGTGCACATTAAGAAACAAATCCGCAAAAAAAGTAATTCCATTGGACAGACTGCTCCACAAACCCCCCATACCCCTTTGAATTGGGAACGGCAGTCGCCGGCTTCACTTTGCATGCGGCCGCCACATTGGCTGTTGAATCGCCAGAGGGCGCCGGCCAAGCTCACCTTGGGGGAAGACGAGATGGAGTAGTAGCGGGCGTGGAGGCGGGGCAGGAGCTCGCACAGGTGGTCCAGGGGCGGCTTGAGGGAGGGCAGGTCCTCCAGAATGGCCACGATGCTGCGATGGTCGTGTATCACCCAGTCGCTGTACTCTTTCTGTCCGGCAGAAGAAAAAAAAATGCACCCAACGACGCGGGAAGATTGATCATTTCGTACGGAAACCCACATAACAAACTATCATTCCAAAACCGGGAGCTGGTCTCTTCTTCTTCCCACGTTCCTCCTCTCTCTCTCTGGAATTCCCTTCCTGGTTTGTGTTTCCCACCTGCGCATGATCTTGCCCTTTTGAAGAAAGTCTTTCGGAGTCCCTCCCTGTCTCCTTCTTTCCTCAGCCCTTAACCTTGAGTGGCTTTATAGCCTTGTGTTGGGCAAATTTGCATTATAATAAAAAAAAAAGGGTAAAAGAAGTCACCAGATCAGGATTATCAAGTTCAGTAAGTTTACTAAGCAGACCTCTCACCGTAGATATAATAGATTTTTACGTCGAGGAGTGCGGTGACATTTCCATGAAGGAGAGTGGCTCTGAAAAGAGCAGGTGACTTCATGTTTTGGGCAGTGTGTCAGGAGGGTTTGTGGGAATCGACCGGCCGTGGCTGCCAGCCCGGCCCTGCCTGGGGGGCTCTGGGCGGACAAGGGGGAGGGGGGAGAGGGGGGATCGGTTACCTTGCCCTCAGGCGTGGCCGAGGAGAGCAGCAGCAGAAAGTCCTTGTCCTTGGGGTCCGTGGCGTACTCGGCAATGTCCTTGAGCACGTTGGTGCGGGGCGTGGAGGTGATGTCCAGATAGTGGGACAGGGCCGTGCGGTACGAGCAAGGGCAGGGGAACGGGTGCCTCTTGCTAGCTTCCTCTGTTGTCGGGACGAGAGGGGGGAGGCAAGAGAGGAGACTCATTAGAACAAGCTGAAACAGATCCTCCTAATCTGGTCTCTTTTTTTCACTGCTGTCAAAAAATCATCAGGCATACAAGGTCATAAGAGCAAAAGACAAGACGAACAGGGCCTTTTAGCTAGGCCATCTTTCACTGTTCCTGCCTGACGGCCACACTGGCTTCAATAATATGCCATTTTTCAAAACTCACTAAACAATCTGGAACAATAAATACCTGTGAAATCCATGTAAAAGAGAACACAAAGTGTACAAAGCAGTTGGACAAAAGAGTGAGTGAGTGATGCTATGGCAGAACTATGGATGCCTGGCTGTGACGTATCTATACACACCTTCCCCTCTGGCCCCCCCCCCTCCCACTGAACCATTTACACTCAGTGCCATGCCCACCAGGGCCCGATTCCCAACAGCTTGAAATTCCGTTCAGAATGAAAAGTCGCTCTTGCGTCAACAGGATTACAACAACCACGCTGCAATGCAATCTCAATTGCCCTTTGACCTGCACTGCACTATCCTTTCCCTAGTGACCAAAGTGGAAGTCTTGGTTGGCAAGCAGACTCTGTGAGTCGGGGATATTTTGGGTGCTACGAGAAAATTTGATGCTCGCGCAGCTCCGTGAAATGAGCTCCAGGGCAGAGGGGGGAGGGAGGGGGGCTGAGGGGGCCTGTCCCAACCACTCACCATCCAAATTGTCCAGACTCATGACCACATCCAGGTCGCCTCCCACGAGCTCCCCTATCCGATCAACCAGCACCGAGTCGTTGACAGGAAAGACAGCCACGTGATCTCCGGCCTCGTACCTGGATGAGAGACAGAGGCAAACGGTCTTCAGGATTCATCTTTAACAGTGGCCCTTTTCCAAGCACAGGGCGAATGAAAGTTATAGGGGGGGGGGTGAAAAAGTCTGTCAAAAACAAATTCTGATTTTGAGATTTGAAGATTTTCACGGTGAGAATAGCAGAAGTTTGCGATAACACCATGTAAAATTATCTTTTGTGGGTATTTGTGGTTCTGAAAAGAACCGGAGGAACTCGATGTTTTGAACAGTGTACTCTGTTCGTCTTCAGAGCATACTGTTCAAAACGTCAAGTTCCTCAGGTTCTTTTCAGATCCACACACACTCACAAAGAGAGTTTTGCATGGTGTTACTGCAAACCTAAAATCTGATTTGGGTTTATAATGCTTCGTTAGTGTCCACATTTTCACATTTGAAACTTAAAATAAAAGGTTTTGTTGAAGAAATCCCCAATCAAGACTTCATCCCAATGTGGCACATTTTCGTCACAAATAATACATCGCCACTGTGCAAATCCATACCTGCACAATCTGCAGGACGTCTGCACTAGCACTCTCCATCTGCCCTGCCCCCCCCCCCCCCCCCCATCGTCCCAACAACCACTCACCTGATCTTGGACTCGCTGATGTCAAACTCAATGTGCATGCAGGAGCGGTCGCCGCCCTTGTGAAGTTCTCGGTTGATGCGGATGGGCGCCAGGTACGGGTTCTTGGAATCAAAGGGCCTGCAAGAACAGAGTTGTTTGGGAGCGATTCTAAAAATGTAAGCCATGAAGATGTTTTTTGAGATCTGGCACGGCGAGTCTTACCAGCCGGGTGCCACTGGCAATGACAACTTTCACGGGATGGAAACAATAAAGAGTTTTTTGGGGTTTTTTCACTAGCTGATGTGCTCAGTATGGCTTGGGCTGTACACGGAATGGCTCGTTGTTGTACAAGCTGAATAGGGTCATTGCATCCACAGCTGTGACTGCGAATGGTTGTACTGAATGGCCCACTGTGTGCACGCTGAATAGGGTCATTGCATCCACAGATTTGACTGCGAATGTTTGTACTGAATGGTCCACTGTGCACTAGCTGAATAGGGTCATTGCATCCACAGCTGTGACTGCGAATGGGTGCACTGAATGGCCCACTGTGCACTGGCTGAATATAGGGCCACTGCATTGCAGCACTCTTACCATCTGAGCTATCCAGCCCTTAGATGGTGGCCTTCCCTCATAGTCAACTAGTCTTACACCGGGTGGGGGCGCCAGTAAGAAAAGCAATTCAACCATTAACTGCCGTATATCTCCAGGGATCACAACCCCCCCCCCCCAATTTTCGTTCAGATGCAAACATCCTAGCTGACCATTTGGGAAGCCACCATCTAAGGGCTGGATAGCTCAGATGGGAAGACCACTAGTATTCAAAACCAGAGGTCTTAGGCTCCCGGTCCAGTCAAAGTTTTCTTTGCCAATGTTTCAATTTGTTCAAAAGTTCCCAGTCAATTTTCCTAAAGTTGTTTGCTTGACAATACGAAAGTTGGGGTTTTGGGGTTGTGTTTTTTTTCAGGGAAACTCCTCTGGCTGGTCCAAGGTCTGCAACTGTTTGCACACATACAGTCAACACTCACCGTTTCTGCGTTCTGAACGAGCCTATTCTGGCCACCTCTCCCGTGAAGACTTTCTCCGTTGGGAATTCCTCTACTCTCATGGCGTACTGACGAATGCTGCACACCGAGAGACACAAAGCAGAAATGGATCCTTTATTTATTCACTTATTTAATTCTTGTTTACCCTGGGGAGACCATTCAGTAGAATACTGTTTTTCAAAGGTGCCCAGCGAACAATCAATGAACGGCAAAAGATTTACAATCCAAATATCAAAACAAAACAACATTCAAACATCACAGAGCTGGATCTAAACCACTTCAAATACTTTCCTTTCAAAACCACACCTCTTCTTAAAAGAGTTCAATCCACATGGTGCGTCCACAAAAGCTTACTTATGCACTTGCTGTGCCAAGTTTGAAATCAGAGGGAAGAGCCGCAGGATAAACACAAAAATAGGAATTGAGATATTTGGTGCCCAGGGCCTATTTCGTAGCTTTAAAGCCCCTACACAACATTGGTCGAGGTCAAAGAATAGCATCCATACGTTGTCTGATCCAACATATGCATGAAATAGCACTCCTGTGAAAATTTCAACTCAATCCGCCAACCGAGTCTCAAGAAAATCGTGAAAAACGCTTCATTTGTTTCGCGAAAATGCAGCATTCAACGCCGTACTGTTCCGAAAAAACGTAAACGATTTCTTTTACTCCTCTCTCCCAAAATACAACATTTTAGGCAGAAATATTTCAGTGCGAGGTTTCTACTATAACCATCTTCAAACTGTATAAGTTTCATGTAAATCTGTGAAAATTTTTGTTTTTCGATCTCACCAATGTTGTGTAGGGGCTTTAAGCACCGGAACCTGCTCCAGCACCCAAAAGTCGTGATCCATAGGATCAGTTTTTCCCAGAAAAAAAATTCACTCATGTTTCACACTGGGTAAAGAACACTCGAATACAAGTCAGACGCAATGGACATCACACCGCAGTGTGGCTTGGAATTCAGTGCTACCCAAGGAAGACTTTTTGCAGAGGTTTTGAGCGGCTTTCTGACATCGGGGCTCCTGGTCGCATCGGAGCAGGATGCCGAACCTTTACCTTGACTCGTCTCCGGTAGCCTGCACTCCAAACAGCTGGCAGACGGCCGGCCAGAACTGCTCCCTCCAAGTGACAAAGTCCTCCTCCATGCTGTGAGCCAAAAGAGAGAGGGATTAACCGTGCTGGTTAAAAGCAATACAGACCAACACCAGCACAAAGTGATAATGAGGCCAGGTTAAAAGCAATACAGACCAACAACAGAACCAACAGTGGCCCAGATCGATGGCAACAGTGGCCCAGATCGATGGCAACAGTGGCCCAGATCGATGGCAACAGTGGCCCAGAACGATGGCAACAGTGGCCCAGATCGATAGCAACAGTGGCCCAGATCGAAGGCAACAGTGGCCCAGATCGATGGCAACAGTGGCCCAGATCGATGGCAACAGTGGCCCAGATCGATGGCAACAGTGGCCCAGATCGATGGCAACAGTGGCCCAGATCGATGGCAACAGTGGCCCAGATCGAAGGCAACAGTGGCCCAGATCGATGGCATCAGTGGCCCAGATCGATGGCAACAGTGGCCCAGATCGATGGCAACAGTGGCCCAGATCGATGGCAACAGTGGCCAAGATCGATGGCAACAGTGGCCAAGATCAATGGCAACAGAGGCCAAGATAAAGGCCAACCGAACCAGTGGCATTGTACTGCATGTAGACAGAGACCGTATGTAGGCATCAAAGGGCAAGGGCACTCAGCAATTGAGGCCAAGGCTACGGACGACGGAGGCCAAGACTGAGGCCGGGACTTACTTGCCGTCGTCGTCACCCAAGCCCAAGTCGTAGACCCGCTCGGCACCCAGTTCCTCCAGCTTCTTGTCCACGAAGATGCCCATGGCGTTGTAGTGCTCGTACGTCTTGTTGCCAAGACCGAAGACCTGTAAATTCACCCCCGAGAAAAGCCATGTTGCAGCGAGTGAATGAACCGACATGAAAACCAAGTGACTGTGGGGCAATCCTCAAAATCTAGGGTATTCCAGTTTGAGGTTAAACCATGGGATAAGACAAGGATAAACCAATCAGCTTCTAAAGAGTTATCACAAAGTTTTATGATTCTCCACTGAGCAGTGTGGATCACAACCGAACAACTATTGACACTCCCCTATAGAGCAGTAAGCACCATGTCATACCAGCGTGACCCAAAAAAGGCGGATACGGTACGTGTTCCACCCTATTTTAGTGTACTTGGGCTATCCGAGCTTGGGGATCCTGAACAATAATTGAACTGTTATACCCCATGAGTTGGTAACGGTTTATTCGGGTTTTGCTATTCATTTTTCTATGGCTATGAGCACAGTGTACATGTACTTTGACTACAACAGGCTTGCTCATGAATCATAACTAAACTGCTATACCTCATGAGCTTATAATGAACGCAGTGGCTGTTGTTACGGCAGTCGTCCGTGTGGTTCCCTGACTTCACAGTATTTGTCAGGATGTTTAGCTCTTGGAACCAGACTATCACTATCAGCTAATAGACTGGTTCAACCAGCCTGCAATGCTGACGAAATACAATCAAGTCAGGGAACCACACGGACGACTGCCGTAACAACAGACACTGCGTATAATGAAAGTTCTGGTGTTGATTCGGGTTTTGCTTTCCTTTTTTTTTTTCTAACTGGCTCGAGTTGGGGATGGCGCTCCCCCTGGCCTGAGACAAATTTCAAACGCTCAGGTGGGCCGGGCCACTGCCAGACTCCAACCCTGTACGTGTGCATGTGTACTCACCGCATAGCGCATGCCGTCCAGGCTCGCTGAACCCTCCTGCAGCCAGTCGTAGAACTCCTGGGAGTTGTCGGTGGGGTCGCCCTCCCCGTAGGTAGCCATGCAGAAGATGACCAGAGAGTTCTCAATCTCAGACAGTTGAGACAAGTCCTCCTGCGTAAGGGAGGTGGGAGAGGGAAGTGTGCGAGTCCAATAGGCCTTTCTTGAAATGTATGCAAATTATATGCATTGAGCCCAAAACGAGGCTATGGTGGTAGATTTTTCAAAATGGCGCTAAATTCAAGGGACCTTAACGTTGTTCCTACGATAACATAACGTTCCTTTTTGTTGAAGAATATGTCAAGAAAAGCTCAAAAAGCAGCCGGGACAATAATCTTGGAAATCTAGCACCCATAGCCTTGCTTTCAGTTTGATGCATAAAATTTGCATAAATATTAAGAAAGGCCTATAAAAAGCACATACTGTACATGTTCGTCAAGCACCTATGCATTTTTTTCCTCATTCCGCACCGGTACAGTGGAACATCGCTTTAACGAACATCCCGGAATCCATGAAAATTGTTCGGTATAGCGGTTGTTCGTTATAGCAGTTGCGGCCGAATTGACCATTGTTAGTTTGGTCTGGTGCCAACTTATCCAAGAAGAAATCTTCTTGACACTTTGTACAGAATTGTCAGACGGAAATTCTCATTTATTATTGCCTTGTTCACTTGCAATGGCACACTACTATACACGTACAAGTGTATAGTAGTGTGCCTGAACATGTACATGTACTAGTATATGTACAGTATATATATGTACGTCAACATGTACATGTACAGTGTACTGTACTTTTACAGTACAAGGGCAAATCCTTGCGTAATTTATTCCGGGAGGTCAGGTGGGATCAACAAAGACAAAGCATGGTTTCTTTGCATGCAAATCTAATTACCGGGGGTAATCTTAAACAATTTCCATAGAATTAATATTCGGCAACCACATTCATATTAATTTTTATTTCTCCAATCCCAGAGGTTAGCCACTTTTAGATGTTTTCAGTGCCTGTGGATAATTCATAGACTGCACAGGAAACAGGAATACCAAGATATCCCTATTGCAGTTGCTGGTACATGCATGTTGTCAGAATGACCCCGACAATTCAACAGAATACCAAATAAAAGAAATACACATGTACCGGTACTTCTGGTACAAGAGACAAGTGATAAACTGGCACTCCAGCCATTGCTCAAATCAGGACTTCCTCATGATTTTTATGTACATGTATACCCACTAGATGAGTCATGTGATGACGTCGAAACGATGCTAAAAGGGGTTTACACCAATATACAGTAAAACTGTGGGTTTGTTCGTTTGTTTGTGCTTGAGTTGTCACGTGACCGCCCTTTAAAGGGCCAACCGTTGGCATGTGCAATCAAGCCACGATCTTAGATCCCGCAGGATCAATATTTGGCATAAATCTAAGTTGGGCAACGGTGTATCCAAATATTGCAATAATAATGATGATGAGGTCATCTCGTGAATATTAATGAGGTAATAAAAAAATGATATTAAATCAATGGTTAACTCCCTTGTTGTGCTGTTGCTAGCATGTGAGAGGAGTTTCAGGGACCAATGTTTGATGACCTTTATCATGTCATGTGACCCTTTCTTCCGGTCCAGACCGGAAGTACTGTAGTAATTATATGTGCTACTGGTTTTCAGATTTTCAAGTTGGTCTTTCTTCGGGGGAAAAAAAAGGAAAAGCTACACGTTCTGCTACAACAGACGTATGTTTCTAGTTTATTCATTTTTTTGTAACCATTTTTATCAATTTTATTTCATATACATGTATATATATATATTTTAATTTTTTAATTTTTAATGTTTATTATTTTGTTCTTTTTTTTCTTTCTTTATTTTTTTTTTTTTTTGTATTACATGGATTATTATTATTTTTAATTTTTTTTGGGGGGGTGCATACAACATGCACATTTCAGCTTAGCAAGTCCTATGGTTAGTCGGTCAAAATTTCCATGAGAGGTTTTTCAAGAGAATAGCTCCATTTTGAGTGGCAGTGGGGCAGACGTAATTTGCCCAATGATCTGATTGTTATATTTTTAAAGTGATATATGTAAATTTTTACTGATGTAACCACGGTGCAATTCAACCTTCGGGTTGCAAGACTTGTGGAAAAATAAACCATGAATAATAATAGAATACAGTGCTGATAAGACGTCAAGTAAGGAAAACCCTCATTGGGTTACACTCTCACTGATGCAGTCTACCATCTACTACCTTGCAGGATTGGCCACCTGATCCCATCCGCTTGCCGCAGCTCTGTGAGGCAGAAAAGTATAATGTGGATGGGGGAGACCACAGCGCCCAGCGGCTCAACTCACCATGTCGCACTCCTCGGGGTCTGCTATCATGCCTTTCATGCCAAAGCGCTGCGAGTCTTTGGATAGTCGCGTCGCAAACTCCTCGGCGGTGCCCGTCTGGGAGCCGTAGAACACCACCACGTTCTTACCCTGCAGGACAACAAAGGCAACGGGACAAGAGCACCATATCATCGGCGGCTGTTTGGATTTAAAAGTCGGTCAATTTTGCTCTGCTCTTAAAACATATGCGCCCCGCGAGTTCCTCTTGAAAGTTTCTCTTTCCTTTGCTTGCTTGGAAATAAGAGTTTAAAATGCTGCATCCACTTTGTGTGATTTTTCTCCAAAGCTGCTGTAAACTGTTAGATATTTAAAGTAAACACTGTTTGTGATCCCTGGTTATGTACGATTTAATGCTTCAGTCTAACTTTCTCTAAATGTCACAATTTGAAGTAATTGAAGTCAGTCAGAACCTGCCAACATTTCTGCTTCACATTTGTTTTGTATTGTACACTGTGCATGTTCCGTACAGTGTACATGTATGTACATATGATGAAATTGCACTGAGTGTGGGGGCAGATAATTATGCGAATGTAATTTGTATGTGTAGCTTGTTTTCTTTTTGTCGAGCAACACTGAGCAGCAGTGAATCATTGCTGGGCTCAATAACTACAGCTTGTTAAAGAGAATCCAGTGCAACTGTACTGCATATATACATGGGCATGCATGTATCAGGCTGTGTCAGTACATTCACAAATCTTGTCCATGTACAAAACGTCAGTCCATTATCCTCATTATCCAACATAAATTAATGTACCAGACCGGTATGTGTATGCTAGGAAGGCTCTCCATAGACCAGCATTTTCGAAAACAGTGTTGTACTGTAGAGAAACGCTTAAACATTAAAATACTGCAATCAATTCGTCATGCCAAAGAACTCAGGAGAATGTACAGTCCTCAATGAAAACCTTGAGAATTCTTAAATGGGTGTCAAGCAGTGCTTTGGTACACGTACAGTTCAAACCACCACCATGAACATAATGTACATGTAGTTGCATCTAAATGTTAGCCTTTGAGAAAGGTCCTGCTACATTGAAACATCAGGCCCTTTACATTTTTTTGTTTCTACATCTACACTCGTGATATGATACATATCATATCGTGTAAAAATCGGGTAAATTGTATACATATGTACACGTATGCACATGTACGTGGTACGTATACTGTATAAAATAATTGACACAATGTGGTGGCTAAATTATCAAGATCCAGTGTGAGTACATTGATGCGCACTACACTGTATGGGGCCATTAAACTTTGCGAACCATGACATTGGTACAACTACCCACTGTTCATGTACATGTATAGCTACAGCCGATAAGAAAAGATCTGCCCAGAATAGCTTGTCTTATCATGCCCGGCACCACACTGGAAGCACTTGAGGGACGGAATCGTGACTCAAAAAAAAAAAAAAAAACCCAGATCAAACAAGGCCAAAGGTGATCAGGCAAGTACATGTAGCACATATACGTGTAGGCGCTGTTGCGCAGTTACTTTTTGCCAACACCCTCTAAAAAAAAATTGTTTTTTAAACAATCACAAAAACACAACATCGGCACAGCTTCCAGAGAAATTATCTTGCCTGCATTTCGCACCAACAATAGACCGAATACGCGACCAATGTTTCCGTGACGTCATCACATGACTCATCTAGTGGGTATTTTTGCATCTCATTTGGTGCAGAACAGGATTGGAAATGAGCAATTTGGAAATAATCTTATTGGAAATGATCTTATTGTCCACATTCTCCTTTGTGCATTTCCGTGGCTGCTCTGTGCCAAATGAGATGAAACAAATTACCCACTAAGTCACGTGATGCCATGTAAACAGCCGTCGAGCAATCGGTCAATTCATCCGATCGGATTGGAGATTTCGAGTGCTATTTTGTTTTCCCGAGAGAGGGAGAGCACCATCAACCACTCTAACCAAAAGGGCTAGCAGGAAACTTAAGACTTGCTGGTGCCACAGTGTGTCCTTGTCAACCCCATTGGCTTGAGCAGACAACTTCTTGAGCAACCAAACCTGGGGCTAGCTTCATACGGCCGCTTGAAACGCTTACAATTTACACATGTACACAGACGTCCGATTGTGCCAGGTTTGAGATACTTGTACACATAATCTCTTATTCTTTGATCTTTCCCCCTCTTCTCACTAATCCCTACCCTACTCCTTGCCCTTCCCTTTGATCTCTCCCTACCAGCTTCACTCTTTGTCCTTTGTTTCTCATCCGTGTCCTATTCACTCTCTTCCCCCTTCCTTCATATACATGTATCTTTTTTGTCCTTGTCACTCTGCCTTTGAGACAGGTCCTGCTAGGATTGAAACGTCAGGCCCACTAAATTTTAAGATAATCTCTTATTGATTTATTTCAAAGTTATTTATTGTCCCAATAGTTTACAGCAAGACAAACTCACCGATGACTTCATTTTGGCGATGAATCCACCAGTACTGGTGCTTCTTGTTAACGTCGGCCTGCGGGAATGTAGGAAAGGGAAGAGTTTCAGAGCAAAACTTCATGATACAGTATCTCTGCACATGTATCAAACCACCGGTGGCCAATCCAGGCTGTTCACACTGGATACACTCAGGTCTATTCTATTGTAAATGGGTTTTGTTGTTTTTACGGAGAATGCCAACCACAAGGCCCAATTACAAGGCAATGGCTAAGAAGGGGGAAAAGGAGAACAGGCAAGGAGCAGATCATAGGTTAGAAACAAATCCAATGTTCAGAGAAATGCTGATCAGCTGTGTATTAATATCAGGAAATCAAGGTTCATTTTTATATTAGGTTTGAACAGCGGCGCTTGTTGCTACCCTTCTTCGTTGCATTTGATAAACTGCGGGCCTAGTTGCTGCTAAAAAAACCTCAGAATGGTCTTTCCATGTATCCAAAGTTTAAAATACACTTACATGTCCACATAGCTTTGAAAATCCTGTGGTGATGCAAAATGCATGGCCATCTACTTCATGCACAATACCCGGTACATCAACACTATGTCCTTCTAGTCCTTTCTCATACATGACATGTACATGTACATGTACAAAGTCACTCTTTTTGAAGGAACTTATTACATGACATTTACAGCCTAAGACTAGAGCAAGCATTAATTTGAAGATTCAACCAAGGGTGTTTTTTTTCCACAAGAGCTGCAGGTAAATGTACATGTATTCTGTTTACCCAGGAGTTACAGTATCACAAGATCAAAGGTTCGCCCATCGAAAGAAAAAAAAACCTGCAGAACTCACGCGACAGAGAGTTTCTTGACCACTGTGGGCTGGTCTGCTGGCTTCTTGCCCCGGAAGAAAAGCATGTAGGCCCCGAAAATCACCAGGCCGACTGTTACCAAGGCGATGTCTAACGTCCCAAAGATGGGTTCCGCCGCGACCTTACTCGCGGCCTGCTCAACGTGTAACTCTGGACTCTCCATCCTTCCTGAAATCCAAGAAAAAGAGAGGATCCATCAATTCACCATCACAGGAACACAGTTTGTCACTCACATTTCTCTTTGCCTTGGAAAAAGGTCCTGCTAGGATCGAAACATCAAGCCATCTAACTTTTGAGATAAAAGGGATCTTGTGTAACTGCTTCAATGGTACTCACACCAGACGACTAGACGTAAAAGTATACTTGGACATTGCACATCATTCATTACAGTGTAAAATGTGGATTTAGCATACTGTACACTGTAATTCAGTACAACACAGTCATTGTCTAATGTCTACATGTATTCAGAGGGCAGAGAAAATAAAAATGTGATTGCATAATTACACACGTACAAAATAATTACATCATGCTCAAATTACAAAATCTGAAACAATGGATGCCACAACAAAATTGAGAAGGCTAGCAAGAGACACTCATTACCCATGGGCCCCACCCATAGCCGTTCTCTATAATTGTACATTTCGTATCTCACTATTTCTTACTCATAGTGCAGTAATCAAAAAGGAACAAGAAGGATTGTTTTACCAAGAGAAGACTCCATGGGTAGAGCTTTGGGTACCAGCAACAGCTGAGTGTACAATCAGAGGAAACAGCTCCAGCAGAGATTGCACAACCAACTGAGGCCAAAGAGTAGGCCTAACCACCAGTACAATGTAGTTGTACCTGTACACGCTTACATCACATTATAGGCCTATTGTACGGTGGTTGAACTGTACATACAATAGGACCAGTACAGTACACACATGTACATGTAGGAGTTTAATGTGCACCTTGCACTGACGGTGATAGCAGCCTGCCAATCAGCAATTCAGCAAATACATGTACATGTAGGTGGAATACACTGCAATGGAACTTGTATGTGTACATGTACAGTAGGTAAATTGTACACCATAGATGTACAGTACGTATGTAAAATGTAAAATGTACAATGTACATGTACCCAGACAGCTTGACATCTCTTTCATGTACAGTAATCAATTACAGTACATGTACATGTATGCACCCTGTACATGTACCTGTAGTGTGAGTGTGTGACACCATTATATTCTATGCTGGCTGTCAAATAACATTCTGTACACTTACATATGTACATGTATATCGTACTCTACAGTAGGTACTGTACATAGCTGTCTACCACTCTACACTACGGTACTGTCTAGACACCGCCAATATCACTTTGATATCGATATTGCCGATATAGGCCCGATATGAATTTTTCGCTTAAAACGATAAATCAACATTTTTGATATCCAGGAATGATATTGATAATAAAATCAGTAAAATCAGTACTTAATAAAACCTTCACTTGTGGTTTTCCTGGGTTTCTTTTCGACAACCACAAAATCAAAAAAATATACTGTACATACATACGTTAGTCACCACTGTACTTTGATTTGTATGTATTGCCAGTTTTTTAACCAAGTAGTTCCCTGACCCTGACCCTGAGTCTACTTAGTAATCCTATTTTCATGCAAGAAAAAATGCGATTTATCGATAATATCGATATTTGGAAGATATTGATATTTGAACACCGACAATATCGATGTTTGAAAAACCGGATATCGACAGTGCTAAGAACCGTAATGTATGTCAAGAATCGAAACATTCAAACTTTCGGAGATTCATCTAAAAGACATCTACCGGTATACAGTCTACAGGCTACAGTACTGTACATACATACAATGTATACATAGTACAGTATGTAGTCTCCTTCCTCCATGGTACAGTACATGTACTGTACATGAACACGTGTACATGTACTATACGGACACAGCATGTACAGGTGTATTTCATATCGTAATGCACACGGCACAAACAAGGCACATGTGACTTGTACATTACACGTGTACAGTATGTAACACAGTATACCAGTAACTTGCCAGTACCAGTACAATACATATGTCAACAACTTGAACACAAAGAAATCAAAATAATGGTCTCACGTTTTCTCCAGAACATCCTGATCTGTGCTCCTGCAGTGACAATGACTACAGCACTAAAGCACTACAGCGCACAAAGGGAACCAAGGCTAACGGCTAACGCCAAGCTGACAGTGAGATTACTACAACCAGTCCATACACAGTGACAGAGTCCAGAGGGAATGGCAATCTCCAAAAGTCTCATCAACTACATTTCCACATGTACACAACTGTACAGTGTGTGTCATAAGCAGTCCTAATGCTTGGAAGGCAAGCTACAACTTTGCACTTGGCTAAACCATGGTGATGACTTGGCTTCAAAGTGGACAAAGCTTTATAGTAGAGTGGAGAGCGGACCTCAGTACAGACTACAGTACATGTACATGAACATGTAGCCGGTACATGTACATTGTACATGTACACTGTGTACCAGTAATGCAAAGTACATTGTAGGATTACCACAACTACATGTATACATACTACATGTACATGTACAGTAGTACCTACTGTAATCAAAGGCTATGCAAACTGCATGTGTTTCCACAACTAATAATCATCACCGTCATCTCCCTAAAACGATATGACGCACATTTTCATTGATAAGTCCCCACTCCCAAGGATTGCGAAAGAGCCCCACCTGTGGTTGCACATGCTGACTTTGGGGCCAACTCCAGATAGAGCGGACCGTATTTGCCGTAAGGATAATCACTGCCCAATTTGGCCATGAGTCCCAGCACCCACCTCCTCCATGCACAGACCACAGGTCATACACATGGATTATAGAAAGAAAGACCTTGCAATCAGATTCACCAAACTCATTGTTACTTACAATCAATCAATCGCAAGACGATGAGCGATCGGCAATGCACAGAAACCATAGGGCCTGCCTAGTGCCTATCACAACTTATAATGGGTTATCAATGTAAACTGAATTAATTACCAGGCATCGAAAGTCTTTGCCAAATCCACCCCAGGTGTGATAAAATGTGAGCATTGCATGATGGTACGATTACGCTGAAAGGGGTCTAACATTTAGGAATATATGGTAATTTGCCAGGTTCAGTACACACAATGTAAGAAGAGGAAAGAAACTAGTGATGACAGTGATGTTGCCATGAACACCACGAGAGTCCCTGTCAACACCAGACGATTTAAGGGAAGAAGTCACAGAGAAACTGGTACAGAAATAAGCAAAAATGTTGCCAACTGTCTGACTCTACTGAGTGCTGACATTCAGTATGTATGTACATGTACATGTACATGTATGTTACACATGTAAATGATCAACACGAAAAAGCTAAACCACTGTTTTTTATGCTATAACTATCTTTCAGATTTGAAGCTTAATTAACATTAGGGACTTAGTACATAATGTATGATACAATACATGTACCTGTAGTAAGGTTTGTGAGTAGACTGGGTACACCATATGTTGGCTCTTTTTCTGTCTCTTTCTGGAAAAAAAACCCAGTGAATGTAGAACTTGAAGTTTCGGCCAGGATACTCAGGCTCTTCTCTATTTTTCATAAGCTCCAAATCAATTTGTTTGCCAATGAGTTCAAACAAAAACTAGCAATGAAATATCTTACAGTACTGGTAATATACATGTACCAAAATTTTGCAAACTGCTTACTGACTAAATTTACAAAAATTGCAAATTAGTGGGCGGGCCTGACGTTTCAATCCTTGCAGGACATAACTGAGGTACAACAACAACTTTCCCACAACCAGAGAACTACCGGTAGCCTTGCTGGAATCTAGCCTCCTCTAATTGTGCAGTGCAGAGACAACCGGACAAGGAGAAGGAGGTCACCGTAGAGTGACAAGCAATCTGCGGAAAAAATGCCGGCCAATTGACCCACTGGTGGGACAGTTCAAATCTACTGTACATGTATATATATCCGGTGCCCTGGCAGCCTTGCTGGCCAGTAGAGAGAGAGAGAGAGAGAGAGATTACAAGGAGTTTAGGTCCGACCCCACCATTAATATGCCTGTGGAATTTATCTCAATCTGAATGCAAAAATATTTAGCCGATAAGGAAACCTTCCACTTCTGAACTTTGAGGCACGGAAGTTCGGATAAATAAGCACTGCACAGGGCTGGGCTCAAGGTTAACACTACAGGAGCTACAGTACGTACTGTAGGAGGGAAAGATAACGCTGGACTTGTAAACCGGTACATTTCAGTGAATACCGGTATTTACTTTCAAAATAGTTTTCGTCCTAATTGCGTGAGACCGGTCATTGCCATTGTGCATTTGAGAACAACAAAAATTCAATCACAAACCTCACAATTTTGGTGATTTATTTATTTTTCATCATAGATCTGCATGTAGTCGGTGAACAGTTTTCAAAATGTTATTTTTAATTTATGTGCCACAATTTTGTGTGGGGACAAGTACCGGTACACGTACAAAGGCATACATGTACTCTACATGTACCTGCATTTTCTGAGAAGCCCAGTTGTTAACCGGTATGCCTGTTCACAGAAAAGCTTGCTGTACAAGTACCGGTAGTGTATGTAATGATTGAACTTCCTGATGTGGCCTTGTCTTTATTGCTCCAGAATTGGTGTGGCAGTTCTACCCACGTACATGTACAAACAACCGTAATGGGCCGAAAGGCTGATAAAAAATACCTCACAATTTTTTCAAACCCGATAGCCTATGCTGGCCTTTTTCAAAATACATTAGCTGCTTCTTAATATCGAAAAATCGAGGCTGTACTATTTCTAAAAAAATATTTTAACCCTAACCCCCTCACTGTTAGCCTCAACTCTATCCTGCTGATCCCAACAGTATCCAACAAGCATGAAACTTGAATGTGTGAAGCCTGCTGATCCCAACAGTATCCAACAGTGGATATTGTTGGGTTCAGCAGGGTCCTGCAATGATGGTACTAATATTGTGCACAGTAACTTTGCATAGGATGCCAGCCCTAACAAAATCCTGTACTGTACAGTCAGTGTTGATCACAAGTCCCAACAAAAGACTAACACTCAAATAACACTAACAGGCAATTGCTATTTGCTAGGTCTTTTCTTTTGGGACTTTCCCTTTGGGCCCTTTCTTTTGGGCCTTTTCTTTTTACATTTGTTTGACTATCTTCATGTGTGGCACTGTGGCTACCCCTGCCCCATAACAGTTTAACACCACACCACCATGTTGACCCCGACAATCCTCAACACAGTTCTGTACACTGCTGAACCCAACAGAGGACAACAGGCCCCAAAATTTGTTGGTTTCTGTTGGAGTCAGCTGGGTTACGTGGTCTACATGCTTGATTCTTTCTGTGAAGACCTAACGTTGTCATAATGATACATGTATAGGATATTAGTAGGTTGTGTTACATAGTTCATACAAAAGCAACACACAAATTCACACGAATAGCACTTGGTCCGACAGCCGGGCACGAGTCCCGAAAATTCTGTCCACAGCAATGTGATGTCCGGACGTTGCTTTGTGGAGTTTGCGCCGTTCAGGAAATAGTCACCGGGGCTCAACGCATGCATGCCCACACACTCACACAGATCCACAGCGCACCCGGACATGTCAGAACGTCATCAATTTGCATACACCATTTCAGTTTCAAATCAAGATGGCTGTCCAGATTTTGCTTTTTTTTGGGGGGGGGAGGAGCTGTTCTCAATCAACTGAGTGGAAATTTCTCCTTTTTCCCCAAACGTGAATGAACAAAATGACCAGTCAAAACAGTATTGGAATGTGTGATTCTCACTGAATCCCACGGTGGGCACGAGGGACAGTTTCACAGGTGTTTTCTTTGTGAAATCTAGGGAATTTGGTCGAAAAATCATGAATTCCAACATTATCATCCTAATTGGCTTGTGCCTAGCCTCTACTACTGAGTACTACTAGTACTATCCTAGGACCCTACAGTCGCCCAACCCCTCCAAAAGGGCCAGGCGACTTGTAAATTGTGATTACAAACTTGTATGTAAGTTGTAAGGTCCTACTAGTCATAGTCCTAGTTACTTGGACTGTACTCTTACATGTAGAACACAAAGTTAATGGTACATGTATTAAGTAAAAATGTACACTGTATGTGTACAGTACTACTAGTATACAGTGGAATGTCACTATATAACGAACACCGATATACCGAACATTCGGCTATAACGAACATGCCCTTTGGCTCCGGATTTTTCTGTACAAAATATGTGGCCACAACTGCTATTCACTTGGTCGGTGACGACGTCACAGAATGGCACTTCTGGCAGCTGATTGGTCAATTTGACTGCTCCATGTTATTCCCTGGAGTGAAAGATTACTATAGGAGTACAGGCGTGAATGATAAAGTTCATGAAATATCATTTTACAGCTAAATCAAAAATGTATTTAACCTTTTTGTTTAAATCTATATAACTTAATGCAATTCCATCAGATGAATGTTCACTCATTCATGTGACTATATCTTTTTAAAAGTGAACATTATTATGACCATTCCATAAACACTCTATGGTAAGTTTCACTCCGGTTGAAGGGAGTGAGCCTTTCAAACTCAACAGCCCCGCCAACAGAATAACGAACGACCACTATATCGAACAATTTCCATGGATCTCGTGATGGTCATTGTAGCGACGTTCCACTGTATACAGTCAGTGAACTACATCATGTAAGTACTTAGTACTCAGACAGCCTACTCTTGCGAGATCACACGCATCCGGGTGAAGTACGCACTGGGCGCCATTTTAGTAAGCAAAGTCGCACACATTCTCTCCATTTCGTGGTCACATCACATCGAAAGTTATCACATTCTGTTCACGCATCCAAAGTTGTATCATTTTTTTTCTGTGACTCTCTCGCTTCATTTTCGGAGCACCGAAAGCAAACGACAGATTCCGTTGCTTACTTAAACCCTGGAGCTTTTATAGCTCCATGCTTAAACTCAGTAAAACTAAAAGTGCTTCCAGTGCGTACTTCACCTTTTGCTCGGAGTAGTCCATGATCTTGTGCACGTGACTTTGCGCATTTGACTTTGTGCGCTAAGATCTTTGGTACTCAGTACATCTACTACTTACTACTAACTAGTATTACAATACATGTAGTACATGTACATATACTAGAAAGTAGAATATAACATTTATTAACGACTAAGGCACATTCCAATTGCACTCTTGCAATGGCACATAGGGGCCTGCATATACTGATTTAGTGTACGTGTAAACCAACTTCATCAAAAGTCACACAAAATGTGTCAACACCTGCGCCAAAAATACTCATCTATAGTTAGCCAACATGGGAAAGCCTATATTCCAAGTAGACACGAAAAGAAATTTAAGACTACCTGGCGTGTACGTGAGTTATGTCCTCTCGTTATTGCTGGCACTTGGCAGGTCGGATATTATTCGACTTCACCGGCTGCGATTGTCACCGTAGGGGTACTGCACAGCTGTACGTGCCAAGACCGTCGCACTGACTATGGTGCATGGCGCAGCCTGCTACTATAATCGCCCAAATTGGCTCGTTCATGCGACCCCTGGTAGCGTGCGTGTGTCGTGCAAGTAGGTGTAGCCCAGTTGGGCGCTTTAAGCGCAACGTGAAGGTTCAAGCAAGGCCATTGAGGAAAAAACCCGGGGCATTACATCATCATCATCACCATTGTCAACCAACCAGGGCTGTCACGTTCCCGAGTCCCCTAGTCATTTCAATTACATCATTCATACACGTGGCCGGCTTGGCAACTACCGGTATTTGATCTGTCGGGTTGGCAGTGTTGTGGCACTGTACTGGCAGCACTTCGCCCCCCAAAAAAAATCCTTAAAAGGCAATAGGCTAGATGCGAGCAGCAAAGACCGGTTACGATTCAAAACCAAAATTAGAAAATTGCATCACCGCCAACCGTTTTCCTCGAAATGCCTCTCAGTCGATCAGGCTTCGTTGGCAGTGCTGTGGCACTACGTACTGGTAGCACTTCGCAAAAATCTCAAAAGGCAATAGGCTAGATGTGAGCAGCAAAGGCAGGAAGTTACGATTCAAAACCAAAATTAGAAAATTGCATCACCGCCAACCGTTTTCCTCGAAATGTCTCTCACACAGCCTTCGTTGCGCACGCTACACGTACGTGTTTCACCGTTTCAACCACTTGTCGAGTGTTTTCCGTTCAAGTCGTGATCGATGTGTAAAATTATAATTACTCACTTGAATACAAACATTTTACAAAAAAAGTGCTTTATACTGACTCATACTATTTTTGGGACTACAATTCAGTGACCATTTTGGGTACGTTTAGATGGATTTGGTGTGTATTCATTTTTTTGGTGTTTTTTTCTGGCAAAATCAGTTCAGGGTTTTATCCAAACATTGATTTTCCTGCGTAATGACGCGCCTATAGTTGCGGCATGGAGTTGCGGCGAGGGTTACTACCATGATTACGGCCGCAACTATGCCTATATTTTCAGATCAAGTAAATTTCTGCCCTAGAACTTAGAAGAAATTGCTCGCTACAAGCGATCGAAACATATCAGACCATGGTCAGACCAAATACATTTTTTTTTCTGTATATCAATAATTTTTGTCCGCAATTTGCAACACTTTTATGTATCGGTGACGCCGCCAGAGAACGTCGAGTTACCACTTAGCGGGTTCTTTTCATGGTGTCACCGCAAACCCTCCTATTATTGTTTCACCCACCATGCAAATTTGTATCGATCAAAGTCGATCTGTCCATGGAGGAATATTTTTGTCAAAAGTTTCTCGCCATCATATCGGCCCATACTTTTTATAGATGTGAGAATTCTGTGCTTGATCCACATTTCGCAATCGGTGCAGTTGAAGCGCCCTCTTTTGCCGGTGATACCAATACCATAACGATCGGCGACGCCACGCACCAGACTGACGCTGACCGTAAAGCCAAACACAGGTGTTCCCATTCTTGAATCATGGTTCAGGACAAGCACGGCCAGCAGTGAAATACACTGTATGTAGTAGACTCGGACAGAAATTTAAGACTAGCTTCAGTCCGAATAACTATGCGTCGTCGCCATCATTCACCCAATATAAACAACATCCCAAAGCCCACCAAGTAATTGTAATTTATATATAATTTAATAATGTGATTGTGGTTTGAGCCGATGAGACTGTAGCACAAGGTAAGGTGAATATTTACCTACTAAAAAAAATGAAATTAGTTCGAATTCCCAATTGGTCGGCATGACACTGACAGATTATGTTTTCTAGTTTAGTTAGTCAACTTAGTGTATTAAAAATCAAAGTAACTTCCACTCATTGACTCAAAACCTTTCCTTTAAAATTCGGTCCAAGGGCTTATTCCTCCACGGTCCAAGACAGAATACTCACTTACTGACTTAGTCACTTACTATTAGTATTTGTACTAGTATTCTGGACATATTGGGATTTAAAAAAGGAAAGTCCCTGACAACCAGGGATCATTTTCAAACCAAAGAGCTGCTTCAGCACAAAGAGAAACTGATGCTAAATACAGTGGTAGTGGTTAGCATGACAAATCCTCTTCGGATAAATTCATAATTCATTAAATTAATTTCATAAAACAAGATTCCTGGTCATGCTTCATGCAATACCTTTTCAACTTTGGATGTCGTCCAGATTTGGAATGATTTTATATCCGCACCAAAAGTCACATTTTAAATAAAAGAGTGAAAGGCAATGGGGACTCATGAATATATTTATTTATCATTTTAATTTTTATGATAACTTTATCAGTGTATGAGTAAGTGACTATGAGTATGACTATGACTGGAGGAATTACTAATTCCTCCATGCTATGACAGTATGAGTGTGACTAGTATGGGGGTGCCGAGCTGGGAGGAGGGTTGGAGAGGGGGCCTAAAAAATTTGGACAATTGATTTGCTCACAAAAATAGGGTTTTGTTGTTGTTGTTTTGGGTTGGTTTTTTTTTTGGGGGGGGGGCTGCATCACCTCCTCCACCCCCCCCCCCCCCCATTTAGGTTCCTCCCTCTCCTTGCTCTCTCTCTCTATCCTCCGCTCCTGTCCTCTCCCCAGCCACTTGCCTCTGCTATCTTTTGCTTGGCTATGTTCTGTTGGATTGTTTCTTCTTTCTTTTTCTCGGTCGGCGAAGGATGGCGCACTTGCTGGGCAGTGAGTACTGCCTGGAGAGCCTCCAGAGTGACGTCAGGGACTTGCAGTCGGCCGTCCTGGATGTCACCTCCAGGGTGGGGCCAGTCAGGTACCCCTCGTGGAAGTTCCCGGACAAGGTGGGTGCTGGGATTCACGAGGCGGGGCTCCGTTCCTAAGTTTCAAACTCAACCGGCAACAGCATTCTTCCCCCACCAATGCTATTCTGCTGGGCCCTTTAGTCTGATTGGTCATTACATCATCATGTAATCATGTTTATGCATATTCATGTATGCTCTTTACTCTGATGTTGGCCAATCAGAGTAAAGACTGTTCATGAATAGATGCATAACATCAGCAAGAACGACCTGCAGGAAGAATGCCGTTGCGGAGTGAATATACACTTCCTTTTACAAAATGAAGGCTCAGGCTTAGGCTTCAGTCACATTTCCCTTACCCATCAGTCATGTCAGGAACATCAAGAAACAAGCGTTTGACCCCAGTTTCTTGGTGAATACTCTGTTGTACTTGTCAAGCTAACACACCTTCAGCCTTTGAGAAAGGTCCTGTTAGGATCGATACGTCGGGCCCACTAAATTTTATGATTTGCATTTTGGTAATTTAATCAGTAAGCAGTTTGCAACATTTTTGTATATCACACCTTCAAATTCGTCGACAAACCACAAGCTGGATTTCCAGGCGCATACACTGGGCCACAAATCTCAGTAGAGACCTGGTGGTCGCGGAGATTCTTAAATCCAAATTCTGAACTATCAACCAGATTGCCCTTGGCACTAAATCTTAAACCAAGGATTTGACTGGACTGACAATTTTTTTGCAGATTTCCAGCGACTTGGACATCCCGGCTCTTTTGGAGGAGCACAGCTTCTCGGAGGATGAAGAGGACAACCAGGTGGCCCACATTGTCCTCTTTGAGCTGGTGATTGACAGGTGAGGAGGTGTGATAGGATCACTGCGTCGTTGAGACTGTCATTCAATGAGGGCTTGCCCTACTCGTCTTCTAATTAGACCCGTGTGCTCAGTGCTTTGTCTTACTGCCTGCTGTAAGAATGCAGGCAGCTCGAGTGACCGACTGTGGGACATCTCAGCATGCTGTCTTCTGGGGCAGCGTGCTATCCCTCGATCCAAAGTAGTAGTCTACCCACGATATTGCAATTGTTGCCATTAATCTGGCAACTCACATGGCAACTGACATCAAAACAGGTGTTTGTCATGCTCAGTATTGCTTTTGAGGTAGACTGAAAAGAGTCTTTGTCTAAAGTTTGGACAACAGTAGCCGTGTGTTTGAATTTGAAGTTGTTGGTGGTGCTGCCATTTCAGCTGTTATCGAGGGGTTAAGCTGGGTTTTTGTTTATGAATGTCGCCAAACAAGGCCCCAAAAGGCTTTTTTAGGTGAGAGCTAAAAAAAAGTAATAAGGAGAAGAACCAGGACCATAATGGAAGGAAGATGAGTGTCTATGTTTCGTTTGGATTCAGACAAAGCTCAAAATTTAGTGGGTCTGACGTTTCGATCCTAGCAGGACCTTCCTCAAAGGCAGACTGACAAGGACAAAACAGATACATGTACACGAAGGAAGGGGGAAAAGAGTGAATATGACACGGATGGGAAAAAAAGGACAAAGAGTAAAGCTGGTAGGGTGAGATCAAAGGGAAGGGCGAGGAGTAGGGTAGGGATTAGTGAGAAGAGGGGGAAAAGATCAAAGAGAGAAGTGTGGAGGAGTGAACACAAAAGAAGGATTATCAGAATTCAGACAAGTTGTAAGAAAGGGGCAAAGCAGGTTGCAGATAGAGAATTCCATAGTGCAGCAGTGCGCGGGAAAAATCTAGAGCAGTAAAGTATTATTATATGAACCCCCCCCCCCCATTCAGGATGCTGCTGCTGCTGCAGGGTTTCGCCCGCTTTGCCGAGACGCTGCTGGCCGGCACCCAGGGCCGACCGCCCACGGCGGGCCTGCTGGTGGGGTCGCAGATGTCCGTCGGCCTGGTGGTCAAGAAGTTCTGGAACAAGATGGTCCAGCTGAGCAACCTCTGCGCACAGCTGCAGGCAGAGGTGAGCAAAAGGAATGCATTGCGAGAGCCTCGCCAATCTCTCGCTGATAGGCAAACCATATCTGCGAGAAATCCAGTCAACGGAAGTTCACTTCCTACAGATTTTTTTTTTCACGTCAGTCGCTTACGTCTGTGTCCTATGGGTTCCACTCTCACTTACAGAACAAAGCCAAGAGCAAGACAGTGAGCAAGCTGGAAGTGATCAACACAGAGCTACAGCTCCAGTCCTTCGAGACGTCCAAGAAGCTGAACTCGACCAGCGACGGGAAGTCGGGTCCTAACTCGGGTCCGGTAGCTGGAAAGGCTGGGCCTTCCAAGGGCTACGGGGGGATGCTGCCGCCACCGTGCTCCGGCCCGGCAAACTCTCCCCCGGCGGAGCGCGGGACGATCGCCGCAGACACGCGCACCATAGCCTCCCAGACGGTGGAGACGGCCTTCGTGCCGTGCGAGGCCTGCTCTGTGGTCCAGCTGACCCTGGGGCGGGTGGCCGAGGCAATCACGGAGGTCTGCCGCTCGCAGGGGCTGCCCTCGGCCCTGGCCGACCACCGCCAGAGGCTCGGGGAGGCGGGCGGCCCGATGGCGGCCGCCGACGTGGACCGGTGGTCTGCCCAGCAGGCCAAGGACCTGGACCGGATCCGGGGCTGCCTGGCCGACCTCCTCGCCCAAGTCCAGCCCCTGACCGCCGACCTGTCCGCCGCCGAGGCCGAGTGCGCCGGCCTCCGGAGCGCGGTCGGCGACAAGACGCAGGAGCTGAGGCGGGAGAGGGAGGGCCGGGCCGGCGAGCTGAGGCAGCACCAGGCCCGGCTGAAGGAGGCGGAGAGGCAGCACGCCCAGTCGGTGCTGGTGGTCAAGCGCTGCCTGGACGAGGCCGAGCGGGGCAGGCGCACCGCCCAGGAGGAGCTGCTGGCCCTCAAGCGTGAGCTGCAGAGGCAGTGCGAGGCCCGCCAAGCGCTGGGTGAGTCCTGGGCCACTCGTGTATCGAACGCTTCACGCCTCTGTTGCATCGCTCCAACAGAACCCTGCCAAATGTGCAAGAACTCAATACAGTCAATACGCAGTGTTGAGCATATATTTATTTGATGGAATCCATTATGGCATAAATCTGTCTTACGGGCAGCGTTTAGCGTTTATCTATTTCATGGAATTAGCAAGACTTTCAATGTTGAAATACACAAACAATTAGCAAAGAATATCTGCTACGGTTAGCAAAGATTTTTTGCTAATGGTAACGGATTCCATGAACTTGGACCCAGCTTAGTGAAGCTTATGAGAAAGTCAAGTCACTGCTGAATTGGGCACGGCCTCATCATCATGGTTTCACCCAACACTCAAAAGCAATGCTTTCAATGCGTGGGTGAATTTGCCAGTGTGTGACAACATACAACGTCGGTCACCTGCTTAGTTATAAGCTCATCTTAAAATTTAGTGGGCCTGACGTTTCGATCCTAGCAGGACCTTTCTCAAAGGCAGAGTCACTCTGCCTTTGAGAAAGGTCCTGCTAGGATCGGAACGTCAGGCCCACTAAATTTTAAGATTTACATTTTGGTAATTTTAGTCAGTAAGCAGTTTGCAACATTTTTGTATATCACCTTTAAGCTCATTAGAAAGTCAAGTCTCCACAGAAATTGGCATGGCCTCATCATTCATGGATTTCAATCCCCCCCCCCCAGAGGACATCAATGCCAGGCTGACGTTGGAGGCTGAGGGCAACACGGCCAACCGGGCCGGCCTGGTCCGCCTGGAGAGCCAGGTGCAGGAGCTGAGCCGGCAGCTGCAGGACGCCGGCGAGACGCTGCAGGCCACCAGCAAGGAGCTGGGCAAGGAGCAGGCCAGGAACCGCAGCGTCCAGAAGCACGGCCAGGTCAGAGGGCCAGACTTTTTGCGACTCAATTTGAGTCTGGGTCACCGCTCTTGAGTCTTGAGTCATTTTTGATGCCCCTGAATCTGAGTCGTTGAAAATGGTCCTTAGAGGATGCGATAGGGAAGCCAAGCACCATACAAATAAAGATGTGGTCAACACTTCTCTTTTGCCTCAGAAAACCAATTTTTCACTACTTTTTATTACTGAAAATATTCAGCATTCTGTTCTCTCCTCACGAATTCCCTCCTTTTTGAAAATGAGGTCTCACAGGAATTGTTCGTCGCTATTTTTGACAGGCCATGCAAACAAAGCACGACACCCTGGCCCGGCGCGTGGACGAGCTAGACCAAGAGTGCAGCGACCTCCGCGACTTGCTGGCCGCCTCGGAGGAGGAGCAGGAGCAGCTGACGGAACAGCTGGAGGAGACGCAGAGGGAGGTGAAGCAACTGAAGGAAGAGCTGAAGACAGAGAAGGTGAGCACATCTCCCTACCGTGTGGGCCGCACATTATTATATCCAATGTGATTGGTCAACTGATTTAGTGATATGGTCCAAAATTCAGTAGACTCCAGATTCAGTCTCTTCTTGGTTGACAATCTTGGTATTAGTTACAGTCCAAGTTCTTCTTCATGGTATGTGGATTGAAATACCCATTCAGGAAGGGATTGACTAATCCTCACTTCATTAATCCCTCTTTTCTTTCATCTTCCCTGTGGCTTTCCCCTTTGATCTTCCACCTCCCTCCCATCCCTTTGATCCTCCCCACCCTGTTTTCCCTTTGATCTCCCCTCCCTGGATGTACATCTGCCTCCCAATCCCTTCCTCTTTTGTCCTTCCTCTGTCGGTCGTGCTTGTCAGGGCTTTCCCTCCCCCTGACTGTCCGTGTATGCCCTTGTCACTTTGCCTTTGAGAAAGGTCCTGCTAGGATCGAAATGTCAGGCCCTCTATCTGTTGAGATTGAAATGCCCATTGCTTGCCCTCCAGGATTTACTGGCATCCGTCCGGGAGGAGAAGCAGTTTCTGGAGCAGTCCATCGGCGACCTGCAGACCATGATTGTGACCCTGGAGGCCCAGCTGTCTGACGCCCAGAGCAGGGAGAGGATGCTGGTGCAGTACCCGGACATGAACCCAGGACTTCTGCCCCAGGGACCTGCACCAACAGGTCAGACTGGTCCCCGTCCCCTCCAGCCTTCCCCGAATCTCTCCAGTTCACTCTAATCACCTTTATTCCACTGCAATCCAATCCAACCAGCTCTGATCCACTCCAATCCCCTCCAACCCCACTCCATCCCACTCTAATCCACTCCAATCCACTCCAACCCTCTCCAGTCTACTCCAATGCCCTCAAATCCCTTCCAATCCTTTCCAGTCCCCTCCATTCCACTCCAGAAAACTCTAATCCCCTCAAATCCCTTTCATTCCCTCCAATCCCTTTCAATCTCCTCCAATCTTTTTAAATCCACTCCTGTCCTTTCCAATCTCTTTCAATTCGATCCAATCCACTCCCCCACCGCCTCTTCTACCCCTCTCCCCCTCCACACTCCTTCCCCCTCCAAAACCCCTCCCCTCCCCGGTCATGGTCTTGGGCATCGGGATGTTGGTTTTGGTCTTGGACATTGAGGTTTCAGTCCCAGGCCTCAAGTCTTCGAAGGTGAGGTCTCAGACTCAATCTCAGACAACAAGGTCTCTGCCTCTGTCATTTGAGCATTGTGACCATCGGTCTACCTTCTCGGATTCTCAGCCACACATCCCGACTTAAATCCTCTTCCTCGTTGGTTTTCCTCCGCTTCGTCCCCCCCCCCCCTCTCCTTGGTCTCAGGCGAGGGCGACAATCCCTCGGACATGCAGGAGCAGGTCCGCTCCAACAACATCCGCATGCAGATCCTGGAGGAGCAGAACGGACTGCTGCGCAAGAACATCGCCAAGATGCTGGCCCAGCAGAACGGCCCGTCTCCGGTTGCCAAGGTAAGCCACCGCCCGCAGATGGTGGCCTTCCCAAATAGTGAGCTAGTCTTTATCTGCCGTATATCTCCAGGGATCACACCCCTGCTTTCATTCAGATGCAACCAATGCAAACAACCAATTGTTGTAATTTGTAAACCTGGCTACGGCATGAGGCAGCTAGAGGATCACACAAAGTGGATGCAGCTTTTTTTTTGTTAATTCAAGTGAAACAAACAAAGAAAAATCTGACTGGGAACTTTTGAACAAATTGGCATAGAAAACTTTGACTGGACCAGAACTGTTTTTATGCTTTTGTTTATTGGACCCACATTTACAAAACTTGCATTCAGATTGTTCCCTTCATTGCATCTGATGTTTTTGTAGCAACCACCATATTAGTTGTTGCTACAAAGGTTTAATGCACCCAATTTGTTAGACTTTAAATGCTATCCCCAGGCTGTTGTTTCCCATTGGTTAGCCTATCGGGACAATCTTGGCACATCTACTACTAGTCGTTTCCTGAGTAGGCACAAAGACATAACCATGAACATCAACATCATCCACTATGTCTTTGTGATACAGGTCACAGGGCCAGCCATTCCTCTGTGGCAGTCCTCGGGGGCACCGGCCGCAGACCGCGCCAGGGGACCAGGGAAGGAGAGCCGCAGTAGACAGCAGGGAGACCTCGGAATGTCCCACCAGGCCCAGAGGCAAGCAGCAACCCCATTACCGAGCGCCTGTCTGTATTATAATGAGACAGGAAACATCACTGCGTGAAATGAAAATGAGATCCAAAATCCGGACAAAGAGAGCTTTCTCCAAACTTGTCGTAACATTACGATTAATCGCAAGACGATTAAGCAAATGGCAGTGATCTTGCTGCCTCATAACAGCTAACGATGGGTTACAGATCGTAAGTTGAGTTTACGATGCATCGTCAGGCTTTGCGAAATCCAGCTCGGGTTCTGTGGCCGTGCTGAAGTTCTTCTTGTTCAGTGTTGATCTTTGGGTGAAGAATGTTTTGTCTGAATGCATCACATCACAGGCAAAGCTGTGATTAGAAGGAACATGTTGAGGCTATCTAAAATTGATTTTGGTAAACTTGGCCATTTTTGGGATAGCCCAAGACAATTTCAGCTGTCAAGTGTCCACTTGGCCATTGCTCAATTTGAAACGTGAACAATTTTTTTTTTTTTTTTTGTGGGAGAGTGCTTTTAGTTATGCCAACATATTGAACATGTGGTTTGCAGAATGGAAGCACAATGTGGAAAGTTTGTGGTGACACCGTGTAAGTCATCTCTTATGAGATGGAGTCAAACTCTCCACAGCACATGTAAGCAGCGATGTTAGTTGGAATCCAGCAGTCTCCTGACGATGGCCAGAGCACGCACTTCCCGAAACGTTGAGTTAACGGCTCATTTCAGCACCACACTTTGTTTTGAAATCGATGAAGTGCCACCGCAAACCTTCCAATGTATTGAGCAGAGCTCACTCCTTCTTTCCTTCTCTTTGTTTGGTCCCAGCAGGGGCCCATATTCAGATGCCTACGGTGAGGCAGATCCCAGCAGGAAGGGAGTGGACAGAGCCCGTCCCTCCAGGAAGGCCAGCCCCAGAGGGAACGATGCAACGGGCCCGGGCATCCCACCGCTGCCGGGGAAACAGGCCCACGGGGAGGCCAGGGATGCCGGCCGCACCACCGCCGCCAAGCAAGGTGGGGGGGGGGGAGTGCTTAGACCCTTTGAGAGCTCTCGCCCCTTGTGAGGCAGGGCACTTCCCACAAGCAGGGTTCAAATTTTGTTGGGAAAAAGGGAGAAGTGGAAGGTTTGCAGTGACACCATGGAACACTTCCACAAACCTTCCAACCAGCCCCCAACTGTACCCCTAACCCTGCCCCCAACCCTACCTTTAACCCTGACCCCAACCTTATTCAGTTTCAATCAAACCATTAAACCAATATCTGACTGGGAACTTTTTGACAATGTTAGTGTAAAGCAGTTTGTCGATACAAGTTCATAACATGGCATTTTATGAGTTATGCCTATAGGCTACGTGTAGTCTCGCTACAAGTCCCTCTGAATCTTTGTGATATGTGTGTGTCTTTGCAGGAGGCCGATGGGCAGGCAGTGGCAGTCCTAATGTGGCCAAGTTGAGCACCACTGGGGGAAACACCAGTCTGAATGCATACCAGAAGCTGAAGCACAGTGGAGCCATTGGGGCTGGAGACAAGACTACAGCCAAGGGCCGAGATGGTATTGGAATAATGTAGTAGCAGGGACTTTGGATTAAGTCCTAGCAGGAGAGGAGGGAGGGGATTGGATAGAATTGGCTAGGATAAGATGGGATGGGATGGGATGGGATAGGATGGGATGGGATGGGGTGGGATGGGATGGGATGGGATGGGATGGGATGGGATGGGATGGGATGGGATGGGATGGGATGGGATGGGATGGGATGGGATGGGATGGGATGGGATGGATGGGATGGGATGGGGTGGGATGGGATGGGATGGGATGGGATGGGATGGGATGGGATGGGATAGGATAGGATAAGAAATTGTATGGGTTTGGATTGGGTAGGATAGGGTAGGATTGGATGGTAGAGGAGGGAAGGAAATGGGATAGGATAGGATAGGTTTGCGATGACACCATGTACATGGTTGCTCTTTTGTGAGTGAGTGTGGTTCTGAGAAGAACCGATGGGTTTCACTTAACATTTCAATCAGTTTGCTCTGAAACCCTCCAATTCTTCTCAGAACCTCACTCATTCACAAAAGAGCAACCCTGTACACGGTGTCACTGCAAACCTCCTTATGATCAGTACTTCCACCACGCATAGGCTAGAGTCCATTTTAAGATAGTATAAGGTAGGTATTTTCATTATTTTGCCTTTGAGAAAGGTCCTACGAAGATCCAAATGTGATGCCCTTAGAATTGTCTAGATTTGCATTTTTGCCATTTGTCAGTAAACAGTTTCTAACATTGTTTCCATTAGTACCTCGGTGTGTGGATGGTAATTCAGGTTCATTTTTTTTCTCCCACCTCCCTCCTTTCTGTCATTGGAATGCTGCAGGCAGGGCCTCGGCCAACGGGCGCCCCAGTCTCAAGCAGGGCTGGGTCCACACTGAGCGCCCCAAGGGTGGCCAGGGACCCGAGGACCACCAGTACACGCCCCTCAGCACCTTCGTTTGCCCCTCCTGCGACAAGATGTACACCACGGAGCAAGACCTGGAGATTCACCAGTCCTACTGCTACGGATAGTCCTGTTTAGGAGGGCTCAACTGTGTCCAGCTGCACAACTACCCAAATTTGTTTAGGCATGAAAAGAGCTGTCTAATGAAAATCAGGTTTGCCTGCCTAAGTTTGTTTGTTGGGGTGTTTGTTTGTTTGTGTGTCTGTCGAGTTGTTTTGTTTGTTCGTTCTTTTGTTCGACCACTAGGTTGATTGGTCGTTAAGTTGGTTGGTCGTTAAGTTGGTTGGTAGATCAGTCAGTTGGTCGTTCGCTCATTCATTTCTGCATCTATTCCGATAAAAGGTTTCCTTTCCGTGAATGTATTAGTAGGTTGGATCTTTACTTCCCTTCATTTGGATTAATACTCATCTGATTGGATTCAGACTGAACACAAGAGGGCGTTAAAATTGCCTTCCTCTCTTTTGCAAAAGAAACGATCTGTATCTCATAGATTTGGAAGGCTCAAAAATTAGTGGGCCTGACGTTTCGATCCTAGCAGGACCCTTCTCAAAGGCAGAGTGACAAGGACAAAACAGATACATGTACACGAAGGAAGGGGGAAGCAAGTGAATAGGACACGGATGAGAAACATAGGACAAAGAGTAAAGCTGGTAGGGAGAGATCAAAGGGAAGGGCAAGGAGTAGGGTAGGGATTAGTGAGAATAGGAGGATAGCTCAAAGAGAGAAGTGTGGAGGAGTGAACACAAAAGAAGGATTATCAGAAAGCTGCATAGTAGTTTTGATCCTTTGCAGGCCGAATGTCATTCTGCTTTTGAGAAAAGTCCTGCTAGGATCAAAGCGTCGGGCCCATACAAATTATAAGAGTTTTATTTTGGTAATTTTCCTCAGTAAACAGCTGGCACCAATGGCAGCATTTTTATGTATACATGTACATGTTTTAATTACTCTTGACTTTAGCTCTTGTTTATCCATGCAGCCACCTTCCTATGCCACTCATGAATAATTGTGAATCTCACTGAAAGTTTTCCCACAAAATCTTTTAAGTTCCGAGAATTCAATCATCCTCTTGTTGAACTTTTAAACTCCGTCCATCCAGCAATTTACTACTATAATTGTACTTAAAAATTTGCATTTTTATTACTGTATAGTGTAAACTCTTTCCATATTGATGAATGAATAATTATGATGATTCTCGCAGAGATTAAACAATTTATTTTTGCTTTAATTTTAAGTCAAAAAATTGCTTACAATACGTTTTTCTGTACTTCAAATGGCTGTACAAATTACTGTAAATTATTATATTATTACTGTATGAGTGCCTGTCAGTTTCAAAATTAAGTTGTATCGTCATTTCTTCTTTATCAGTTGGTAATAAAAAGAAACTATGGAACATGAGTTGTTGTTGATTTGGAAGACATTATGTTTGGTTGGTTGAGTGGCTTGAGAAAAGGCTAGGCTGTGACCTTATCCACTGGCTATGACCTTATGTAACGTGCGATGGCCACTGTTTTGAGACCACTATAATCCTCATCAGAAGTTCTCATTTAATCTTGGTGATAAGAAATGGATTCCTTTGTCCCGCCGTTTCCTCGATTCAAATGTTTGTCTGATTTTGAATACTGAAATATTAGTCAATGAAATACGCCACCTACGTACGTCATTCAGAAGTATCAATTTACTTTCAGGTCTGTGCTTCAACTAAGTTCAAGTTTTAGAGCCAAAATGGCAGCTCCTAGATGAGGTTCCTAAATGAGGATTTAGAAATTCTCTTAAGTCATAAAAACAAATATGACAAATGTGAAGAAAATATTTCGAAAAATGGAAAAAAAAATACTGAATGGAGTAACCGGGATTTAGTGAAGAGGTCAGCAAACTTTGAGCCAAACTGCCTACTCCTCAATTATTTTTTACTATTATTGCATTAGTTTTTCCAGTTGGAAAATCAAAATCTTCTCTTTTTTTCCCTGCCTAATTTTTATTGTCACAATATCAATTTTTTTTTTTCAAAATTTCAAAACTAAATGACCAGCAGTCTGTTATTTCGATCCTTTCCTTTCAATGCCTACTACAATTCTGACGGAATATTTAGATAAAAATAAATAACTGATTATAATCATTGCATTTTTATTGATATAATGGTTAAATAACTTTAGACTTATTAGTAATAACAATATTTAACTATGGTGTCATCTCTAGAATCAGTGGTGTGAACCCGTTTATACCTTTGCCTTTGAGTTTGAGACTACCGGTAGATGGCAAAATATAGCTGGTTACCGGCGCTTATGCGTATAATGTGCGCGCGATTCATGAAAACCAGCGAAACTCCCCATCTCGCGTGCGCTACACTGTGACTTTGTTACCGGTATTTTGCCGTGGGCCTTGCTAATTTAGACCATACAAAATGCACTTCGGAGACCTGAATTACTACTTCAGTTCCTTCCATATTCTAAATCTGTTGCTATCAATTAGCTTTCTGGTTTGCAAGTTCGTCCGCCCCGTATGTACATCGTTATTCTCCCATGTCGAAACACCGTGCGAACTGGACTGGGTTAGTAATTGGTCCGAGTAACTTGGACCTTAAGTAGCCTTTCTTTTAATTTGGGCTTGGAGGGGGTTTGCCCGACCCCTCCAAATTTAAGAAAGGCGATTGTATTTGTAAGGTCCAAGTTACTCGGACTTCAAGTACTAGTACTAGTAGTAAGTAATGCAATATCGGCTCATGTAAGTTGTCTATTTACGACTAGTTGCGGTAACTGTAACCATGGAGGCTCCTCTACCTCCATGCTGTAACCCTCATCCTCCCGAAGGTCGGAGACCTGAGCCCTACCTGAGGGTTACGGTTACCGCAACTAATTTACGACACAATAAGTAATAACGGACCGGCTTCACTTTTCATATCGGTTCTTATTCTTGTTGAATTGTTACCGGTACCGGCAGGCGGTACCCTGACCCCCTGACCCTGTGTAATAATTTTTTTCAAGGCAAGAGGAAAAAAGGGAAAAGAGTTCCATGCTAATTTATGAACAAAGAAGCACAATATTGTCAGGAAGCTGACTTTCCTTCCACACGAGACAGATTTGGGTTACCCAAGATGTTTAACCCCTTGCCCTTGGATTAATCTCCTCCTCCTCTCTTTGCACCTTGCAGAATGAGACCAACATCATGTTCTTCCTGGCCTGCATTCTGGTCGTCAAGAACCGGAAGCTGCTGTCCTTCCGGGAGTACATCAAGAAGATGTACATGTTCAGCAAAGTGGCCAACTCCATCCTCTTCTTCTACGCCGACTTCCGCTACGCCATTCTCTTTGTGATCCTGGCACTGGGTGAGACTCAGAGCATCGGGGGTTGGGGTTGTTTGCGGTGGTCCCACGGCCAAGTGTTGGCTGTAACCCAGTTCCCTGGCAAGGGGCGAGAGGGAGAATTCCTTCGCCTGCCAAGTGACTTCTCGAGAAGGTTGCCTACTGAAGAGCATGGATTGTGGATAGCTCGGGTGGAAACTGGAAAGAAAATGAGCAACCAAGACCAAGGCCGACAGGAGATACCTTTATGGCCTCCAACCCTATCCCCCTAGGACTGTTTACTTGGAACTCTCCTCAATCATTCACAATCCTCCTCAGTCTCCCACAATCCTCCAATGTGATATGACAACCTTCCTCAATCTTCCACAATCCTTCAAGATCTCATTATAGCATGCTTCCTCAATCCTCCATAATCCTCCAACTGGAAATTTTCATCCTTGCCTCAATCCTCCAACACATACAAAGGATTATGGACGATTGAGGAAGGTCAGAGAATCACAGCCTTCATTGAAATCATTTGACTAATGTACAGTCTCTCTGGTTTTCCTTTTTCTTGTTTCACAGTTGTGCTGATTGTGTTTCCAGAGCCGATCTATTGCGGAACTCAGAAAGTAACCTACTTCAACAGTAGCACGCTAGAAGTAAGTCGCACAGCCTGCTTAACCTTTGTATTAAAGGCCCTATACAGCATTTGTAAAGGTCAAAAGATTGCCACATTTTGTTTGTTAAACCATTAGACATTCCAAAAAAAGAAATCCTGCGAATCTGAGAAAGTAGAAAAATGCAAAAAACCTTCACCGTCTTCGCACCGGCCTTTAGTGTAAGAAATAGTTTATTACTCGTAGTATAGTATTAAACTATCCGTTGATGTTTGAGTGAAGATTTCTTGAGAAGTACAGCATCCCAGACCGTAAGATTGACCATCTACAAACTGTGTAAATCTGTGGACATTGATGTTTTCCGATCTTCCCAATGTTGTATTGGGCCTTTAACTCAACAAAACCTTGCTGTGGGTGTTGGGTGGGCTTGAGGTCGTCAGGGTTAAAGTGCTCCTTGAGGGAGAGACGGCTACTGCCAAATCCTCCTCCATGCTAGCCTGTGCCCCCGTTAATTGTCTCCACAGGAGGAGTTGTCGCAGTCGCCCAGGGTCACCTGGCTGATTGAGTTCTACACGCCGTGGTCGAGCAGATGCCAGGAGTTTGCCAGCGTCTTTGCGAACTTATCGCTCAGGTAAGGAGCCGGACTTCCGAGATTGTATGGCAGTGTTTTTTCTCCCTTTATTCAAGTCTGGTGACATGCATGTAGTCCGTTAAGTGAGATTGACGTTTTTTTGGCTGTGTTGAAGGAGTGTGTTCCAACGTTCACTGCGCATGTGCAATGTGCTCAGGATCGATCAGAGTTGATATTCTGGCTATGCCGTGGTTCTGCGTCACTATTGGAACGTGTGGGTTTGTTTGCCCAAATTGAGCTTCAAACATCTGACTGCATATATATACCCCCCCAATCATGCTCACAACCTGTATGGTTTATGCAGGGGTGCTTTTGTTTTCTTCCTTTCAGCCATTCTCACAACCATCTCAGGTTCGGCAAGATAGATGTGGGACGCTACACAGATGTGGCCACAAAGTAAGCGGCTGAGTTTGAGCTCGGCAGTCTGGTTGGAAACCTGTACTGCTTGTGCTTGATTTTTTAGCCCGACCCCCAACCCTCTAGAAGTGTTGGGCTGTATCCATCCATCCCCTGTAACGTTCCAAAGGCATGCTCCAGTGCTGGCACAGCTTGGCAAGCTTTTACATCCTTCAACAATCCCCAGAACACACATTAACAGAACTGGAATTCAGCAGTCTCCTTATATCAGGCAGAGCACACACTGTCCGAAGTAATGAAATACCGGCTCTTCTCAGAGCCATACTCATTCTGGAAAGAGATGACTTACGTGTTGTCACCGTAGGCTTTCTAACATTGGGATCCCCCCATGAAAACCTTCCAAGTCTTATGTGAGGCCTGTGAGTCTCATGCGAAATCACCCACAGCAAAGCTAAAAAGGCACTCAAGGTTAAGGGCTATAGGAAGGAGAAAGAGAGGGACTCGGGAAGGCAGGAGATAGGAATGCTGGAGATAGGCATGATTTTTCCTAACCTGGCCATCTGTCAATTCTAATAATCCCGGTGACAGGTACAGGATCGACGTGTCTTCATTATCGCAGCAACTCCCCACCCTGGTGCTATTTGAAGGAGGCAAGGAAACACTCAGGAAACCAGGCAGAAACAGCAAGGGAGCCATAGCCAAACATCTCTTCACCAAGGTTGGTGGACCCCGGCAAAAGCTTGGTTGACGATTTGGGAAGGCCATCATCTAAGGGCTGGATAGCTCAGATGGTAATAATAATGGTAATAATAATCGGACGTCGTCTAGATCGTCAGGAGAAAACCTGCTCATTGATACGATTGAAAGATATCGATGACTATACTAAATCAAGAGAAATGAAGGGGTTGTTCATCACTGTGGAGAAGGAGAAAGGGGATCAAAGTCACTGGGTGTATCGTTTGCTGGTAGCGACGTTTCGGTTGCTGGAACTGCTAGCCTTCATCAGACTAAATCAGTTTGTTTATATTCCCCCTCTTGCTCAGGAGAACATCATTAAGGACTATGACTTGGCTAAGCTTTACGAGACGACCAAGAGCAAAGCGCAGAAGAAGGCAGACAAGACCCAGATTTCCAGCAACAAAAAGACGGACTGAAAAAAACGAAATGTGTCAAGTATTCATAGTTGAGTTTTTGACTTGCGGACACCACGTTGCAATATTACGAGAGAAAAAAATGGCCGAAGGAGATGGACACATTGGTGCTGTTTTCCGGGGGCTTCTGACAAGTCAAGGGAAGGGGCTGACTCAGGAGAGTGATTTCTATGCATTTTTCCCCAAAAGTATTTAATAATTGGATGGAGATGACTTTTTAGAATGTGTGCAATTTAGTGCAAACAGAATTCTAAAAAAAGAAAAATAGAAAAAGTAATGGAAATCTAGAGACAAGACTGGTGACAAACTAGAACTGATCCAACCACTGGTAAGGTCGTGTCCCAGTTTATCAACTATGGCTTCATGTACTGCAGGAGTCCTTGAAAGCTGCCAGCCAGTGGCTACAGCCAATGCTCCATAGACGTGTGTGCTATTTCCAGCTATAGCCGATGCATTGGGGCACTGTCTATCTTACTAAGTTGCCATGACTCTTTACCATGTAGACGGGTTACTATGTAGATGCCCATAGGGTAGAATCCGCCTCACTGTCTGTGTAGCAGTAGTTCATAGAATCAGGTAGAGTGAGAATTCAAACTTGAAACTAGTGCAAAAGATTTGGCCTGTCATTAATGTAGTTTATTATAGCTTGATACTTTGTGCCGAATTGCCTCCAGCATGCTACTTAATTCTTCCACCCATCAAAGCAATTTCCTCATGAAATCACTCGTCTGATTAAAGTAAAATGTCATTTCCGCAGCCCAGGCACTAGATACCAAACGCAGTTGTGTCACCGTATTTTGAAGCTTCCTGTAGGGTTTTGATTGGTTTATGACACTCAAATACATGTTTAAGAAAAAAATACAACAGGCCAACAGATCCCGACTGAAGTTTGTCATCACTGTTACCATGGCAATCATGTTGCTGTTTTCTTGTTTAATTTAAAAGGAAACGAAATAAATATAAATGGAATATTAAACTTTGTCTCCTCTTGTGAAGTTGCTGTCAAGTACTCCCAACACATTTGAGTAAGGAGTTTGTATGCAAACTGAGATCATAGCTTCATGCCCCTCTTTCGCACCATTTTATTTTTAACAGAAGGAAGTTTTGTTGCCATTTTCCTCGCAGCCAAACTACGAAACCCGTATTTAAAAATCTGAAGACGTTACATGTTAATACAAAACATTGTTATAAATACATTCATTATTACAAGAAAATACAACGTGTTTGACTTGTCTGCATGATTTACATGGGAAAAATAGAAACGCCAAATTTGTTAAACAAAATAAGAGGGCCTGACGTTTCGATCCTAGCAGGACCTTTCATTGGAGATTTAGGGGGCCTATGTATTGCAGGTCATTTTTAGTCGGTGAGCAGTTTGCAGCCGTTCTTGTGTTTATTTACTAAAAAAATATATGACTAATACACTGCCTTTGAGAAAGGTCCTGCTAGGATCGAAACGTCAGGCCCAATAAATTTTGAAATTTGCATTTTGGTAATTTTAGTCAGTAAGCAGTTTGCAACAATTTTGTATCTAAAATATATATGAGGGATAAGAATGAACCATACATGTAGACCAAGATATGAACGAAATCATTTTTAATCAACCCATAAACACCATTATATGTACTTATAATCACGCGTCGTGCAAGTCTACGTAGTGGACATAGGACCGACGCTGCTGCCAAAAACTCAGGTCTGACGGAAAGCCTCTTGGAAGCGGTAGTTGAGGTAGTCCAGGGCCGTGATGGGCGGGTACTTGCCGCTCTTGTCCACGCACTCGATGAGGGCGTGGTTGTCCGGGAAGCCGAAGAAGACCACGGACTGACGGCTACGGCTACGCTCCTCGGGCGTGTCGTCCAGGAAGACGCAGTGTCTCTGCGTGAGATCAGCGCACGAAAGGGCCATAGATTACGATACTTCCACGAGGGATCATCACATTTGCTATACCCAGCCTGCCTCGCCCTTGCCTATAGCAGTTTTCTGAGAGTATGTCTGGTAAGTCAACACACACATAATGGCCAGTTTTACAAGAGATGATACTCACCTGTCTGGAGTCTGGACTTAGCCTGTCGGTGCAATTTCAGTTTCTGAGAGTGTCCCTGGTACAGTTTTATAAAGAACTGCCAACTAACCAGCTCTACTTTGCCCAGTAGGGCACGTTTTCAGAGAGTGCTCGCTTTCTGGTATACCGGGTAATTGTATACTAACACACAGGAGGATGACAGAACCACTTTGTGGACCATTTCACCGCAATCAACCAGTGCAGCCATTGGCCCACAGTGCGAGTTATGGCAAGAGAACATACGTATTTCTTGTATGCCTATATCAACACACTTGGAATGAGATATCGGCTCCTGTGGAAATGAGAAATATCACATTGTCATCCATACTTCCTCCATGCTTTACATAACGGTGCCAGATCTGGGCGTTCGCACATGTATAGAATAGCCTAGCTAGCACTCCGACGGTTAGTCCTTAGCTTTCTTTCGACGAGTTGTCTTTTTTGGCCCCAATGGCCGCCCATACTCACGGTGGCGGGATAGACGTCGGCCGTCCAGCGTTCCATCAGGTTGCCCGTGTTGATCAGAATGGCGTCATCCACCATGGGCACTTTGACGTAGCCCCCATCGCGCTCACGAACCTGCCCATCAAAATCAGACCCCGACTCTGGTTAGAAAGCTATAATACTCCAAGGACTGAACAAAGTTGTAGTAATTTGGTGAAAGATTTATGTCTGTTCCGAGTCTTCGACACTGATTTAATTGTGATGTCGTGCATTTCTGTCAGCCACCCTCAGATATGACTTGAAGGTTTTCAGGGTGGTACTAATTAGAAAGTTTGCGATGACACCATGTTACACTTCTCTCTCAAGAAGGATTAAAGAGAAGTGTTTCATGCTGTGGTGTCACCGCAAATTTTCCTCTTTGTACTTCCACCACGCAAACCGTTTAAATAATTATTATCTAGATATGCTGGTTTTACTGGCGTCGGATGCCTGTGCAGCGCCCTTTCTACAGTGAACCGCCCACTGGCATGGCATTATTATACTGAGCCGGGCTTCGATATTTTTTTCCGTATGCCGTGCGGCACATTATGTTTGTGCACAAACAAAGTATGAAGTTGAGTCTCAGGTCACTCAGATTGTTCACGTACGTTGTATTCGCTGTGCAGAAAGCCTCATTGGCTGTGCAGAAAGCCTATCCCTAGCTTTAACTTCAACTGGTATAGCCCCTTCCCTCCCCCTTGTCCCCACCCCGTAAATTGTTTGTGCAAAAAATAATATATGGGCCCATAACGACTAATTATGTGGTACGGGGGGATCCCAGCCGGGCTGCCATTTCGAGGTTTGGGCCTCGCTATATATACGGGTATACGGAACGTATCCCCAACCTGCAAGCCTGCTGTCTGCTGGAAGAGCAGGGTGATGCTGCCGTAGTCGGAGTGCTCCCCGCATCGCACTTGCCGTTCCTTGACGGCCAGGCCGCTGAGCGGCGGGTAGAAGAGCGTGCGCAGTGTCATGGCGCAGTCCGTCCATACGTTGGCGTGGTGCTTGGCGAAAAACATGGGGTCCTTGTCGGGTGACCAGGAATGGGGCGGCGGGGATGGGGGTGCAAATAAATCATAACAAAAAAAAACGGATGAGCACCAAGGTTGAAATCATTGGGCCCTTTTCCAACTAACCCGGCTGAGGCAATCGGCTTTGCCGTTCATTCTTTCGTCCATTTTAAAGTACTGGGCATGGAAACGGGAGGCATTTGGCTTCGTTTCTGAATGTTACACTGCATTTTGAAAAAAATATCCAAAGCTTCAATTGCAACAAAGAACTCCAACCTACATAATTAAAATCAGCCAAACGTCTCAAACGTGAAATGGACCACTTACACCAAATGGCAACCCCGTTGCGAATAGCGTCCTTTTAAGATGTTTATGTTAAACAAAACTCTAAAACAAAAACCTCTTCTTAAAAAAGACTAGTTAAGGCCACCATCTATGGTCTGGATGGCTCAGATGCAGGTAAAAGCGCTGGTATACGCAAAACCAGGTTCCGTCAAATCACGGTCCAGTCAAAGTTTTCGTTGCGAGTTTGCCATTGGTCAATTTGCTCAAAAGGTCCCAGTCAATTTTCCTTTAATTAGTTGGATTTTTTTTAAAGGTGAAACAATTGTCAAATTATTGTAATGGAGAGGGGTTCAATTTGTCTCTGGTCAATCTATGAAGTAATATTTCCCGAGCTGCCTGAACGAGAACAAACCTATACCTCAAGTTTGAGTCCACGTGCCATAACCTCCAGCACTCTGTTATGGATGGGCAGACACGCTTGAAAGAAGTCCATCATGGTAGTCTTGAAGCCTGGACACTCGGACTCGGTCGGCCAAGCCTATATGGGAAAATAGAGGTGTCTAAAAATGGCGATAGGCAGGTTGTATCGTCAGCAAATTCATATACCTTCCACGCTGTATTAGTAGCAATATAGTGTAATGCACTGTCCAAATATATAATGACACTGTCTAACATAGGGTATAATTATAGTGGAAAATAATTCATATAGTCATAGGCCGTTTTCGAAATGACGGCTTAGGCTCAGGCTCAGGCTTCGTCTCCGTCTGATAAAACCTGAACATCCAGGTTGTGGTTTGTTTCCGAATTTGAAGGTTTGTTGGCTTGAAGTAAATACAAAAAAACTGTTGCAAACTGCATGCTCACTGACTAAAATGACCTGCAGTGCATACATCTCAAAGGTTAGAGAGCCTGACGTACAGCTTGATCTACAGCTTGCAGGACCTATTGCCTTAGTTTGAGAAAGGTCCTGCTAGGATCGAAACTTCAGGCCCTCTAACTTTTGTTGGCTTGATGGGTACAGGGTATTCCCCAAGAAAGTGGGGCCAAACGCTTGTTTCTTTATGACTGTGACATAAAAACGAGTAAGATGAATAAGACCGAAGCCTATAAGCCCGATCCATAAGCCTTCATTTCTAAAACGGCCACAATAACTAACATCACCGGCCGACGTTGGATTGATGTTGAACGTCTCCTTTAAATCACCATGGTCACGTTCTGGGTCGGTACTGAAATTGAAAGAAAACTGCTCAAAATTCGTTTTTAATGGGTGGAGTTATTAAATGAAGACTCGATATTCTGCAACTAATGGTTTGTGGACTCAGAGTCAGCAGGCTTTAATAATTGCTCACCTTTCTTCTTCCATCCTCACATAACCATGGCTACCCTTGGATATGTCACGTGAGTGCTTCGCTTTCACGTCCAGCGGAAGATCGAAGTATTCCTTTGATTTTTTGTACATATCCCGTACCTGGAGTGATAACGACGGAGGGTGATTTTATCCTTTGGAGTAAAGAGTATACCAATCCATCCATGGTGGGTGGGTGGGATGGATGCATGCCAGTTGGGTCGATGCCATGGATGGACGCAGTGGATTGATTAATGGAATGGATGCATGAATGGGATGGAAATGAGGATGTTATTGGATGGGTGAATGTGTATAATGTGCTTGGTTGCGTGGATGGATGAAAAGACTATACCAGAAACGTAACATAGAAAGAAAAACAGTTTTTAAAGACACCTTTGGTGCCCGGAAACTCTTAAAGCCCCTACACAATATTGTTAAGATCGAAAAACAGAAATGTTCACAGATTTACATGAAACAGTTTGAAGATGGTTAGAGTAGAAACCTCTCCCTGAAATATTTTTGTCTAAAATGTTGTATTTTGGGAGAAATTTGTAAAAGAAATAGTTTACGTCTCACCGAGCTAGATCTAAATTATTTTTCGGAACAGTACGGCGTTGAATGCTGCATTTTTGCGAAACAAATGAAGCGGTTTTCACAATTTTCTCGAGACTCGGTTGGCGGATTGAGCTGAAATTTTCACAGGTGTGCTATTTCATACATATGTTGGATCAGACGATGTATGGATGCTATTCTTTGACCTCGACCAATGTTGTGTAGGCCAGGGTCTTTAAAAGTTCTTCTTCGACAACAGCCTCTCTTATCATTTTGTGCATTTATAACAGGTATACATATGAAAGTCGCCTGACCTTTTCGAAGGGGAAGTCGGCGTTGACGATGTAGAAGAACCCGATGGTGGTCAGTGCATGGTGGACGTCATCCACCAGCGTCTGGAAGCCAGCACTGTCTGGACCGTCCAGAGACAATCGGTACGAGCCGAAGTCAATGACAGGAATCCCACACGAGTCGGCCATGGTGTACGAGATCACGCAGGGATTCTTTAGTAGGAAGCGGTATTAGTATAGCAGCTGTGCCAGTTCGAGGGGAGAAACAGAAAGTTCAGATTGAATACGCAATGTTTCGGTCGATGTCAATAATGTCCTCAATTATTTTCGCCAACAACAAAGGATATGAAAAGGGGTTGTGTAAACAACGATTTTATTTGTTTAACTCGACTGTGATTGTCTATCTTTTTGTAGGGACCGAAGCATGTGGCGATCAGTTAGCGGCCGTTAGTCTGTCTTTTGATAACGATTACGCAAGAGTCCAACTGACGACAAAGTACAAAATCGTTATCAAACCCCAGCCTCATTCCGAAACCTTTTAAGAATTTTTCAAGGGAGCATTTTCCCTGCTCGGCTAAACAATAATTGACAGGCAAGAAGATTTCAACCAACGCTGGTCGATCAAAATACCGGCCGGTAGCGATGTTATTGAAAGCCAAACTAAGCCAAACTAAGTCAGCCGCAAACTCAGTTCTCAACTTGGTAATCTATTATGGCCCAGTGTTGGACAAATTATTTTCACCCAACACTTTTTCATCGAACAGTTTCACAGTTTATTAGGCCTATTTTGTCAATTCCTTCAACATGCTCTTAGTTGAATTGATCAAAAAATTATTGATAATTAATACTATTGGAATTGAACCGAACCATAACAAAGTTAATTCTGGAAATGTCCCCAATGACAGCTCCGCACAAACTCGCTGAAACAGATTTTAAAGGTCAATATTTTTTTAGGAGGGGCAATGGTATTGGATTATGAGCGCAAGCGATAGGAAGTATTGCTTTTTTATACATGACACCAAAATAAAACGACTATAGGCCTACGGTTAGACGAAATTATATACAACTACTAATCATAATTATACTTGTTATAATCAATAGGCCTATTGTAATACAGAATAAGGGGGACGCGTGGGCCTAGGCCTCCTCCTAACATAGTCCTATAATTATATTTAGAATGCAAATCAGAGCTTACATTTTTATTTGCTCCTGGCTTGAACTAAATTGAAGTTCTGTGTGTAGGTCCCCTACATGTACAAATTGACCCGTGTTCGAGATCTCTCGTTCGTCGATCCCAGCAAATCACAATAGGCCTACTAGGAATTTAGAATACGGTAAGCGACCGTGAAAACCACGTCAGAAGTTCAAGTATATAGACCCACGCTCCATTGAAAATGGTTTCATTGATATTCAAATCTACCTCCCACAATCAAAATGCCTTGGCCTCCCCATGCAAGACCGATGATTAATTGTCCGAAGCGAGGATGAGTCTTCTACAAGGTCATATAACCATCGATTTAATAATGAACTCGCACTAAGATTCCCAAACAGTAATCTGTTTTACAATTGTTTTGTTCAAAAGTTCCCATTCAGTTTTGTCATTGGTTTGTCAATTGATTTGCATTGGAAATTTCGAAAAGCTACGTCCACTAGTTGAGTGATCCCTGAGATGCTCCAGCCAAGTTTACAATGATATCATTGTTTGCATCTGAATGAAAGCGAGGGGCCGGAGGGGGGGGGTCTCCAAACCTTTTATCTCTGTATCAGAAATCTTTAGAACACAAAAAAGTCATGTTAGGCTATAGGCTACTTCTTCCAATTTCATAGAACCGCTTTATAGGCACGAAAAGTCAAGATTCATAATTGGCCTATATATGTATAACTATAATTATAATGATCACCCAAACTTCTCTTTTGTTTTATGTTAAGCAAAGGGAAATACAAGTCAAGACACATTAACATCACATCAATAGTGGTCTGTGATCCTGTTTACACGAGGAACAGTTTTCATGCTTTAGCGGCTCAATACAATTTGGCACATTTTCAGCAAAGGGGCCGCATTATTGTGAATGTGATGATATCAGGCGAGGACGTTAATTTTGTAAGAAGTAGGAATTGAAAGTGAAACCGCTGTCCTATAGATCAAAAGTGGAAAAGAGTGACCATTGATATCAATAATCGTTTCACAAAATCCCATGCAGCAAGCAACCCCGTACTTACTTCAGAAGTGATATACAAAAATGTTGCAAACTGCTTACTGACTAAAATTACCAAAATGTAAATCTTAAATTTTAGTGGGCCTGACATTTCGATCCTAGCAGGTACTAGATCCTAGTACTTCAGAAGTAGCCTACTACTAGTACTAGTACTACTACAAAATAACCAGGGCGGAAAGTCGCCGAACAAGTCCTGAGCAGTGAGCATTTGTTTCATAATGAATATGTATGAGGTAGCGTCAACTTCCTCCAATCCTGGCCCAGCTCTGTTGCGTGCAGTTGAAAGGTCAACTCTGTTTACGTTTTCGCTGAGCTGAGGCAGGTGTGCGCCATGCATGTCGTCTGCTGCCGAAAGTATGCCCGGAAAAGAGCCAAAACGATACTTCTGCCAGTGCTTTTTGACAAACAACACATTCCTACCGGACTACAACCTACACGTGACGTACTTCAATGACCAGCAGTTTCGGGACGATTGGAAGAAGGTAACACAACATTACACTGCCGTTACCTTGCCCAATTTTCGGACATTTATTTTGTGCCCTTTTTAAATTTTATTTTAAATTTAAATCTCTAACCTGGTTGCGCACTGCAAACTGGAATTTCTAGCGTAATTAAATGAAAAGGTTGTAAGCAAATTTTTGAGGATATGCCAAGGAACGTCGGTGACAGTCGACAAAATTATAATGAATCCGTGGCGGAGTTAACAACCCCAGAAAATGAGAAATGGTACTTGCAGTTGCAGTTGCATGTAGTCCGAGTAACTTGGACCCTTACAATCGCTCTTTTTAAAATTTTAAAAAGGGCGATTGTAAGGGTCCAAGTTACTCGGACTAACTTGCATGGTAGTTTGGGTCTCCGACCGCCGGGATGATGAGGGTTACGGTCACCGCAATCAAATTGGAAGTACTGGTACAGAGTCAGAAAATGGTTGCTAATTGCTTTACAATTGACAGATTCAGCCTGTCACTCATTTTCTTCGTATTTTGAATGAGATATTGTTGGTAGAATTTTGTATTGATGGTAGAATTTTGAGGGACGGGTGACTACAGTCACCCGTCCCTCAAAATTTCAAAATTCGATAAAAAAGGGTGACTTGTCGGGTCCAAGTTACTCGGACTAACTCGGACATTACACACAGAGGCATTTATAGCCATAGATCCTAATGGGTAAATGTACTGATAAGTTATATTATAAAATGCTTGCAAAAGGAATGCACACAAAGCCACAAGCACTGTGCATGATCATTACCAGTTTGACTTGTTCAGGACACTCCAACAGACTGATCTAATTTTGGCATGCTGCATATTGTGAAAACAAATTCCTGACCTTATAATTTCAGATTTCACCAAGGGTGAGCACAAGCAAAAGCGTTGAAGATGTTTTGAATGAGGTGAGCTGATTTTGACAATGTGTGGAGGCTATCTAAAGTGCATCGGTTGGATGGTCGGTCGGTGCGTTGGTCGATCGGTCGGTCGTAAGTTCAGTCATTCATGAAACCATTCATTCATTTATTCATTCAGTCAGCCAGTCTGTAGTCAGTCATTCAGTCAGTCAGTCATTCCGTCAGTTGTTCAGTCAGTCAGTCGTTCAGTCAATCAGTCAATCAGTCAGCCAGTCAGTCAGTCAGTCAGTCAGTCAGTCAGTCAGTCAGTCAGTCAGTCAGTCAGTCAGTCAGTCAGTCAGTCAGTCAGTCAGTCAGTCAGTCAGTCAGTCAGTCAGTCAGTCAGTCAGTCATTCAGTCAGTCAGTCAGTCAGGTCAGTCAGTCAGTTTGTTGATCCTTTAATTAAAGGAGATTGTATGCCCTGAAGTCTTCCTCCATGAGTAAACCGTGTGAAATCATGTTTGCAATTAGAGGCCCCTGGATTTTTAAAAAGATGGGACCAAAATAAAAAATGGCAATGTAGAAAGGACCCCCTAAAGGTGAAATTTGTCAGCCCACGAAAAAGGGAAAATGGAAGTACATTGGTCCCTAGTTGCGGTAACCGTAACCCTCATCCTCCCGAAGGTCTCCGACGGGAGGATGAGGGTTACGGTTACCGCAACTAATTGGTCCCCATCCATGTCAAGGCTGATAAAGGACTTCTCCAAACCAACTCTGTAGTAGATGATTAAATGTGCATGACTGAAAGTGATTTTCCTCCTGTGCTCTGACCAGGTGAAGGCTGAGGTGGAACGGAGGAGACAGCTGGGAGCTGAGAGCCTGTACAGGAGGGAGCTCATCTCGGCCGGCTACAAGCCACTCCATCCCCATGTCTACACGCTACAGGTGTGCTTGCTTGTAGTCACCTCCCTTGAATAATGAGTTGCGGGTTTGCGGCCACACCGTTTGAAAGAGCCTCTTTAGGAGAGGTACTGTGGTCCTGAGAAAAAAATGGGTTTGTGGGAGCTGGGGTGGATTTCACAAAGCCCTACGATGCATCGTAACTCATCTTACGATGGATGACCCATCGTAAGTTGTGATACACCGTATGGTTTCTGTGCATCGCTCATTGCCTTTCGATTGATCATAAGTTATGATGAGTTTGGTGAAATCGACCACTGGTTTGTCAAAGGGCCAGGTGTGTGGAGCAGGAGGCCTGAGATGAAATATGAATGACTTCACTGGAAAGCAAAGGTGTTGGTCCTTGTGGTGGCTAATTAGTAAGCCAAGAATGCTTAAACGTTATGTCATGACTCGCTGGTTCTTCTCAGAACCCGACTTTTTCCCACACTGTAAACGCAAACTCACGACTCAACTTCCTGTACTTGCCTTCCCTACTTGTGCACCTACATTCCACAACACATATTTGAAAGCTGTGAACACAATAAATGGCCTCCCATGTATTTTATTTGAGTATGAGTATAACACAATATCATAGACATATAACATGATGTTTTCACGTCAAGCAAGGCAAACCCTCTTTGAACACATCATCAGCAAGTCCAACTGCCAGCTTTACGGTACATTATCCGTACTCTTTCATTTTCATTGCTCAGAAAACCCTTGATTGAGCGCTATAGAAATAGTATCCAATATTACATGTAACCCTTCCTGAAACCCCAAATTACCACAACCGTGTTGATTGACAAAGTGTTAGGGCTATGATATGATATGAGGAGACTAAGGGTTTTGATGTCTGTTCTTGATATTTTTACAAAATGTATTTCCAGGAGAGTTATTTTAAGGCTGGGTTCCTTAGCCTTGTGGACTACTGTCGAACTGGTGCCGCAAGTCTGGAGGGCCTGACCCAGCAACTGCATCAGGAGCATGGTAGGGACCAGATCTAGACTTGTATGATTCAGTCCAACTCAAGTCTCAGTTTCTATGTCTTGGCCTTGAGTCAAGCTAACAAAGGCCTAGTGACTTGGAGCCCAGTCCAATTCAAGGCTCAGTCTCTTTTGCTTGGCCCTGACTCATCGTAACAAATGAATTGTGACTTGAACTCCAGTCCAATTAAAGTCTCCATTTCTATGACATTGCCTCGAGTCATGGTAACAACTGACTCGTCTCATTTCCCATGACTCGGATACGGGTCTTGACAACAAATTGTGTGGACTGGAACTCTCCCATAGTTAGGTTTTCAATATTCTGTTTCTTGTTGTGTGACTTCTTGCAGCTGAGAGGGTCTTCTCCTTCCCCATCTTCACTGGCCAATTCTGCCGGGACTTCATCCAGGAGATTTGCCATTTTGAGGGCACAGACCTGCCCAAGGGTCGGCCCAACACCATGAACAACTATGGGGTAGGCACACCCGCCTTATCCATGGCCACTATGCTAGCCCAGACTGTGGGAGTGTGGGTTTCACAAAGCCTCACAATTAATTGGATCTCAAAAAGCCTAACAATTTTTAAGCATTTTCACATTCATTTAAATTAAATAAACAAAATATAAAAATTCAAAAGAAAATGACATTTTTTTCTTAATTTTTTTTTAAATGGGGGTCTAAAAATTAGAAAAATAATTAAAAATGTCAAAAATGGATTTTTAGTCAAAAATCAAAATATCATTTCAAAAATTGAACAAAAAAAAATCTTCTGATGATGGGCAGAGCACACACTGCCCGAAATTATTGGTTACCGGCTCTTTTCAGAGCCACACACTCCTTCTCAAAAGAGAGATGTTGTTACATGGTGTCACCACAAACCTTCCACTACGTAATGATCATCCCACTGTACTGTACTGTACTGTACTGATTCCCGCAGGTCTTACTGAACGAGCTGGGCTTCAATGACCATTTTGTGACGCCGCTAGTGGTCAACTATCTGACCCCTCTCACCCGCATCCTCTTTCCCGACTGCGGCGGTGACTCGCTGGACTCCCACAAGGCCTTTGTCGTCAAGTACAAGCTGGGCGAGGACCTCTCGCTGGCCTATCACTACGACAACGCCGAGGTGACCCTGAACCTGTCGCTAGGCAAGGAGTTCACGGAGGGCTCCCTCTACTTTGGCGGCATGCGATGGGTGAGTGGTGCGCATACGGGTCCTCGTGTTGCAGCGCATTTCAGCTGCTTGAGATGCACTGTATTTATTTATTTTTCTTGTTGACCCTGGGTGATCCACTCAGTGGCAAAACTCACTGATCTCCCATGGATCCCAGGTCACAAAGCTACGATTATAAAAAGTGATATCAACATTTTTTTTAAAGTTCATGGGGTTTAAAACACAAAACTTAAAAATAACCAATATTATTATAGGGAAATGGTACACAATTACACACATGACAGCATCACAAACACAGTCAGTCTCGCATCCTGGCAATTTTCTGACAATAAATAAACCATTTTGGTGATTTTTTAGGCTATACGTCATTGGAGTCATCATGTTGAATTCAACTGTGCACAATCATCGCAGCTGGGTCACGCTTTTCCGGGGCTTTGCCGCTGGTCGTCTTGTATTTGTTTTTTGTTTGTTTGGGTTTTTTTGTTTTGGGGGGGGGTTTGGGATCCAGTTCCAAGGAAATGTGTGACCATGGTAAGGAAGTGTGATCTCTGTCTGTTTGGTGAAATCCAGACTCGTTGTCATGTCATCAATGACTGTAATGTGACAGGTCTGCCCTGCCAAGTTGCCAACTAACTGGACTTGATCATCCCGATCTGCTGACTATTACCTCACCAACTGCCAGTTTATAATGTATTTTGCGTGATGTTATAGTTTATATATGATAGTAACATACAAAATGCAAAACTCATCAATTTGGAGGCCCTGACATTTCCTAGCAGGACTTTTCTCTACGGCAGAATTGCCTTGAGAAACGGTCGGCGTGCTATGGATCCGGGATAAAAATGTCAGACCCTCCAATTTTTGGAGGTTATATTCACCAGGCAACAGCATTCTTCCGCAAATGCTATTCTCCTGGTCTCTTAGTCTGATTGGCCAGTTGTCATTACATCAGGTTTACGCATATTCATGTATGCTCTGTACTGTGACGTTAGCCTATCAGAGTAAAGAGTATTCAAGAATATGCATAACATCAGCAGGAACGACCTCCAGGAAGAATGCCATTGGCGAGTGAATACCAGGGTATACACTTCCTTTTGAAAAATAATCGTAATAGTAACCCCTTGATTTTTGGGGTCTGTTTGCTTGGTGGTTTTTCAGGTGCCTCTGCGCGACACAACCTGCACGCTGTCGGCGCACCGGCCGACCTGTGGCCTCTTGCACCGCGGCCAGCACATGCACGGCGCCCTGCCCATCCGCTCGGGGGAGCGCTACAACCTGATCGTGTGGATGCGCTCCTCGGAGACCCGCAACCGGCGCTGTCCCATGTGCGACCAGCGGCCTCGGCTGGTGGAGACAGAGGGCTTTGGCGACGGCTTCACCGGGGATCAGAGCCCACCTGAAGAGACTGTGAATGTCTGCGCTACTCTATGATGACTCGATCCGTCTACAATCAGGATATTGCCCATTGTGTTGGATGCTGGAGTGTGGGCCGTAATCCAGAAGACCGTGGCTTTTTCCAATAGAGGTTTTAACCTCTTCAATTAGCACCTGGCCATTTATTTACACAGTGCCCATGACTGCCACACAATAGAGCAATTGTTGCTGCTAAACTGGTAATTCATATGGCAACTTGCGTCAGAACGGGTAATTTCTCATGCTAAATTCTGCTTTTGAGATGAAAAGAGTCTTTGTTTTTAAATTTGGACTATAGTGGTGGCAGGATTAGGAAAGCTCGGCACATAGCAAGTTACAACACCACTGTCGCTCCAAATTTGTAGGTCCAGGAAAAAGTGGTTTAGAGTCACAAGAGGTCGTTTGCACCGGTGGCCATCTTTGGGGCCTAGTCTTCGTCCCTCTTGGATAGGCAAGAGTGCACTCTTTGTACCTGCATTGTCACTGAATTTTAATAACACTAGAAGGCCCCAAAGATGGCTGCCGGTGCAAACGATCTAGTGGCAGCTGATTGTCGACTCAATGAATGTCTGTGGTATAATGTGGATATGCTAGCTCTATGCACCGTGTGTCATACAGTAGGTTGGATAGGGAATGAGTTTGTAGCACTGAAATGTATGCGTGGGGAGTCAGCAAAAGAATCCATTATGTAGCACCAGGCACCAGCCAAACTGTGTTTGCTTGTACGCTCATATTTCAGAAAACGGCTAAAGCAATACAAATTATATTCAAATACAATGACTGTCAACAGAGACAAAAAAGAAGACAAGGGAAATGCATGTACATATAGAATACATTGCACTTTTACGTTATGCTTTATTGATAAAGTATAGTCTTTCATTACAAATTATGTATGCCTGAAAATTCGATCCTAGCACGAACAGTTAGCAACATCTTTGTAATAATTCAAATATTCTGTTTGCTTACATATTAATTCCATCAATTTGTGTTTATCTTCACATACGGTAGTATAGTAGGCATGTGAATACGAATCCCATCACTGATTTCCTGAAGATGTGCCGAATACACACTGCCAAAAAATGACACCAACATTTTTTAGATTTCACCACACTCATCCAAATCATCCAAATCTATAATCTATCATTGGCAACAAAATGACCCCTACAATCACAAGTTAGATTTGGTATCCATTGAATAAGACTAATCAGATGAAAAAGTCTATGGCCTATGAGTTGCAATGATGAAACAGTTGCCACGATAGCTTGTGCACTCTTTCCAAACTGGTTAGTCTCCAAGTGCTATCCTGAAGTTGTAATTAGGCAGTGTATATTGACCCAACAACAACGGCATTCTTCCCACAAACACTATTCTGCCGGTTTCCTTAATACTCTGATTGTACAACTGCCATTTACATAGTGCCAGCTCTCTTGCCCAAAAGGTTATACAGGACCAACCTCTGGTAGAATATTCTTGCGGGCAAGAGAGTCAGCAACACATGATGACAATTGGCTAATCAGTGTAAGGGACCAGCAGAATAGCGTTTGCGAGGTGAAAATAAACCTGCCTTGTTATTATTCATCAGCTAGACTAGCAAGGCTATATCTTTACACATCTTCCGTATCCCATTGTATAAAGTCAACCCTCTGCTCTTCCGACCTGGTGTTCCTCTGCTCTTGCCGACTTGGTCTCCCCAGTCAACTGCAGTCAGGACATTTAAGCGAGCAGCCAGGCTGTTTGCCTCCTCTCACCCGTACACTCTATCTACCCCAAGGTGTAGAACAAAGCGGTATTAGAATAGCTTCTTCCCTCGTTCAGCCTCCATCTGGAATTCCCTTCCTGGTTCATGTTTTCCCCCTGCCTACGATCTTGCCTTTATTAAAGAAATGTCAATTCTTATCTCTCCAGCCTTCCTGAGTCCCTCTCTATCTCCTTTCCTTAGACCTTAATCTTGAGTGACTTCATAGCCTTGTTTTGGGCGAATTTGTATCAAAAAAGAAGAAGCCTGCAATGGACTGTGAATCTCTGTGAAATGGCAAGGCAAGGCAGAGTGTGGACGTCCATGAGATGGTCCACCACTGCTTCGCTCTCTCTCCGTCCGTCCATCCTTCCATCGGTCGTCCTGCCATGGTCAGACCTCTCTCCTTTTGCTGTAGCGGTGGCGCAGATGGTGCCAGATGCCCAGGCACATGGAGATCAGCCTGGTGTCGGAGTGGCCTGGGCCGTATTTGGCAAACTTATACTGCTGCCTGGGGGGGGGGGGGTTCCAGAAACAAAGGCCGCTCAAGCCAACTTGCCAACAAATAAACCCTACAAGACTGTATGGCCCTGGACACTTGACAACAGCCATTTGCTCTTTCTCAACAGTCTGGAGTAATATACCAAAGTGCTTAATAACTAAAGTGACCAAACTGCAAATCACAGAAAAAAGTATAGGGCCTGACATTTCGATCCTCGCAGGACCTTTCTCAAAGGCAGAATGACAAGAAGCGTTTGCATTGAGACCATTTTCTGTCTGTGTTGTTCAATGATCAACCAAGTGGATTAAACAGTTCAGAAACGGCCTGCATTGTCCATCATCAGGAGACTGACATGTATGCAGTTTGCTGACAGTCACAGCTGACAGAGAATACAGTTTCTTGGACATTGAGTGCTGTGGTTCTTCTGAGAACCAAGAGAGATGAAGTGTATACGCTGTCACTGCACTTAGTATTCTGGACTTGCTATCTTCACCATGAACAGCCTGAAACGAGTCGGAGTGGTTTGTTTCTATGGGAACACATCCCCCCAGTATAAAATCTCTGTGGTATACTGCTGTTCAGCAAGTTTTATCACATCATGATTGTCTATTTTGAGCTCTTTCTTTCATCCCGCTCTCTCCCATTGATGCTATCTATTCTAGAATCAATTATTCGCTTCCTTCCTCTTGGCCTTTTTCTCATTCAAAAAGTTTCTCATTTCTGAGGATATGTCCTATATCAGCAGGAGTCGCAGGTTCAAATCCCGCCCAAGCTGCCTGAATTTTTTTCATCAGGCATCGGGCAAAGCACTGAGCATTCAGTGTCTATCACTTAGAGCAGGGCAAACCCTCATTGAATTACATTCTCCTCAACGCAAACATCACGTAATATATATGATATGTCCTATCCACTTCTTTTGCCTCTCTCTGCAAGTTTTGGTTAGCGGTCTCTCCTCCCTCACTATATTCTCAATAATTCATCATTGCTCAAGTCTATTTCATACCTGACTATTCTCTTGGCTTTGGCAAGGTGACCTTGCTGCATCAGACTCAGGGCCATGTACAGGAAGCACCTTGCTTGCAGCAGGGCGTCACCCAGACGCTCGGCCAGGTACAGCTGTCGTAGGGCCACCCTGCCGGCCTCCACCGCCTGTGTAGGAGATACAGGGTTACAGACCGGTCTGTGACAAGGCATTTCATTGCTCCGATAGTCTGGTGCACCGAGCCCAACATAATATACTAGGGGTGGATTTCACAAAGCCTTACGATGCATCATGAATCAACTTAAGTCTTAGGGTTGGACAACCCATCGTAAGTTATCGGTGAAGGGCCATATGGTTTCTGTGCATCGGTCATCGGTAAGCTTCACTTACACAGTTGTACATGTTGTCACCCAGCGATGAGTACGCCCCACCCAGCGTAGACAGCCAAGAGAACACTTCCTCCATCTGTACTCTCTGAATCCACAGAGGCAGCATGCGGTCGCTCCTGAAACGAAGAAACAAAAAAACAACCGAATCATAAACAGTCCTGGGGTGGATTTCGCAAAGCCTTTACGATGCATCGTAACTCAACTTACGATGGATAACCCATCTTAAGTCGGGATCTATGGCAGTACAGTTGGGAACTGGCCCACTGGGAAATGAATACATGTCCTCAGACTCGAGTTGCACTCAAAGGAAGAAACGGGTCCTAGTGTGAGGATTGAAACGTCAGGCCCATTAAATCTGTAAGTTGATTTCCGTCTTAAATAAATTGGCACGGCATACAGGCCACAGCTTGATTGCATGTAAGATGTACATGTATGCAATTGTTCAGAATATGCACTTGGCATTTCAGTTTCAAACTGAAGGTTGATTTGGAACTCGGAAGAAATACCGATTACAATAGTTGTGTGAGAAAATACTGTTTGATTTTCAGTTTTGAATTGATTTGTGATTTGGGACTAACTTATGAATCAAACTCCGTGACTCAGACACCGAATGGATGACTCAGGACTGGGACACAGACTCATTAGAAGTGATTGAGACTCAAGAGCGATGTTTGGTGACTCAACTGAAATTCACGCTCCTGCCTAGTCTTGGTTCAAGACGTTGTTGGTTTGGATAGCGGACCGTGATCCAGTGTACACACACGCGTACGTATATACTCGCACACACATACGCATTGAATTAAGCTGTTGTTTACCAGTCTGTGTGTTGGGTGCAAGGTGCATACGTGTGTTTGCGGATCATTGGGTACCTTATTAATGGTATATCAGGCGTTAAGAGTATCTCAACCAACAATGTCTTGAACCAAGACTAGCTGCCGCCAAACGCTTGGCTTCACCCATCTCAGGTGGGAAGATTTACCATCTTATATCAGGCTCCATTCTGAAGCACTGTAGGTCTTCCTTCAAGTGGATGCGAATCCGAACAGTGACTACAGGTCTGTCTCCGATGCTGACAGTGGCTGCATCGGAGCGCTTCATGCAAACACCCTCCTGAGTTCTTTTGCTATTATTCGCCAGGCTGCCATTGCCCGGCAACGTGTGACGCCAGAGTGTTTCATAGGTCTTGGACCTCCGCAGCTCTGTTGCTAGGCAGGACGCCAGCATGGGGTCCATGGCAACATGCCACGTTAGACTGGCACGAGTCCTTCCATCTAGTCTAGCGGCACCACTGCCAGGTGCCGGATTGGGGCAGCTCTCGTGATTGCGTCCGCTCCGTGGTCGGTCTAACTGCTCCACCTCGGCCTGACTGCAGTCTCTCTGAGCACGCTCAGCATCTCCCGCCATCCCAACCGGGGGGTCCTCCTCTGCATGTCTGGTACCCTGCTCGTCACACCCATTACACAGTGTTCTTGCCGTAGGACTCGATCCCGGTAACCTCAGCACATCCACAACGCTGCTCCCACCGCAGACAACTGTGATGACCAGGTCCCGGGACTTTGGATAGGATTCTACAGGAGTACATTCACATGGTTCCATTATCGGCCCAATGCAAAGAGAAAACCTGTAACGCAATATCAGATTCAGAGGTCAAAGAGTAGTCAACAACAACATTCACATGGTTCCATTATCGGCCCAATGCAAAGAGAAAACCTGTAACGCAATATCAAATTCAGAGATCAAAGAGTAGTCAACAACAATTCAAATAACAGTACACAAAAGAGTATCGAGTCATTAAAACTACCAGAAATAGCCATTAGCAATAGCAGTATTCCGAGTTTCTGATTCTGACTAATTAATGCTCCCAGAATCTATGTACACTAGTAAAATGAGTCATAATTCAACATAGTCACGTGTAACTTAGTTACTGCAGTTTAGTTTAGGTGCAAAGTCGGTCATTTTTATAACAGCTAATTAGAGTGCTGATTAAATTTTTTTTAAAGGGTCCGAGGAATTGTTCAACTTCAAAACTTCGTGTCCAATCATATTCTTTGTTTTTAACTTGCTTCAACTTCAACTTGACAAAACGATTGTGCACACTTGGCAACATTGTGACCAATGTCACCATCACTATGTTAGTCCGAGTAACTGGGACCCGAAAAGTCACCTTTTTATCGAAATTTGGAATCATCCTTTTAACAAATTTTGAGGGAGTCCAAGAAATCCAGCAGGGAAACACCGGCCGTTCACGTTTTTCGACTACCCCCGACCGAAACCCCGAGATTTTACCCCTCAGAACACCCGTGAAACCGTCCCACGCGCCCACTTTAGGATTAAGTGAGAATCACAGATTTCAATACTGGTCATTTGTATTACTCACGTTTGGAGGGAAAAGGAGAAAATTCCCCTCAGGCTCAGCTGATCGAGAAGATTCCAACTCCAAGTCCTGTCCGACGAGCAAAAAATTAATGCGGACGTCTTGGTACCGGCTGCGGATAACGCGGAGTGCATGGGGCTCAGTCTGTGTGAGGCCGGTGCGCGCGCATGCATGCGTTGGGCCCCGGCGACTGTTTCCTGAAAAGCGCAACGCCGCAAGGTCCGGACATCATCACGCGTGTACCCCCACTCAGTTTCGCGGTCAAAAGTAGATCCCCCTAGAACATTATAAGATATTATGACAAGGATAGAGCCAAACGATGAACAAGTAGAATCATTATTTCTACTGGTTTCGGATGTTTTTGCGAATCCGAATTTTTTTTAAATGCGAACATGTCGTAGGCATAAAACAGCCGTATAATGTGTATAAGGTTTACGAATTTTCATCCGATTTTTCATTAATTTATTTTTTTCATCCGATTCTGAAAAGCATCCGAAACTTTTGACCTGACCCAAGACTATCATTAAAAAAATAATAATGATTCAAAACAATGTTCAATCGGTGCCAACCTTCAGATTTTGAATGTTTAGCACAATAGTGTGATTGTGTGATCAGACAGAAAACAGCACTGACTTTTAATGTAGACAAATTTAAATAAGGTGATATACAAAAATGTTGCAAACTGCTTACTGACTAAAATTACCAAAATGTAAATCTAAAATTTAGTGGGCCTGACGTTTCGATCCTAGCAGGACCTTTCTCAAAGGCCTTTGAGAAAGGTCCTGCTAGGATCGAAACGTCAGGCCCACTAAATTTTAAATTTAAATAAAGAGGAAAATTGGAACAAGATATTGATATTTGTTTTATTACTCATTTATTTCTATCAAATGAAGTAAGTACATACAGATGATATCGTACATTTTTCCTCCATAACTGAAAAAATAATCAGTGATTAATAGGCCTTCCGATATATTTATGTACAGTTAAATTCAGCAAATGATTTGATTTTATTGACAAACGAGGCCAATTTTGGTCAAAAGAACGAGGCTGCCTGCAAATAAACCCTTCATGAATTAATTAAGAAACTTTTTACTGTACATGTATATCCAACAGCAGGTTATATAGTGTTTGTAATCCAAAATAAAAACCTTGCTGAAACTGTAACCACTAACGTTTCAAATCAAAATCTAAGTTTTACAAAAAGCGCACTGGTGACAATGGGGATGTTCTCATTCTATTCATGGATCAATGAATATCAAGCCTGGAAATGTCACAATGGTATATAGTTTCTGTCAGAATTTCTGAGCAAAAAGAACCCAACTGACAAAAAGACTGACATGGCCTATTTCCAATGCTCTGGTAATAAGGAACGGTATCATTTAAAGCCCCTACACAACATTGGTCAGATCGAAAAACAGAAATGTTCACAGATTTACATGAAACTTATAGTTTTAAGATGGTTAAGGAAGAAACACTGCACTGAAATATTTCTGCCTAAAGTGATGTATTCTGGGAGAAAAGAGTAAAAGAAATCGTTTACATCTCACCGAGAAAAGTACAGCGTTGAATAGTGCATTTTTGCAAAACATATGAAGCGGTTTTCATGATTTTCTTGAGACTCGGTCGGCGGATTGAGCTGAAATTTTCACAGGTGTGCTATTTCATGCACATGTTGGATCAGACAACGTATGGATGCTATTCTTTGACCTCGACCAATGTTGTGTAGGGGCTTTAAGGGAAGAATAAATGGTCGGACAAGTACTTTATCAATCCAGAAATAGAAGGTTTTAATCAAAGGACCAAAACTTGCTGAAGCTGCCATCCTTAGTGCTGAACAATCCCTTGGCTGGCTCAAACTCCACAGGAGCAGTCCGCATCTTCTTGCTTGTAATCCGACCAATCATCTGCAGCGACAGGAAAACAAATCATGAATATTCAAAGGGATGACACAACTTTCCTCTGTCATTATATCAATGATGCCATTATGTTTATACAGTTGCCAACAACAAGTACCGGTTATAGTAATAAAAAGAAAAATGAACCCAAGACATCTGGTTTTGGGTACCACCGCTCTTACCATCTGAGCTATCCAGCCCTTAGATGGTGGCCTTCCCAATAACTCAACTGGTCTTTGCTGGGGTGGGGGCACCAGCCTAGCCAGCATTAAACCATTAACTGCCGTATATCTCCAGGGATCACAATCCTGCTTCCATTCCGATTGATACAAACAATTATCATAAACCTGGCAACAGCAGCTCGGGAATCGCACAAAGTGGACGCAGCTTTTTAAAATTTCAGTCAAAGCTTTCTTCAACATTGTTTAAAATTGTTTTCCTTTGTTTGACAAAAACAAATAGAAAGGGAAAAAAGACAACTGATTAACCCAATTTCTATGCAATATTAAAAGGAATCACTTGTCCTTTTCCATTAAGATCCATAAATTTCCAAATAGCTCACATAACCTCTAATTTTACATGCTAGCAGAAAATCATATTAGGTCCCGGGCTCCTAGGAATTCTGCATGTGTCACTCTTTAGGTTTGCAAATAAAAAAAGGGGGGGACTGGAATAACCCACCTCTCCAGTCGACAACTCCAGGAACTCAGAAATGTCCCACTCCTCTTTGGGGAAGGGTCTGTCGATAAATTCGGCTGCCCGGGCCACGCCCGGATGGTAGTGAGACTTTAGGGTGTCCATCTCCCACAGCGAACTGTCCAGGGCGTGGCACTTGGCTGGGTCCGTCTCGCTCATGACGTATGGATCGTCCGACAGCTCTGCGAGTCAAATAGGCACACCGCAAAGAACATGGGCCATAAGCGAAAAGAAGGCTTAGGCTCAGGCTTAAAGGCCTAATACAACTTTGGGAAGATCGGAAAACATCGATGTCCACAGATTTCCTTCTAATTTACACAGTTTGATGATTGTCATGAATCCTCATGTTAAAATCTTACGGTCTGGGATGCTGTACTTCCCTAGAAATCTTCACTGAAATATCAACAAATAGTTTATTACTCGCAAGCAATAAATTATTTCTTACACTACAGAATGGTGCAAAAACCGTGACGGTTTTTTACCTTTTTCTACTCTCTCAGATCACCATTTGAGCTAAAACCTTCGCAGGATTGCTTTTTTGGGATGTTTAATGGTTTAACACACAAACAGTGGCAATCTTTTGACCAAATTCAGCTACAAACCACAGCCTGGATTTTCAGGTTTTGTGTGGAAGCCCTGAGACCGAGCCTGGATTTGTAGAGATTTGTAGAGGGCCATAGCCTCCATTGTAAGTTTATATAAATCTTACACAAAATGGTTGCAATCTGCTCCCTGACTTTAACGGCCAAAATACAAATAAAAAACAAATAATAACAAAAATCTTAAAGCCTGATGTTTCGATCCTAGCAGGACCTCTCTCAAAGGCAGAAGTAAGTGTAATAAGTCTTCCCCAAAAAAATAATAACATTCTGATGTTCCATCTCTAAAAGAATCTTTTTCTGAGATTGTGTAGTTAAACCCATTAAAATACAAGTTTTGGTCCACAGTTCTAGCGTGTTCGGTTAAGTTTGGAATGAGAACACAGTGTTCTACCTGTAGTGTTCTCTACAAACTGTACCTCTCAGCTGTTGAATGAAAGAAGCAAGGCTTGGAGCTGAGCCCGGAAGGGGAATAGAATGCAAGGATAGATTGATGGAGCTGCAATTTAACAGCTTTTCAACATTTCTTACCAGATGAGCTGTCTGCTTGGTGCACCATGACCTGGCAAGTGGGATGTCTCAGCAAGAGGTTACCGATAAATGGGACGACTAGCTTCAGGGCAGTAGGGGGCGCTGTAAGCGCCAACCTCGACAACCGCTTTGCAAAGGCTGCCACCAAGTAAGCCGGTAAGTAACTACAGACAGGAAAAGACCAGAGCCCATTGAACTACAAAGATGAAGCTTATAGCCGGCACCCTTCATAACCCACACATTTAAAATTATCAAATTCTTAAATGTATGCACAAAAGTCAGAATATATTTAATTTTACAAGGACAACTGGATCAGTTTGTGATTACAGAACATCAATAGAATAAAGGATGCAAGTGAATTATGCTGTGTTGACTATTACAGGTTATAATTAACTAGTAAATGGACCAAAATGTACCTATTAAAGCTGAAGCTATCCAGCCAAAATTTGGGAAGGCCGCCATCTGAGGGCTGGATAGCTCAGAGTACTGGTACACAAAAAACAGAGGTCTCAAGTTCAAGTCCCCGGTCCAGTCAAAGTTTTCTTGGCTATTTTTCAAAATTGTTCCAACAGTCCTTCATTTGTTTGACTTGAAGATTAAAGATAATGGAGACTGGCGTTGTCATCACTCATCAGCATGTTATAAAAACTCCAAGAAATAACTCTACCACTGCTAAGCGTGACATAATCCACACAAATGTCTGAATGTGCCAGGTTTGACTTGCTTACAAACATAGTGTACTCTTATTGATTTATTCACTGTTCCTGATTGTTTTGAAAATGACACGTCATTAAACAGAAAGACCCTATTGCAGTCATGGGCACTGAAAAGTTTCCCCTGATGTGAAGTGGCTATAACTTATAGTGTAGCTGGGTGATTAGCTTATCAGAGACGCACCTTGAACTGAGGAAGAGGTTTGCAAGATGGAAGAACCTAGCCTTGTACTTGACGTGAAAAATGCTGGGCTCAAATAAGGCGTACAGCTTCTTGTAGAACTCAGGATATTCACTGCGATAAATGAGAAGCATTTTCAAAGGTATTTTCATAATTTTGGGCACAAACTAATTGATATACAAATCAATTGACTCGCAAATCCCTCCTGTTTAAGAAGAGCCACAATAATAAAAAAAATTACATAAACATTTTTTCATAAATGTTTGGCAAGCGTAGCAGAATCATTCTGAAGAACCCTATGAGTGATTGCAAGGATGTGGCAGTAAGCATTGAAGTAATTTGACTTTTGGGGGGGGATTTTGTGTATTTTTCAGTAATTTCAAAAGTAAATTTCAAAATTTAATCAAATTGAAGATTTAATAATTAAGGTTCAATCAACAAATACAGGACAAGAAGCTCTCATTTAAAGACAGATATTGTAAAAAACAAACAAACAAAAAATCACTCACAGGTTGTGTTGGGTCATGAGAATGAACAATCCATTCAGAGCCAGTAAGCTGATGGCACCCCCTGCAAAGAATCAAGGTGATCAGAAAATCACGACATGAAAATAACCGAGGGAAACAGTGGGTACCGATGGGCCACACAAATTTCACGCAGGAAAACGGGAAAGATATTGGCAATAAGAACATCGGGGAAATGTGAGAAAATAGCAAAGAACATTGGACTGGGACTTAAACCTGAGACCTCTGGTTTAACATACCAGCGCTCTCACCACCAGAGCTCTCCAGGCCTTAGGTGGAGGCCTTCCCAAATAGTCAACTATCTTCAGTGGAGTGGGAGGGCACGAGTCAGAAGCATTTCATCAGTAGCTATTGTATATCTCCCAGGATCACACCCCCATTCGGGAAAAAATTGTCAGAAAGTGAGGAAGTTAATACAAAAAACTGTTGCAAACTGCTCACTGAATTAAAATGGCCTGCAATACATCAATCACAAAAGTTAGAGGGTGTGATATTTCGATCCTAGCAGGACCTTTCTCAAAAGAAAAAGATCCTGCTAGGATTGAAACGTCAGGCCCTCTAACTTTGGAGAAAGTGAGGAAGTCAGTATTCCTCGGATATTGTCACGTCCAGTGAAAGTATTATTATATACAAGCGCAAGGAACAGCAAACAAACAAAACCTCACCTATGTTGTAGGACACAGTCAGGAAGTCAGTCAGCATGAGTGGGTTGGCCATGTGGGGCATGACGGCCTCGTGCAGGGTGACCAGCGTCTTCTTGTAGATAGCCGGAGGCAGGGTGAGGCCAAGGAAGGCCAACCAGACGTCACTGAATTGCTTCCTGTGCTCCTGGAACCGTGGGCACACAAAGATAAACCAGTGAGTCTAGAGTCCGTTCATTGCAAGTTTGAGCTCGAACTTGTCTCAGTCAGTTTTTTCCGTTGATTGTTTGACTTGAATTGAAAAAAAAAAGCAAGCAAACTCCACAGAGTCGCATGAACAACACTACACAGTCCAAACTGTAGCGGGACAGTGAATGGCTAGCAGAGGCCATGAGGAGACTCTTTACCTTGAGCGAGGACACCTTGACCTCCTTGCCCGTGTCCGGGGCTCGGCCGAAGAAGTTGCCCAGGTCCTCCTCCGTCGTCGGCATGGAGACTTGCTCCAGGAGGGCAAAGGTGTTGCTGCAGAATGTGGTCAGGTCCTGCACCGCAAGAGGCAGTAAGATGGTTGGCCGAATGAGGTTCATCAAAAGGTCTGTCCACTCTAGCACATGAACCCTGCAGGCTACTCACGCTCTCATTCATGACAATGTACAATTAACTACCCCAGGGTTGGATTTCAAAAAGCCTTACGATGCATCGTAACTCAACTTATGATGGATAACCCACCGTATGGTTTCTGTGCACCAATCATCGTCTTGCAATTGATCGTAAGCTACGACGGGTTTTGCAAAATCGGCTGCAGGTCCCATTAACTACCCCCACGGGTCAAACTATTTGCCATTGAAGTACAGTTTCTCTGACATCATTCTCACACATGCAACCCACCTCAAAATTCTTATGGGCCACCTCAGGTATTCAACACTGCCACCTTCGAGGTCCGAATTGCACACAAAAACATTACAGAAGTTTGCCTTCCATACAAAGTCAAAGGTTTTTCCAGGTGAATGGACAAATGTACATTAAAATGCTTTACCCTCATCCCATATACATTTTGTGAACATCAGAAGTCAACCAAACAATACATACCTACAGTCCTATACTATGAAAATTTCAGAGCGACATCTAAACCAGCTTGATAGTGTCAGTCTAACAATAGTGCTAGTCCTTCAGGGCACCAACCTCTTTGGCGTTTTCTTTGACCTTGTTCACACTAATGCACTTGTTGACTTGTGCCAGAACGTGAAACCGGACGTCGTCGTACTCCAAGTACTCCCGGAACTCTGCAATCAAGTCCTTCATGTCCGACTCCCTGGACAGCAACTTGGGCACGACGTGCTAAAGGAGAGGGAAAACATACCAAGTTGATCCTGCACTGAACACCCAATGTGGGTCAGACTGCATCTGACACTGCCAGCATCCTGCAGTAAGAGTGGCCTTGTAATCTGCATTAACCATTATAAGTATTAACTCTACCACTGCCTGAACCTTCATAGAACCACAACTGTGTTCTTTTTGTGGTGCTAGGCCCTCCGAATATGGGCTCCATTTGGTTGCATTTGGTTGCAAACTTGTTTCATTTCATTTTTTAATGAAGGGTATATCTCTCACCGATTGCTTTTGTTTTCTACACTAATATTGACTCCTACATTGCCAGGTTTTATTTCTTCTAAATTCAAAAGAGGTAAGAATTATTTCTATGTGTTAGACAGGCTATTGTAACACTTTCAGAGCCAATTAATCAATCCGGAAATTAGACTACCTGCCTTTAGGGGAAACAATTGTTTGGGAAAAATTTTTGTAAAAAAAAGGGGAAAAAATGCACTCAGAATGAGAATCTATTTTTTTTTTACTTGGCTTTACCAGTTTTGTTCAGTTTTATTCAATAAATATTACTTTGTGTGTTTTGCTAAATTTACAGAACTTTCTGTTGACAATTAATTAATCTGCCTAGGGCTGAAGGTTTCACAAATCTTACTGTCAGAACGCAAATAGGGAATGCATAGCCATCCAAGTCTTTCTTCAGCAGCGGATGGTTGGACTCGGCTTGAAGGAGCTTCATCAGACTGGATAAGGACAGCTCCTGTTGGGCAAACAATGACAGATCAAGATTCAACAAAACCTCTCTCCTTGAGTGCTAGAGTGTCCCTTGTCTTCATCAGACTCAATAAGGACAGCTCCTGTTTGGCAAACAATGACAGATCAAGATTCAACAAAAACTCTCTCCTTGAGTGCTATGAAAAGTGTCCCTCGTCTCCACGTCCCTTGGACTCACCTGCAAAGCAGGCACATCGGTGAAGGCCCCCATCACCCTGGTGAGGCACTTCAGGCAGTCGTGGTATCGGGCCTGCAGCCAGGCCTTGTACTTGTCTTCGGGGTTGACCGGCACCTCCTGGGCCCTCTCCTCCCTGCCAGCGCCGGCCTTGGACTTGGACTTGGCAGCGGGCCGGTCAGAGGTCAGGGCATTTCTGCTCAGCAACTGCAGGAAGATTCTCTGCAGACTCTTGACGGCGTGGGACGTAACAGATTTGTCGTCCGACTGCACAGTTTGAGAACAAGGAAAGGTACAGAGACAGAGGAAAACAGTGATTTCATAGTGGCCTCATTTGAAAAATCAAACAAGGTTAATCTTGAAATATGCTTCAATTTAAAAAAAATAACAGCTTAGTCTAAACTTTAGACTAAAGACTAGTACTACTAGTACTACCCCGACCGAAACCCCCAGATTTTACCCCGAAAACACCGGTGAATCGGTGATTCGAACTTAATCCAAAGATGGGTGCGTGGGACAGTTTCACAGGTGTTTTCGGGGTAAAATCTGGGGGTTTTGGTCGGGGGTAGTCATGGAGTCGAAGACATCATTGTTTGGTCGAGTTTCCCTGCAGAAAAACTTGGACCCTACAAAAAGTATAAGTACAAAAACTAACTATCGCCCGACCCCTTCAAACATCTTTAAAAAGGGCAATTGTAACTGGGTCCAAGTTACTTGGACTACATTCACTGTAGCCCTTGTAGTTGTAGGACGATGGAAATCCGCAATAATTAAAAAAGGAGCCAAAGGGCTACGGTTACTTTAGCAAATTACTTACGCAGTGGCTGTTGTTACGGCAGTCGTCCGTATGGCTCCCTGACAACACAGTATTTGTCAGGATGTTTAGCTCTTGGAACCAGACTATCAGCTAATAGACTGGTTCAACCAGCCTGCAATGCTGACGAAATACAATAAAGTCAGGGAACCACACGGACGACTGCCGTAACAACAGCCACTGCGAATTACTTAATAAAATTTAAAAATTAAATTAATGCTAAATAATGGATCCAACATCACTCATGACATTAGTCCGAGTTACTTGGACCCGACAAGTCACCCTTTAAAAAAAAATCAAAATTCGACAAAAAAAGGGTGACTTGTCGGGTCCAACTCCAACTTACTCGGACTAGTATTACTTTTAGTAATGTAGTATCATGACAACAGGCAACACAATTACATCACAAGTCAACAGCAAAACAAAATCAAAATGCTACTTCACTAACGGCGCTTACCTGCACTATCTCCAACAACTCAACCAAAGCATTGGAATGTTCTCGGCCTTTCAGAAACAGTTTCTCCTTCTCCTTGATGCCCTCAATCCTCGATTTTCTCTGACTTTTACTCATTTTCTGCGATCCCATGTGCTTCGCTTCGTCTGCCTTGGGCGCCGCCATCTTGGATTAGGATCAATACCATTAATTATGCAAATGATAGCATAATGTTGGTGCGGTCCTCTGCCGAGTATGGATATGCATCAGGTATGACGTCACTGCAGCTTTGCAGTTATTCTCGTCTGAGATGAGACGAGCGCCGACTCTTCACAGGGGTGCTCCACTGAACTTAACTCATACCGTATAAATTTAGTAGCTAGTTATTATCGGCTGAGTACCCCTGGCCCTGTGCGTAGACGTAGGCCTTTTCACACTAAGAACGTTCAACACTTGTTGAAACTTACACGGGTCCGACATGGGTCCGACATGGGTCACTCTCGCCGCGGTTTCACACTACGCAACGCCACACCGGCATTTTCTCAACCCGTGTAATGTTTCGACCCGTGTAATTCGTGATCGTTTCACACTACACACGGCATCGAACTTTCAACATGTGGCCTGGTACCCTGCTAATTGTATACAGTATAAGTATGGAAAAGCGCGCCTTCCCGCCTCAGCGATCATCTAGGCCCCTTAGGATCATCCTCCTCAGAGGATTATCTTTCCCCGGCTTTCTCGCCTCAGCGACCACCGGCATATAAGCTGATCCACCACCGAGTCCAAGGCATTCTCCTGATGATAGCCAGAGCATACTGGTTGAAACGTCGAGTTACCACTCAGGTTCTTTTCAGAACCACACCTCTTCTTCAAGAGACCTTCCTACATGGACACCTTTTTGATAATTATTATGTAAAGCCGTAATTAAAGCCAATGGCTGCAACATTCCCCATGAAAATTCCTTCCATTGACTTATACGTAATTTCGGGCAATAGCCAATAAACTAATCTATTTTTGTGTACCAAGGTGAATGAACCCGGCTGCGGCCCAATAATAATTTATTATTCCAATAATTATAATGTAATTACTAATTAGTGCTTTGTATTTTGACTCAGGAGAAACGTCAGGCCCTTTACTAATTAGTATTTCGATCACTTTTTCTTTTTCTGTCCAATAGATCGATTCGTCAAACACCATCCCATAAATTAAACTACAAAACATTGAACCCGACAAGCATGAAAACATAATCATTTAAAGTCCTTCACACTTCTCTCTTTGATCTTTCCCCCTCTTCTCACTAATCCCTACCCTACTCCTTGCCCTTCCCTTTGAGCTCACCCTACCAGCTTTACTCTTTGTCCTTTGTTTCTCATGTGTGTCCTATTCACTCTCTTCCCCCTTCCTTCGTGTACATGTATCCGTGTTGTCCTTGTCACTCTGCCTTTGAGAAAGGTCCTGCTAGGATCGAAACGTCAGGCCCACTAAATGTTAAGATTTGTAATTATTCCCCATAGTTCATGTTTCCCAACTTCGTATGATCAGGTCCGTTTTAAGAAGAATGTCAATTCCCCAGTTCCTCCCTCTCTCCTTTATTCCTTCCTTGTTAACCCTAGCCTAGAGGGCATTTAATATTATTACTATTATTATGAATATAAATAATATTCAATATTATTTAATATTTTTCTAGCCTAATTTTTGGGGGCGAAATTGAATAAATAAATAAAAAATATCAACATGCCATGATATGAATATGCCATGAAGGTGGAATTAAACCAGCAATCTCTTACAAGCAATCTCCGAGGCGAAAATTAATTGTCCTAAGGGCTTCCAAATCTTAAAAAAAGGGGGAAAGGTCCTTCTAAGATCGGAAACGTCAAGCACTTCTTTGATTTTTGAGATTTGTATTTTGGCAGTTTGCACTTTTTCAGAATGTCACTCTAGTCTAGACCTTTCAAATCATTCACTCAAAAGAAAAACAAAGTACTCTTAAAGAGCTATTTTTATGGAGTGCAGCCGGTTGCCTACAAGTTGCTTGGAAAAAATGCCTCATTGAAAAATAAAAATAGAAATATTAAAATCTGACACTGAAACAAATCAGTATAGCATAGCAACAGAATGAAATTAAATAACAGAAATTAATTAATCAATAACCACCATGCAAATTATTATAGGCTAGGCATAATTATAACGTGCAGCGGACTGACGTCCCGATCCTATTAGTATTAAGACCATTTAAGAAGGAAGATTGAGAAAGGTCCTGCTAGAATTAAAAAATTATGCCCTCTACACTACAAAAAGAAAGATATATCCCGAAATTAACTCCGAGCTCGATGACATTATAATGCGTGTACGAGCATACCTCAGTACATGGATATTTACGTATAGCCGGCCAGTTTAAGCGTGCATTAAGAGACGGTCACAGGTCACGACATTCCTTCCATTGATATGCAAATTAGCTCCTTTGCCATTTGGAGAGCGCCCACAAAATCTCGTCTGCTCTTTTCCTTCAAAAATCAACGTAAAATAGTGCCCCTCTCTACTGCACAAATCATACGGTCAGTAGTACTGCCGAAGTCAAGTGGAGTGATATACTACGAAAGTCACCTTCGTGACTCGGCATTTAGTACCAAGTGATGCGCTAATTGTAGGCCGCGGCCTAAGCCTCATTACCGTAAATCCTATTGCGCCTGTCAAAATTGTGTACTTCATATACCGACCGTGCACTTGACTTGTGAACTTTCTGCTCGTGGATTCGGCGAGGAAATTTCATCTTTTTGCCTTTCCGAATAAGTTTCTACTGTGCGCGAAGTTACTCAAATTCAGCGTAAACAACTACTTCACAGTTTCAGAGTGCTCGGGACCCGGCAGAATCCCCAAATTTGGCTGCAAACTGCGAACATTTACATGCCGACGTTCGTCTTTTTGTCGAGTTTGAGAAGCCAATAATCCCCATGCACTCTGTCAATTCGTCTGTCGCTGTATGGATTCGGCAAGGAAGAACTTAGACATTTTTTTGTCACCGACCAGAACTTCGAGGGAACTTTGAAAGGACTACCCACTCACCAGTTACTCGTAGGACCAACGCAGCCACTCGACCAGGGCAGCCGGCAGGGCAAACCAGGAAGACGACCGAGTGCCGTCACGGAGGCCCGCCGTGGAACTTCGGCCGAGTGCGCCGACCGACTTCGGAGTTGGCCGTGGACACTTTGACTTTGAAGTTCGAGGCTTGAGCCTTGGCTCACCCAGACTCCCTCCCGGTCCACTGCATGCTTCTGTCTGCCAATGGCTTTGGAGAGCGAATTGGCGTTTCTCTACGGTACCGGTTCTTCGAACAAGTGCTGGAGTAGGGGAGACCACCCGCTCATAAATTTCAAACAGGACATTTTGACTCTGTTCTCTCGGAACAATCGGTAAGAAAACTCTAGAAATGCACAGCGGTGCCTGTTACCTCCCGTTGAACTTTCGTCGCGAGCGCCAGTCAACTTTCCGGGTTCTCGATCTCCAGTTGGACAAGTTGGAGCTCAAGCGTTGGATATCCTTTACAATTATTGAAAGCGGTATTGGTAAGTCACCTTAAAAATGTGACGAGCCAAGAGCTAAGTTAGTAAATTCATTTTGTTTTCATAGAATTGTCCAACGTTTTGTCAGCAACCCGCTCCTAAAATATTGCAAGAAAAAAATATGGCCACAGCAACCATAGGTATAGTTGGCCACTACATTCCGATTTATCCTCTAAATAAGACCCGACATCAAAATGGCACACTTTGGATAGAGAAATGACTGAAATAACGGCAAAAATTGAGCACCAAATATGCGAAAAATATCGTTTCGCCATATAACCGAGACTTCCTAAAATTTATTAACAGAAAACGATTTCGTTACGCTAAGTGCCCGAAACTAAAAAGTTCTATCTCAATTACCGTAAAGAAAATAGACAAACGGTTGCAAAAAAACGGGTTTTCATGTTGTTTTGTTGTCGAAGTATGTCTGTAAATAATCTCTGTGTGTTTACATCCCTAGACGTGTGCCAGACATGTGCCAGACGTGTGTCAGACGTGTGCCAGGCCGTGTATTGTGTTCAATGGTTCGTTCAATGGGTTGTCGTTGCCCTCGTTGTGTTGTCCGCCATTATGCGGTCAGTTCGTCCCCCTTGCACGGTTCATACCGCAAGGTCTATGTAGTTATGAGCGGCCGTGTTTTGATCGGCCTAATTTGCATAAAGCCAAGCATGAATAAAAAAGGAGGCGTGGCTTATGCTCGGCACGCGCGCTCACCTGTGGTATTTCGCAATGTAACTTGGCTGAGCGCCCAAGTGGGAGTGGTTACTGTCAAGTTTATGTCGACGACTCTTTGTACATGTATAATGTGTTATATAGATAGCAACTATGCGGCCAGGTGTTTCGAGATTTGTAAAGGCAAAACAAATCAGTTAAGGGATCGGCCAGGGCGAGACAGGGATCATTGAACTAGAGAGAGCGATCCACTCTGAAGTTAAATCATGAAGGTGGAAAATATTTTAGGGAACGTATACTACTTTGGTAGTATAGATTACTCTCATAAATATTTATTCTCATTAGTCTTAGTTATTATTGGGGTATTTTTTCTATTACAATTAAACTTTTCAGAAATACCTCCAAGCAAACATAACATCCTAAACACAACACAAACATTAATTCAGGGGCCAGCTTCGACAACAAAGGATGAACTTTGAACTGTCTGCTCATTCTGCTTCGCTTCACGTGAACTGACTCCATGCATCTCTGCACCCCGTCAATTATTGACTGAAACTTCGAGAATTTCTTCAAGCTACTGAACTTCAATGGGTGACTGCTTCCTCTGCTGAATAGTTCATTGCCCGGCATCTTAAAGCCACCCTATATGGCACTGAGCAATCATCTGGAAACCAATCATCTATGAATAGACCTACGACAGTTGCCAACAGTCCCAGATATATAATAATTATAAGATTTAGGATTAATTAATAATTGTATAATTTTATTAATTAAGGGGCAGCGAAAAAGCAGGCTTTCAAAGCAGCATCGCGCTGGCAGTTCAGTTTGAGTGAGTGTGTGGTAGTGAGAACTTAACTAGATTAGTAGTAACTAATTAAATTAATTAGGGTGAGACTGAAGAGTTGATTTTTTAAAAATGAACTCTTCAGTCGTAATAATGTAGTGTAGAAGTAAATGGGTTGTTTGTGTGTGGTCGTGTGTTTATGGGGGAGAGAGTGAGTGCTGAAGTGAGTGTGTTGATGCAGCGCGTGCAAGCAGCGAGCTATAGCTAGGCGGCACTGCTCGGGTTAAATTTATTGTAAGTCGTCGATCGTACCACGAAGAAATCAATCTATATTTTGTATTTTCATAAATATAAAAGATATACACAGGTATGTTCTAAATTTTACCTCTTTGACTTTAAAAATCTATGTGACCATCAAAAGAAAGAAAAACCGAAAATTCTCATGATAAAAAAGGCCTACCGACAATGTTGTCGGAAAAAGGACAGGCTAATCTTTAAGAAATGGCCAAAAAATACTTGGCCTGGAGTCTTTAACCGGACACCTCTGAACGCACTATCACTTAAGCATAAATATTTCGAAATCAGTTTTCCCTCCCATTGTTTGTTTGAAATTTGAAAACAAAATTTGATGTTTTCGTGGTATGAAAACCGAATTGTTTATTATTATTTTAAACTCCAAAACCTCATTTTATCTGGGACTGTGGTACGAGAGACACCTGCGATATACTCAAATTGGGAAACCTTCTTTGACGCATCGGGACTTGGACCCAGGAGCACTTGTCACTTTACTTATGGATTCAAGATGAAACCATTCGCCTTGCATAGACCTGGATGGCCATCGAGAACTATTGCTTGGACAGGGAACTAATGAGCTATTAACTTTAGAATGTTTCACACAAACACAATAACTGGCACACTTTTCATAATACTGAACAATTAAATTAATTTAATATTAATTTTTAATTGGGATGGGGGTTAAGGTTAGGGCTAGGAACATAATATGTAGCAATGACTGGTGCATTGTTACAATTGCTGAAACAGGTTAAATACATTTGTCTCGCACCTGGTCATTTTGTTAACTTTACAGCACCTGGTCCGCTCAGTGTTTTGATAATTCGTAATATGATTGCATTTAATTAATCCTTTTTTTGTAAAAAGACAGACCTGTGTGATTTTGTTGTATCAGTCATGGTGGACGTTATTTTTTTTAATTAAATTTGATTTTACCAATGAATTGCTAATTTTGACATGGAACAACCACGCGCCCTTCTTGGGTGGGTTGAGAAAAGAAAATCAGCCACGCGCCCTCCAAGGGTGGGTTGATATTTTATATTTTTAGGTTGATAACAAATTCTGCTCATCTCGAAGGAACAACCGCACCCGTTATAAGGTTGGGTTGACTGGAAAATTGTGTCAAATTTTATTGGAACAACCACGCGCCCAGTATGGGTGGGTTGATTTCTGCGTACTCTGGTTGTGTTGGCCGGATGCCAACACTAACTTAGCCCTTCACGTTTATTAGCTCCAAAGTTATCGTTAGCATTTAGTCAACGGCCAATAGATGGGTTTAAAAAAATATATAACTAAATTACACTACATGCAGACAAAACAAAGTCACATCACATTAGGGGCTCTAGGCGCGGGCATGAAACTACAATGGACTTGATTGAGAACTGTATGATTGGACTTTAGCGTTGTTATCTATACTTCCCTTAAAAAAACTTATCGTCAACTTCACTGTATGGCAAACTCCTCCCAGGAAGGAACACACATCCATCCAATCAAGACTACCCCAGTATTCAAACTTAGACTCCCAGATTCTTCAAGGGCATCCCTACACCTCTCCACCGATGGATCTTCTACAATCAAGTCTTCTATCTTCAAAGATCGACTAGTCGGGGACTTTCTGATGTAATATTTACTTTATCTTTATCACTTGTATAAAGATTTATTTCTGTATTATTTTGACCAAAGAGGGCGCTATACAGACGCTTTGTTATTAAGAGTCACAATAAAAAATAATCTATTTCTTTTCCTAGGCAGAAAAAACGGCACATTTCATCTCAGACATCATATTAAATGTTGTGGACTGGGAACAGAACATTGATATAATTGTATCATCTTAACGATGTAAAAACTGTCCAAAACAAATTTTGATGTAATTTTGCTAGACATGCAAATTTCTTCATCTTTTCATTTTAATCATTTTTTTTTTCAATCCCCTAAAAATAATGCCGTCGATACAACTCCCTCTTTGGTCTGCTAAATGTGGTGTTTATTATGTAAAGTATTTAATCATGCGAGGCATTTACTGCAGCAAAGCGGCGCTAGCATCTGGGCTGAGTAATCATGTTGGGTGAATGGATTTGATGAATGCGTGAACTTAACTAAAGATGCACCCAGTAAAGAATCTATTCTCTAATAATGTTACAAATGAATATACGAAGCTGTATTCTCGAGACTTGGGAAAACTATTCTCATCATGTTTCTGCTAGCCGCAAGTATACACACGACAAATTAAAGACACCAGACATACTGACCTGACTTAAAGACATCTAAAATACAGTTTTAACTATTATTATGTACGTATGATTATACGTACATACTCACATGCTTTTTTTTTTGCTTTGTGTCTGTTGCGGTTTTGCCCTATAGCTAAAACATAGGTTAAAAGCAACAGACTCATAACGCTCTAAAGCACGCTTTAATTTTGAGCTTAGCAGAAATGGGAGGGAATTTTTCATCTTGTCTCAAACACAGCTTTGTGAGCAATCAACACATAACATTAAGTTTCCACTTTTGAAACATAATTGAAATTTCGCATGATTTGTTTAACTCTTTTCCCTATTATTTGGGTTGCCCAACAGCATGAATGTTGGCTAAATTATTATTAATTCTAAAACATAAAAAATTGTATTATAATTACTGGGTGCTCCTTGAAATTGAGTTGTTTATCTATGCTAATTAGGTCAGCTAACTAGGAAGACTAGGGCTAGGTGGGTATTTAGCTTTTAAAATCCCTGAGCTCAGGGTAGGGTAGGTTAGTTAGGCTAACTAGGTTAGTTAGGTCAGTTAGGTTAATTGGGATAAACAGGTTAATTAGTTTAATTAATTAGCTATATTCGGGTGTCAGGCAGAGGACATTATTATCGCCCAGAGAATGAAAATATTCTCGAAATTCCAATAAAAATACAATGATTTATGTATACAACTATTGTAATCTAACATGAAAGTGATACAAATTGAAGCAAATTGCTTATTGAGTTTTTAGGACCGAAATTTTAAATCTTGACAAAATATAGGGCCTGACCTTTCGATCCTAGCAGGACTTTAAACAAATCCAGTGAAAAGTAATGTCCTTGAAATAGAAGAAAACATGTGTGACCTATTTTAGTTTTCTGCCGGGCACCTGATGTGTGATTGAAATCTGAGTGTCATGAGTTATGAGATGTGTTGTCAGGCAAAGCGAGCAAGCAGCGATCAAGGCAGGGAGCGACAGGTTGGGGTGGAGGGGCAGGTAGTAACTTAAGACTCCAGTGGCGTATCTAAGGAACTGGTGACCATGGAAACTGATGAAACTGACCTCTGTCCAAACTTGTATATAATTATAAATCAACATTCATCTTTTTTTTTTTAGATTAATGACTAAAACTGAATCATGATTTTAAGTTTCAAGGAAAGTTATTTGCCATTCTGATGAACAAATAATGGCCAATAATTATGACAATTGGAAACTCAATGTAGGCATATATGAAAACAAGATAAATTCTAAGAATTGACACTCATTCCCTGGCATTCCATAGATACGCCTTTGATATTTATGATCTGAAACTTGGTTATAATTAAAAGCTTCATCCATCTCTTCAATCTTCAAATCCGCCCGCATCTGTCTCTTCAATCTGCAAATCCATCTCCACCTGCTTCTTCAATCTACAAATCCATCCGCATCTATCTCTTCAATCTTCAAATCCATCTGCATCTGTCTCTTCAATCTGCAAATCCTTCCGCACCTTTATCTTCAATCTGCAAATCCGTCCACACCTTTATCTTCAATCTGCAAATCTATACGCACCTGTTTCTGCAATCTGCAAATCGCCGTCCGCATCCGTCTCTTCAATCTCCAAATCCGTCCACACCTTTATCTTCAATCTGCAAATCCATCCGCACCTGTTTCTGCAATCTGCAAATCCATCCACACCTGTTTCTGCAATCTGCAAAGCCATCTGCACCTGTTTCTTCAATCTGCAAATCCATCCGAACCTGTTTCTTCAATCTGCAAATATGTCCGCACCCTCTATCTTCAATCTGCAAGGCCATCCGCATCCAAATCTTCAATCTGCAAATCCATCCGAACCTGTTTCTTCGATCTGCAAAACCATCCGCACCGGTATCCTCAATCTGCGAATCCATCCACGTCTGTTTCTTCAATATGCAAATCCATCCACACCTTTATCTTCAATCTGCAAATCCGTCCACACCTTTATCTTCAATCTGCAAATCTATACGCACCTGTTTCTGCAATCTGCAAATCGCCGTCCGCATCCGTCTCTTCAATCTCCAAATCCGTCCACACCTTTATCTTCAATCTGCAAATCCATCCGCACCTGTTTCTGCAATCTGCAAATCCATCCACACCTGTTTCTGCAATCTGCAAAGCCATCTGCACCTGTTTCTTCAATCTGCAAATCCATCCGAACCTGTTTCTTCAATCTGCAAATATGTCCGCACCCTCTATCTTCAATCTGCAAGGCCATCCGCATCCAAATCTTCAATCTGTGAATCCATCCGCACCTGTTTCTTCGATCTGCAAAACCATCCGCACCGGTATCCTCAATCTGCGAATCCATCCACGTCTGTTTCTTCAATATGCAAATCCATCCACACCTTTATCTTCAATCTGCAAATCTATACGCACCTGTTTCTGCAATCTGCAAATCGCCGTCCGCATCCGTCTCTTCAATCTCCAAATCCGTCCACACCTTTATCTTCAATCTGCAAATCCATCCGCACCTGTTTCTGCAATCTGCAAATCCATCCACACCTGTTTCTGCAATCTGCAAAGCCATCTGCACCTGTTTCTTCAATCTGCAAATCCATCCGAACCTGTTTCAATGGCTTTCAATGGCTTTTTTTTCCACAAATCCGTCCGCACCTGTTTCTTCAATCTGCAAATCCATCCGCATCCGAGTCTTCAATCTGCAAATCCGTCTACACCCGTATCACCAATCTGCAAAGCCGTCCGCACCCGTATCTTCAATCTGCAAAGTCGTCCGCACCTGCCTCTACCGCTTGGATACCACGGAGCATGGAGCTACATGGAACCAAGTCATCGACTGTGTCCATTGTCTCTACATAAGAGAAATGAACTATCGTGAAATTTCAATACTAATTTCCACAGACATAGAGATCTCTATAACATTCATTGTCATAATATATTGCAGGCACCTAAACCTCAGTTTAGGGATGGGCAGCACTATTTTTCATTAAGGCTAAGGACACATTGTAACAATGACTGGTGCATTGTTACATTACTTGGAATTGGGTCAAATTATAGTTGCCTTCGTACCTGGTTATATTTCTTCCCAATTTCCTCATGAAATTCATTTTGAAAATGCCTGATGTTATCCATGTATAAAATGAATTCGCCGAGTGAAACTTGTCCCTTGAATGTAGAAAAAAGCCACATCATGGACATAAAACATTTTATTATGTATAAACATTTAAAACTTTATTTAAACCACGCGCTCATTAAATTTGGGTTGGTTGAGACAATTTTATTCAAAATCTGCTAGTCTCAAAGGATCAACAACGCACCGGTATGTGGGTTGAGACATTTTGATTTAAAAACTGCTAGTCTCAAAGGATCGACCACGCGCTCGTATGGGTGTGTTGAGACATTTTGATATAAAATTTATTAGTCTCAAAGGATCAACCACGCGCCCGTATGGGTGGGTTGAGACATTTTGATTTAAAATCTGCTACTGCTAGTCTCAAATGATCAACCACGCGCCCGTATGGGTGGGTTGAGACATTGTGATTTAAAATATGCTATTGCTAGTCTCAAATGATCAACCACGCGCCCGTATGGGTGGGTTGAGACATTTTGATTTAAAATATGCTAGTCTCAAAGGTTCAACCACGCGCCTGTATGGGTGGGTTGATAATAATATGACCAGGTACAAAGGTGTCCGCAATCATGATAAGGCTTTTTGGGTGGGGTGGCATTTTTTTAAAGAAATATTGAACCGTTAATTACAAAACAATAATTAAACAGACATAAAAATACACCATGTTAGGACAAGCCTGAATGATGGCATGGAACTATTTCGAGCTGAACATTGGACATTGTTCACGTGACCATTCTCATCAGCACCCAAGGAAGAAATCTTCACCTCGTGGATTCAATCGATTTCTTCATGTCAAAGAAACTCCAGGATTCCACACAAGCAAGATGGTACCGAGGACTGCCCGCCAAAAACATGACACAAACAAATACTAACTCCCTATTTCATAATATACAAGTACCATAATTTTTTTTGTAATTATTAGGGTATTAGGCCTGGGATAGGGTCGGGTAGAATTAGGGCTAGGGTTAATGTCAAGGTTAATGATTGGTCGACGACAAGCCTCAAGGCTGAAGATAAGACATTCAAGATTCAAGATTCAAGATTCAAGATTCAAGATTCAAGATTCAAGATTCAAGATTCAAGATTCAAGATTCAAGATTCAAGATTCAAGATTCAAGATTCAAGATTCAAGATTCAAGATTCAAGATTCAAGATTCAAGATTCAAGATTCAAGATTCAAGATTCAAGATACAAGATTCAAGATTCAAGATTCAAGATTCAAGATTCAAGATTCAAGATTCAAGATTCAAGATTCAAGATTCAAGATGCAAGATGCAAGATGCAAGATGCAAGATGCAAGATGCAAGATTCAAGATTCAAGAAAGTTTCGAGATCCAAGTAAAGGGATTCATGTTCTTAGGCTCAAGTCTCCATAGGCCTATTCCAGATTCCAGATTTCATGATCAGAAACCTGAAATCCGAAATCCGAAATACGAAACTCAGAAATTGGTTCTCTGAAATCCGCTTTGCGATCTTCGAAAAGTGTTCTCCGAAATTCGATATTCGTTCTCCGTCCTCCAATCTCCGACCTCCGAAATTCGATCTCCAAAATCCGATCTTCAAAAAATCGATCACCAAAAACCGTTCTTCAAAATCCGAAATCCGAAATCCGAAATCCGAAATCCGAAATCCGAAATCCGAAATCCGAAATCCGAAATCCGAAATCCGAAATTCGATCTCCGAAATTCGATCTTCGAAAAATCGATCACCAAAAACCGTTAATCCGAAATCCGAAATCCGAAATCCGAAATCCGAAATCCGAAATCCGAAATCCGAAATCCGAAATCCGAAATCCGAAATCCGAAATCCGAAATCCGAAATCCGAAATCCGAAATCGGAAATCCGAAATTCGATCTCCAAAATCCGATCTTCGAAATCCGAAATCCGAAAATAGACATCCGATCGCCAAAATCTGTACACCAAAATACGCGGCCAAAATACGATTGCCGAAATACGATCGCCGAAATACGATCGCCGAAATACGATCGCCGAAATACGATCGCCGAAATACGATCGCCGAAATACGATCAACGAAATACGATCGCCGAAAATCGTTCTCCAAAATCCGAGAACCGATCTTCGAAATCCGAAACCCGGTCTTCAAAATCCGATCTTCGAAATCCAAACTACTAAGTCCGATCTCCGACTTCAGAACCAGCGGACCTTTGCCAATTTTGTTAATGATGTTCATCGTTTGGTAAGTTTTGTATACCTTGACCAATATAAAAATCATGAAAACATTTTCCACTGGCAGACCTATTTATTTCAACTACCTAAATTGGAAATCAAAATAAATCTTTATATACTGCTGTCTTGCAAATAATTTCAATGTTCCTTTTGCATCTCGAAATAATATGGAGTTTCGTGGTACCGGGATGTTTCTTAAACCTATATTTTGGTTATGTTAAAAGACACCATGGAAAGCACCGAGATTTCAAGAAGGAAAAGAGAAAGGGAAGAAAATCGGTTGCGGACGTCGCTAGGATCCGGAAGCAGGGGGGATGACGATCTACGATGCCCTGCTTGTAGAGCGGTCTATTCGCCAATCATCAGGTAAAATATTAATAAGTATTAAGAAAAATATTAGTTTCTTTTTGTTTACATTTATTCTCTCTCCCTTGTGTGTATGGTTGTGTTCTTTCACAGACTTCATATCATAAGAAAACAACAACTGGGTGATTTCATTGATGTTTAAATTCTCATTTTGTTATTACAACCAGATGTTAGATCCGGTGTTGTGTCTACAACTCTCAAGACGGGACTCCAAGGATGCCGGACTCTCCTGCTCGGACGGGACGTCGCCAAAAAGGATCCGGAAGCAGGGGGGTGCGGATCTACGATGCCCTGCTTGTAGAGCGGTCCATTTAACAATCATGAGGTAGATGAACAGACCAAATAATCAACAAAACAATGATTCAGGATTCAATGTTGTTGTTGTTTTTGTTTTAACTTTCTGCGTTTTTAACGTCTTCACCATCCTACTGAAGAAAAAGACAACGAGCAAATTCCGTCTATTCAGAATCGGTCAATTCTAATAATATTTCTTCGTTGCAGTGGATGCATCTAACACGACGACCTCCATGACTTTTTGAAGACACAAGTTCAACTTACTCTGACTGCTGTTGACATCGCTATAGGATCCGGAAGCAGGGGGGATGGGTGGCAATCTACGATGCCCTGCTTGCAGAGCGGTCCATTCACCAATCCTCAGGTTAATGAACAGACAAAATAAATATATAACAAAGCATTCATTTTTTTTTTATAAAACTTCTGTGTTGCCCCTTTTTTAGCAACTTTATCATTCTAACGATGAAATTGACAATGAGTAAATTCGATCAGTTGAATCAGTCAATTCTAATATTTCTTCCTTGCCGTATAGATACATCTAACAATACGACCACTGCGACCTTTTGAGACATGTGTAAGGAGTCATTGCTCAATGGTCGAAGGAACACTGACTACAGACGTCGCTATAGGATCCGGAAGCAGGGGGGATACTGATCTACGATGCCCTGCTTGTAGAGCGGTCCATTAAAAATCTTAAGGTTAATGAACAGACAAAATAAATAAAAACAATGCATTCAATTTATTGTTCTTCATGATTTCAAGGGTTGACCTTTTTTAATGTCTTATCATCCTACCGAACGGAAAAAGACAATGAGCAAATTCCATCCATTGAATCGGTCACTTCTAACTTTTCTTCGTTGCAGTGGATGCATCTAACAAGAGGGCCTCCACGACTTTTTGAAGACACAAGTTCAAGAAACTATGACTGCTGTTGACGTCGCTAAGAACCGGAAGCTGGAGGATGGCGATCTACGATGACCCTGCTTGTAGAGCGGTCCATTCACCAATCCTCAGGTAAAAGATTATATTTCTTATGTTTTTCCCCGGACAGACTGGTCCTGGATCGAACGCAATATGAATTTAATAAACTAATTATTATTAGGCCTATTATCAACATTATTGCTGTTTAGAGGCTTTGGTCCGATTCTAAATTCGGCTAAGGCAGATCAGTTTGGGAATCAGGCGTAATTATTAAATCCAAAAATAGCGAGGGGTTAAAATTAAAACAATCCCATTCTATATTGGCAAAAACCTATTTATTGTTTGCTATTGTCTAAACAGTGACTTTAGTGTCCTGCACCATCTCGATCGGTAACGGCAGAAAAAATCTACCGCAAACAGACCGAAACGCTCGTCTTGTCTCTGATCTTCGAAACAGTTTTAGTCAGTATACATTTTTGTATATCACAACAAGTAAACTCATTACAAATGCGTCGTTCACACAAGTCGATCCATACGAAAAGATCCACTAATGGAACAGGCTTCTTATCACACGCGAGCCTAGGGAGCCGCCGTTTTGCGACTGCAGCCATTTCCCATAGACATGCGTGTTAATTGCGGCCGTAGTCATTGAATCCCAGACCATTCGTGTTACATGTCCGGATGGGCAGCGGCTTCTTATTACACGCGAGCCTACGGAAGACACCGGTAAATTGCGATTGCAGACACTCCCCATAAACCTGTGTGTTAATTGCAACCGTAACTTATTGGGTTCGAACACGGATAATATAATTAATAATAACCACTAAAAGGATTCCGAATATTAGTTTTTAATTGCCAACTACGGGAATAGATTTTAAACACATAAAGGCAAAACTAACTGGACATTTTAAAATGGGCCATCTTGGTTGTTTGCATCTGACATCTGATTCTAAATGAAAATGTGATCCCTGGAGATATACGGCATGGCGCCCCCACCCTCCAAAGACTAGTCAAGACACTTTGGGATGGCTGCTATCTAAGGGCTGGATAGTCCCCATCCAGTCAACATTTTCATATTTTCAACATTTTATTGGATGAACGTCTGTTCATTTGGTTTTCATAATTTCATGGTGGTGTTTGGTACTTATTAAAAAAGAATAACCCAAGATATACCTTACTAGCTTGATTGCTACAACACATCTTGCCCCAAGCTAGACACAAACCTGATAAGAATTTAGACAAATCATCATGGTTTTCATGCGAGTAGCCCACTTTATAACAAAGTCATTGGAATAAAAATCAATTACATAAAATAAATATTACCTTTAACATAAAAATTATTGTAATTATTATTTCATTTATGCGTGATAAATGACTGATTTTGGACAAAGATTTACGCTATCTTCTTCTGAAGTCAAGAAATAAGTGAATGAAGTCTTTTAAAATTGTCATTACATTTTTGCTTCTGCTGTAACTGATGGCTTTTTTATAAAGCTGGAGGTCCTAACATTTCATTCATAACAGAATCTTTCAATCCTACTCTGAGTATTGTGGTATTGTGGCTTGAAAGGTTCTCCTTGCCTTGAAAGACTCTCCTTGCCTTGAATGATTCTAATTGGCTTGAAGAATTCTGCTTGGCTTGAATTATTCTGCTTGGCTCGAAGAATTCTGCTTGGATTGAAAGATTCTCCTTGCCATGAAATATTCTCCTTCCCATGAAAGATTCTCCTTGCTTTGAAAGATTCTCATTGGCCTACTCAGGTCATAAGATCAATCAACCCAAGTAGCCAATGTAGCATTGACCTTAAGCCTCTATTCACATATGGCCCTACGTGAGATTTTCGTCCAGTTTAGTCCATCTCAGTCAGCGAGCAGTAAATAACTTTTCTTGTAGTACTTCGCGACTCATTAGTTCTTCAGGTCCCCCTCTCCATGAGCAAACTGGCAATCCTCCGCCAAGCGAGGGCAGCCGTCGGGATGGTTGCTGTGGAACCAACACAGCGTGGTCTTAAGGGACTTGCTTCTCCTCTCGGCGGAAGACTTCAGAGGCTTCTTGGACTGGGAGCGGCGATCTGACACTGGCTGGGAGCAGTCTCGCAGCTCAACCCTGTTGCTGGACACTGAGAGATTTTAAGAAAAGCAAGATGGGAAGCAAGAAAATGGACTCAACTTCATGTTCCATGTTAAAAATTATGGATGTGAAATTTGGCAAAGAAGTAGAAAAAGTCATAGCTTTGGCACAAGTTGTTGCGAAGATCAATGGCTTGGCTACTGTAAGGCATTCACTGGTTTCCCCATCCAAGGGCACACCCTTGGATGGAGTGAACCAGTGAATGCCTCACCATGGTAACCCATGATGGATCTCTGATACAGATGGATCTCTGATACAGATTTCATCCTGATTTAAGACAAGGACTGTTCGAACTAACCAAATAACGAACGATCCGGGCCCTGAAAAGCCTGCAAGTCTGGTTCCTGAAAACCTAACGTCTGTGGTTGGAAGGTTTCTCCTAAACATTTCCTTAAACAGGCTTCCTCGTTGTATTGCTTTCACCCCTCTTTCGCTTTCTCTTTCTTCTCCACCACCCTCACTGCACAATTTTCCCTCGTTCAGCCTCTCTCTGGAATTCCCTTCCTGGTTCTTGTTTTCCCCCTGCCTACGATATATCTCCTACCTCCAGCCTTCCTGGGTCCCTCTCCTTCTTTGCTTAACCCTTAACCTTGAGTGGCATTTTAGCCCTGTTTTGGGCGAATTTGCATTAAACATAAACAGCCATCCCCAGCCATCCTTCCAGCTTTACCTTGGAATACCTGATGGGAGTTCTTCAAGAGTGTCTTCAATCCGCCGCATTCTGCCTTCAGCTGCTTCAAGGTGTCTCCGTCAAAGAGCTTCACAATCTCGGCAAAGGACAGGGAGCCTGAAGGGGCAAGCAAGCCAACACATGCCACTCAGATCAGTGCTTTTGAGCAGCTTTTAGCATAAAAACAAATCATTTTCTTCCTTCTGACCTGCTTTTTCAAACTACCTTTGACAGAATGTTACGTCATAATAATGGCTAAGGCTCTGGCTAAGACAACAGGCAACGCCATTTCTGTTTAGACTACACATAGACACATCCTCAGTAATGGCTGTAGCGACACATAGCCATTAATTCGAACCCAGCCTCATGTTCAAAAACAAACAATCACTTCTTCCATTCTGGTCTTAATCAATCTGCCAAATCCCAAAGAAGGAATTTCTACATGAAGTACCTCCTCGCCGCCATGGTCTCTTCTCCTCGCTTCCCCTCAGGCTGTCCAACAGACTGACACCCCCTTTCTCCAGAATGGCCCGGGCCACCTCCCTGACAATCCTGCACTTCAGGGCATAGTCCACCTTGGCACAGTTCCGGACAGGCTCCACTTTCTCACGGGGTTGGAAACCAGGCGCCCACTGGCCGGCTGGCCCAGGGACAGGGAGCGATCCCTCACCGCCACCATCTGTTCCTCCTGGTAAAGGCCAGGCCTCGTCTGCTATTCTAGGCACTTCGGTCTGGGTCGAATCGACGTCACTGTCCGTCCCGGCAGAACGTTCCGATGAAGAGGAGGCGGCGGTGTGAGACCTTTTCAAATCCTTCTTGTGGGTCTGGCACGTCCTGTGCGTGCGCCGGCTTTCGATGTAGCTTGTTATCCGCTGATGCATTTCCGCTGACTGTTCGCTGGTGTATGTTCTGCGACTGCCTACTTGGCACACCTGAAGCAGAGAGAAAGTTATCAAAAAAAGTTTATCCATTCTGAGGGTCTGACATTTTGATCTCTGGATATTTCATATTTGCATATTTTGCAATTTCAGACAGAAAGCATTTTGCAACATGTTTGCACATTACTCTGTTTAAAAAAAGTTACATATGCTTTGTATTCATCTGGGGCTGGAGTTGATGTTGTGGTTTCTACCAATGTCATTCATTCATCAAAGTACTGGTCTCAAGAATGTACCCCATCCAGGAAATGTTATGGACTGAAGCCACCTCCACATCATTGACTACAGAGAGAAATACTGTCACACACAAGTCACTAGGAATTGGATTGGCAGCATCCACTGTCGTACTGGCAGTGCTACACCTAATGGCATAGCTGTAGCTGCACTCGGGCCAAATTCCAGTGACCAAGCTCCGACAGGACAAGTGAGGGGGCGTGATGGAGGGTGGCCAGACCCACCCGTTTGGTGGAGGGAATCCTCATGCTGTCCTCCTCCACGCGGAAGCCGCAGACTCTCCCGACCTCGGCCACAAAGTCCAGGTAGGCCCGGTACTGTGTCTTGGTCTGCTCGGTGCGCATGAACTTGGCGTCAAAGTCGTGGAAACAGCAGGGGAGGACAAAGTACCTTGTGGTGAATGAAGATCTGGCAACAGTTTTTGACAAAAAGAAAAATCTTGTTGGTACAGCATTATTTCATACAGGTGAATCCAAATAAACTGTAATGTTGCATTTTAGTGAACGTAATCCACTATCTATTTATTTGATTATATCTAGATGGCACATTAATTAATTCATGGTGCATTCATGAAATTTCATGTGTTTTTAACAAATGTGTTTTGGCTAGACATTCGGAGCACAAGTGCTTTGTTAGAATTTGGTTTTCTTAATGTTTCTTTTTTAGTGCTTTTTAAAAGATTTTTTTTTTTACCCTGATCTTAAGTGGAAAATCTCAATTATTTAATACTCTTCTTTATGTTTTTAGTGTATAGTGCCTTTCAACTTGTCCCCCAATTCAAAAAGAGAGAAAATGAGGCCCACAAATACACAAGATAATTTCTAGATGAAATTTGAAGGTTTTCATGGTGAGGATAGCAGAAGAACTTTCGAACAGTATACTTCATCTCCTGAAGACAAATAGAGTATACTGTTTGAAACATCAAGTTCCTCCGGTTCTTTTCAGAACCACACATACTCACAAAAGAGAAACTTTGCATGGTGTCTCAAACCTACTCCTTATGATTTCAAGACTTTCGAATACAGTACCTAGCCGCCATAACTGGTATCCATGGCGTCAGCTCATCAGAGTGGTTGCCAATCAGCCAATCAGAGTCGGAGAAGAGAAACTCATCAGAGGGCGTGATGGAGCACTCTTCCAGATGGGTGCCAGGCCCATAGAGATCCCAGATCTTGCGTCTTCTCAGATCCACGCCTTTTCCAGGATACTGCAATGAACGCATTGATTTATTTTTTTCTCAAGTGATTCAACGATGTTGCAATGTTGCTGACTCTTCCTTATTCTAAAAAAAGTGGCCAATTTCAGGAACCATCTCTATTGCCAAAAACCTTGAGTTTTATGGTTACGCGAAGAAATAGACATGTTGAGTTTTGTTTCTCATTTGTCCAATGAGCCAATGAAAAAATTGGTTGTAAACTTGTCTTTCATGCAGTAAGATATTTGAATGTTCAAAACCATTTTCGCCCAAAATAAGGGCTTAGGAAGGAACGAGATAGGGAGTAACTCAGGAAAGCTGGAGATAGAAATTGACACTCCTCTTAAAGTCGGCCAGATCATGAAAAGGTGGGAAACATGAACTAGGAAGGGAATTCCAAAGAGATGCAGAACGTGGGACTGGGAAGAAGCTGTTCTGATACCTCCTTGTTCTACATCTTAGAAGAGACAGAGTGTACGGGTGAGAGGAGTCAAACAGCTTTATTGCTCGCTTAAACATTACCCTTCTGAAAGAACCATGCAACATCTGTTCAGTATAAAGTACCGCACAATTATCATGCTCTTCTTATTACAGCATTGTTCATTGGTAGTGCAAACCACAGATATGAAGAACCGGTACAATTTGCGCTTCATTTTACAAATTTCGCGAAGTAACTTACGCCTTCGCTGTTCAGGATGTGGACTAGCAGTCCATTCCCACAGCCCAGGTCCACAAAGGACTGGAACTTCTCTAGCCCCTTCTCCGCCTGTTCCTGCTCCCAGAGCACGATGAGGTAGGTTGCTATGGCGACATCCTCATATACAAACTTCAACGGGTCAGTGTTCTCTGGCCATATCTGATCAAACAATGAGAGCTATAGGATTCAGCTGGTGCATATTGCATCAACCCTTTAAAAGTCACATCACAAACATCTTCTATACATGCACATGTAAGATGCATATATGATTTATTGAAAAAAGTAAAGATTTATATTTTGAATACGGTAATTGTGGTTAGTAATTTGTAGAAAGGCAATGATGCACTTAAAAAGTGTTACGTATTATTATTACCGGTAGTTATTTTTATAATGTATACATTTCATTCTCTTGAAAATCATCATATATATACATTATAGGGAATGCATAGAGATGAATGTTGATACTGCCAAACCATATGAAGGAAAAAAACTGTTGAAAAACTGTTGAAAAACCCACCTTGACGAACTTGGCCCCGTACTTTCTTTTCAGCTGCCCATAGAGGGCGCTGTAACGCTCCATTGACACCAGAGCTTGGGAGGGCCGCACAGCGGCATCAGGACTGACCTCTGCAGCCCACTTGGCTACCTTGGGTAGCAGGCAGTCCCGCAGCCAGGCTCGCGTCGGCCAAAACACGGCCGAGGCAGGGGACGCTGGCTCTCGGTAACCCTCGGAAATGTGGAGGACAATCCTGCAATGTTCAAGATTCAAAAACGAGACAAAAGCCATCATCAATTACACAAAAAAAAAAACACTAGCTACATGTACCTCCAACACACATCCGAATTGGCAAGATTTTACTTTAAAACCGAGGTCGTATGATGGAGTAAAATCGCCACAGTCAACCATTGATATATTACAATTTCAGTATTTATCTTATACAAATTTTTAAATAAAGGAAAGTAAAGGAAAGGAATGGTACTCATAAATCATATGCACTTTGTATTCAAAATATCAGTAGTCTGTGTACTGTATGTTTTGGATAATTGAAAATGAAAATTGTTCCCCCCGGACAAACCTGGAATTCTCAGACAGAAAATCTATCCTGTAAGCCGTCTGGAGTCCAATTTTCTTGCAATCATTGATGGCGGGGGATGTCGTTTCTTCTGGGGGATCTTGCAGAGGGACAAATGTTGCCGTTCTTTCCCTGTGATCTGGCGGATAATGAAAATCAATTCAGGCATTGTTTTCATCTTTAAAGGCATAAAGTAAATGTTCCAAGTTATTTGGTTCTTTCCATTCAAGTAAAATTTAAAAATTCATTCATTATAAAACTCATCGACGTGAAGCACGCACTCTTCTGAGCCTAGCTTGGCTACAGCCTTTTCCCACAATTTTCCACAACTAGCTGATTTCTTACCAATAACAATTAACTCATTAATTGTTTCCTCTCCAACTCCATGTCCGCACGGTCTCGGAATGAGCTTCCTAACACAAAGTTCAAACCTTGCGTTTCTGTTTGAACTACAATTGTCACTGCACCCTTCCTTGGCATATTTCTTGTTTTGTGACGAGGGCGTTCCCTCGGCAACGGTGCTTCGACTGCAGGGGGAAAATTGCGCGATAAGACGTGCTATTTGATCGTTGGCAGCGTCTGTGTGCATTTTGTGCAACACTACCGCACCGGTAAGTCTGCGATTGACAACGTGCGGTTTCTGCAGCCAGATATCGATGGCTTTCATGAACGTCCTTTCCTCGCATACACTCTCGACGCTTCCCAATTCCTCCCAGTTTATGGCTTCCATGGTTACCTGTTACCTTTTAGTTTTATTCCAGTAAACAAGCTTTTTCAACGACTAAAAATACCACTTTTTAGTGCACGCAATTTGTTCCTGGATCTAATCTCATGGGCGGCGCCATCTTGGTTTTTTTGTTGCATGCTGGGAAGGATTCACGTGATAGTGACTGCTGCGAAATTCGAACAAGCATGTCGTCTGCCACCTCAAGGCAGCTGGGAACCGCGCATCTTTCTCCAAAAAGTCGATTTACGACCGCCTTCCCGAGTCCGAAGGACGCGCTGGAGGAGAACTGGTAAACGGTCGGCACTCAGCATGTGCATTCCGAGAGAATGTCTGTCCATTGTGCCGCTGACTTTCCTCATAACGATGCCACTTTTTGGGTCGTTCTGCGGGCCCGAGGTAGTCCTGCGCTTGTCACTTCTGATGATGTTACACACACTGGTGGTGGCTGCATTGCCCAATGTGCTTGTGAGTACAGACTAGTCCCCACTCTACTAACTCTACTCCTAGTCCTATTCTGAGTAGTAATACTAATAGTAAGGACTACATGTATCAAATGTGTTGTCTTTTGTGTAAATATCTCGATGGAAGGATTTTCCAATTCAGTGAACCTCCTTTTATTATGTTTATTACTAGTAGTAGTACTACACTACTACTAGTACTAGTTTGATTGAAATGTGGGCGTTGTCATTGGAACATGATTTGAATTTTGATAGGCTCTGGCCCTAGTACTAGTACTAGTAGTAGTACTGTAGTAGTACTACTAGTAGTAGTAGTAGTACTAGTAGTAGTAGTAGTAGTAGTAGTAGTAGTAGTAGTACTAGTAGTGAGTAGTTCTAGTACTAGTAGTAGTAGTAGTAGTGGTAGTACTACAAGCACTAGTAGTAGTACTAGCAGTAGCATTGGCAATTTGGCATTGCCCCTTGTCATTGCCTTTCCTCCACACAAAACCACAGTACTCATGCATGAGACGTACACTAAGCCTTTTTTAAGGTGGTAATCCTTTTCCAGTGACCCCTAAACTTTTGTTTCCAATACCCAAGCCTTAGAAATACAACATTAACTTGAGCAATTCTTATTCATGAAGCTTGTAAACATTAGGCCTACTCATTACTCAAAACTCATCTAGCAGTTGGAAGTAGGCTAGTTCTGGATTCAGTCATTAATAATAATAATAATAAAGATCTGCATCTGAAAAGAGTTCAATTTGCTAATGCTTATAATTATGTGGCAGTTGACATGGTGGATATTGTACAGTCTGACAAATGTTCAGTAGTAGTACTAGTACTAGTAGTAGTATTAATACTGTATTAGACATTAGTGAAATTGCTCATCCCTATACTAGTCATGGGTGCTGGCAGTGTGCTGCTTCTGCACTTGTTACCAAGTTCCATAATGTACTATTCAGAGCTGACTGACAAATGTTGTTTTACTTTCAGAGTGTTTACAAGGCACAGTTGTTTTGTAAATCAATGCTATTGTGAAATGGAACTATGAAGGACTTTGTTGGAGATCATATTGAGTAGGACCATGTATTCATTTTATGGTTACCATAACAAGTTTCAGTAACAAAACACCATGATATGCCCACACTTTTTTCAGTGTAAAGTAACTTTGAATAGAAAAGTCTGTGGGGTCAGCTGTCAGTGCTCAGTTGAAAGTAAGAATTATTGCACCTGTTAAACATTTTGCTACTGGATCGCACAGTGTCTATTGTAATTTGTATTATTTAAGTGCTGTGATGTGGGTCAGTTGTCAGCAAGTCAGAATTGCACAGTGTTAGTGACTACCCCCTCCCCCTCACCCCCTGAATATGACTCCGTCATGGACTATTGATTACAACACAAACATCATTGCACTGCTATGAATAAACACTGAATGGATACTTGGTTTTTCAATATTTTCGACTTTGAGATTTACACATTTGTACCAGGAAGGATATCTCGACATGGTGTTACTGCAAAGCTTTTGGAAATAAAATGAGGCACTCCACTTTTCAAGACTTCACATCTTACTTATTAAGCTTTTCTTCTTTGGATTGTTATTATGAGGATTGAGTCTCATGCTTTTCCTGAATTATCATGAAAAGCATTCAAGTTATGAGCTGTTTTCCAAAAGACCCTTGAGCACTATTGACTTAGGAGTTTGAATATCATGTGTGCATTAATTTTGTCTCGTGTATTCTTTACTGCAAGAATGCTGGTTTGTATGCATAAATATGTTGCTGGGTGAAATAAAAAAAAAAGGATTTCATGAATAAGTGGTATATTTAACATAACAACAGTAAAGCAAGATTCTCATCAAAGGATCTGTGATATTGACAGAGAATGTATCAGAAATAGCATCGATCATTGAAACAAGTAGTCCTCCTGATTGAGGCCAACTGCCTCATCGACGTGGTGTCTTTCCTCTATTTGCACTGCAGGTGTCATTGGTCCCGTTCTTTCAGACTGCCTTGTTCTGTGTGCTCCTGGCCTTTCCCATCACCGTGGTCCCGTACCTGTTCCTCTGGGTCTACGACAAGTTCATCTGGCTGTCGGAGCCCGTCTTTCTGACCATTGAGGCGGTGGAGGTGGTGCGCGTGTCTGTGAGGACGAGCAGTAGGGTGGCCGAGCAGATTGACGAGCAGCCATTCCTGATGAAGGTACGTGGTGTGACTGACATGCACGGGGGGCCTTTCGTAGATCACAGCTTTTGGCTCCGGCTCCTGCTATGGCTCTGGCTTTAACTTTGGCTTTGGCTCTTGTGCCTGTTTCACTAATGCTTTGCAATCATCGCAATGCACATCAGAATGCAGGCTTTTTTGCCACAGTTCTGAGACAATGGTTTCAACCTGGTCACCATTGCCTGCGATTTTCAGCTGCTGGATAATGGCGATCAAACCAGGGGCCGATTTCACTAACGCCAATATCGATCGCTAAGTCTGAAATCCATCGCTAAGTTGTGATGGATTTCAGACTTAGCGATCGATTTTGGCGTATGCTATAATCGCAAAGCGTTAGTGAAATTGGCGCCTGGTTTGATCGCCATTATCCAGCAGCCGAAAATCACAGGTACCGGTGTCCAGGTTGAAACCACCATCTCAAAACTGTGGAAAAAAAACCCCAGGCTGTATTCCGATGTGCATTATATTCTGCTGTAAAGTGGGTGTTGGAAATGTTGCCAGAGCCTGAGCCAGAGTCAAAGATGTAGCTGAAGCAGAAGCAGTGGTGTTCTATTACAAAGGCTCCCAGTCTGTGTCACATTTTGTACTTGAGCAATGTGATGCCATCCAAGCATGGCATTGTGTTCTGGATATATAGATCATGGATTTAACAAGTGAAATGATCACAGACTGCCTGTCAGCAGTTGTTTCGCTACACATTTGTACATAGTTGAGGTTTGATATACAAAAATCCTTACTGACTACTGACTAAAATTACCAAAATGCAAATCTTAAAATTGAGTGGGCCTGACGTTTCGATCCTAGCAGGACCTTTCTCTGCCTGTGAGAAAGGTCCTGCTAGGATCGAAACGTCAGGCCCACTTAATTTTGATAGTTGAGGTTTGTGAATGCCCGGCGCCATACCTTTCATATGCGGGTAAGGCACAGTATTTTGTGTAAGACCCAGAGAGACTTTCCAACTAGACCACAGGTTCCTTTCACATTAGTTGTGGTCGTCTATGTAATGTTGTAGCAGGAAGCTAGCAGTGTTTCCTGTAGGAACTGCCCTTGACATATGACAGACTGCTCGGCTGTCTCCAAATGAAATTCAATGTTCTAATGTGCAGCTCGAGAGTTCATTTAGTCTATATTCGGTTTGAAGTTAAGAAGATTCTGGTAGGAAGTTTAAAACATCTTGGTAGATGTCTTCACATCCTCCACCCCCAATACATCTAGTCTTGAATCTGAGGGGTATTGAAGATTCTTGTCTTAGCTACATGTGATTTGAACTGTTTGGGCATTGCAAGGTATCATACCTTAGGGTACCGGTACTGTAGTATGAATCAAATTTGAAGTTGTGAATGGTACAGTAGTACTAGTAGCACAAAGTTTACGGTGACACCAAAGTCAGACCATATAAGTCTTCCCTGTAGGAGTGTGGCTCTGAAAAGAGCCTGTGACTAAATCATAGATGTTTCCAGGGTCATGGAATAGTAATGATTGCCTCATTTCTGATTAACATGTGTTTTTTTCTTCAGTCGTATTTGTCTGTCAGATAGGAGAACCGCAACATTGATCAGAATCTCAACTCTGTCATTCTTTTCAAGTTACGTTGAGAAGGTGTCGAGTCGATCCGTGTCACTCGTGTTACCAGTTTTTTATATCATTTATTCATCCTTAACTTGACAGACGTCAATGGTGGCAGTGTTGTTCCACTAAGGTCCTGCAGTGCAATATTCAGTGTATCATCCAGTGGCTGAATGCTACAGTTGCTCTCTTGTTGCTCACTGTGCAAGAGTGCCGTCTCCATAAAACATGCTAGATCCTTCCCGACTAGCAACTCCCATGCTTCTCCATGGGAAATGATGGTGCTAACTGCTAACCAACATAAAGGGAGGGTACACCATTTCTGAACATTTCCTTGCTCATTTTTTAAGTTTGTTAAATTTTAACACTTGAAAATTGTTGAATTTCCAACGATTGTTCTGTGGAGCGATTGTTGAAACAAATAGTTCCTTTTCCAAATACCATCCTCTATGTCTGAGAAATGTTAGCATTTAATTTTGTTTCCGCGGGGTTTTTTTCATGACATGGTTGACGAATTGAGCCAAAACTAATGGAAACGCTTCTTTCACCTTCGCAAACGGTGTGCCCTACCTTTAAATGACCAAAATACAAATGTAGAGGGCCTGATGGTTTAATCCAAGCAGGACCTTTTGAGAAAGGTCCTGCTAGGATTTAAACGTCTGGCCCTCCTCATTTTTGAGAGGAGACATACGGTTAAGTGTTTTGCAGGGCTTTGTGTGTTGTGCTTGATCTCTGCCTCTGTCCTTTTTTTTTCTTCCGTCCTCCAAACAGTCATTGATACTCGGAGCCGCAGGGATCTGTTACTCCTTGTCCTTCCTCGTTGCCTACTTTTTACTTTCTTCCGGTACACTCGCCGAGAGGTGGTAAGTAAACAAGGAATGCTCCATGGAGACCCCTCTCCAGCAAACAGACCTTTCTGCCGTTTAGACTTCCAGAGGGGCCAGTTTCTGTTTCCATGCTCCATCGTCTCTAGACTAGGGTTGTTCGATATCAGGATATCAGGATATTTATCGATATCGCGATGCTGCTTTCTGACGATTGTCTTATCGAGCATGTTATAGGATATCACGACATTCTCGATAAATCGTTATCGCGATATCAAAAAAGGTTGGTTGGCTAATCCCATTATCATGTAGGCCTTTATTGTGCAGCCATCAGAGAGCTCTTGAAGAGCGATTTAGCTTTCGTTAGCAAAAACAACAAAAAACCCGAAGCCAACAGATATCTTGATATTTTCTCAACGCTATATCGGAGGCAGAAATTTTGGATATCAAACAACCTTACTGTAGACCAGAGTACTGAACAAAGATATTGCAAGCTGCTTACAAACTTGTTGAGGGCCTGATGTTTCAATCCTAGCAAAACCTTTCTCAAAGGCCGAAAGACCTTCAAGAAGGGTCACACCCTCGTTTTTGGGAGAATGATTATTGCATGATCTGTCTCCAAACAGGATTGCCAATCAAACCTTGTGATTTTGTGATATACAAAAATGTTGCAAACTGCTTGCTGACTAAAAATTCAAAAAAATGCAAATCTCAGAATTTAGTGGGCCTGAGGTTTCGATCCTAGCATGACCTTGTGATTTTGTCTTAGAAGTTCTGGCACAATTGGCATACATTACATGAACATCGACATCCGTTCAAGTTTTGAGTCAGCAACCTGATATTGCTGATGGGATTTGACGGTTTTCATGCTGAGAGTAGCAAAATAAGTGATAGGTTTGCAGTAACACAATGCGACTTCTCTTTTGTGAGTGTATGTGATTCTGATAGTCTCCTGAAGACGAACAGAGCATAACTGTTTGAAACGTTGAGTTCTTCCGGTTCTTTTCAGAACCACACACACTCACAAAAGAGAAATTGCATGGTGTCACCGCAAACCTATCACTTATTCTGATATTGCAGAGCAAGAATGATTGTGCTTCAGCCATTTAGGATGCCTACATACATGTACATGTAGCCCCATGGCTTTGGTTGTGGTTTGTCATTAGTTCAAAGGTTGCTCATAAGCACTTGAATATGAGCGACTGCTGTGCAGTACGTGTTTTAAAGATCTCATGGTCAGGTCAAGTGCCCTCTTGTGTTAAGCCAAATTGAATCCAACCATCGTTGTGCTTCTCGAAGCCAAACAATTAACAGATCTACCAATGAACCCATATGAAGCTGATCGTTGGTTTCACTTCATGTCGCGAAGCTGAAAGAGAACTGTATTCAGTGGAGTTCAGAATTTGTTTGGACCGTAATTGTTTTTTTCCTATTTCCTTTTTGAGGTACAGTCATGTAAAGCCTGATCCAATTCCAAATTAGTGTCTCCAAAGAGAGGTACATGTACTTGTACTATGGCTGCTGCTTGTTTTAGGCACTGTCTACGTGTACCATGCATATTTCCATGTAGGTAGTATCACTGTTGTCTGCAGCAACAGGTGTAGTAATTCAGGCTTAGATTACATTTTATGGTCATATTCTGTGTTCTGGTCTATTCCAACATACACGTACATGTGTATGGTTTCAGCGTTTCAGACAAGATGTGATATAACAAAAGACAGAAAAAAATCTTCATCCGGTAAACAGCTTACCGGTACTACCGATTGGTGATGTAAAGAATGTAATGTTATTCATACAAAATGATTTGTCATTCAAAATACGGCCATGTTGGAGAGAGAAAACGGGCTCTGAAGACTTCAGGCATTGCCGTACATGCATATTGAGCTCATTTGATAGTGGGCTCTTTGTTGTCAGCCCCCCTGCCAATGTGCCCCATACAGTACCACCACTACAGTCAGACTGTTCGCCACCATTTGTTTGCATGGCTCCATTGCAGGGCAGGCCAGGCTGAAATTGTCACATGTGCCTTCACGTGTTATCTCGCACGTTCGTCAGAACCCTCACACAAGAGTGCAAACATTGCCTGCAGCGACAATGTTATCTTGTTTCTCATGAATTACATTTCCAATGATTCATAATGCATAATACCTTAATTGCATGTGGAGTGCATATATTTCTAAACTTTGTGTTTTGAGAATTTTGCATTTCCAATCCCTCAAATGAGCCTTAAACATTTACGTATTCTGTCTATAACCCCAACAGTATCTGAACCTTAAAAATATCACAAATGTACGGTATTTGTTTCACTAAAGTTTAAGGGCTATTGTGCAATCCTGAGATGATTCTATTAGTGTATTTTAATCCTTATTGTATATACATTATATATGCTCCTCAAAAGGGCTGAAAACACTGATGAGGTAAGTTACTCTGGATTAAGAAGTAATATAATGACTGAATGACTGAATCAAGCAATCAATCAATCGATGTGTGTCAGACAATCATAAATACAGTGTAAATGCATGGATGGATGGATGGATAGATGGATGGGTGGGTGGATGAATATATCAATGAATCAATAGTCGATCAACAAATTAATCAATCAGTCAATCAACCAATTAACCAATCAATCAATCAATCAATCAGATAATGAATTAATCAGTGAAATAATCAGTCAATGAACACGCCATTCGTATTTATGCAATGAATGAGAGCAAATATGTTGGTGTTACGGAACCTCTGCCTTTCATGACACCTTTAAACGGTGTGCGTATACACATGGCCATCCATCAACCAACCCGCCCACCCACACACATCGGTTTTCCTTCAACTCTGAAGGGGTTTGTGTTGGGACTTCAGGTGCCAAGTGGTAAGCAGTGTAAGTAATTGCACCGAGTGTCCCTGGGTACTCCCTACACCTGTGTATTGACCGGGAATAGGTTACACACACCTCTTTGTGCTGATGCACAAAAAACGGCCATGCATGCGAACATGCAGTAGTAGTTCCCCCCCCCCCCACATAAGAATCAAACTGAGCTACATGTTCTAGATTGGACGCTTGGTTGGTAATCTTTAAAGAAGATCCAGGTCACAGAGGTGTCAACAGACTCCACATGTTGAAGAATCGTTGCCTAGTTTTAGTCAAACAGACAAAGAAAACAAACAAGTTGGCCCCCCCCAAAAAAAAAAAGAGAGGAGTTATTTTGTAGGCCAGCGACTATACACGTCTGGTAGGAATTGTCTACTTGTAGATGGCAAAGGGTGGGACTGCTTTTGGGATTCATAGGTTGCATGTCATTAAAGCTGCCATTTACACCGATTATGTCTTTGAACAAAAAAAAAACTTGGGAAGTTAGAGGTCTCGTTTTTCCCATCTCAGTCCCATCTCTCTCAATGTGCCTTGAAATTCAATAAGACGGTCTGTTTAATTGGATGCATTACTATAAAAAGGTAGAAAGATGCACTCTGCAGAGAGAGAGAGATTTTTGTTTTATCTCTTCTACATATATAAGAAGCCATTTCCTTTTATGTCACTGCCCCAGGGGTCCTTTTACAGTGGTAAGCAAATACATGTATGCAGGTAAAACTTAGTGCGGACGTGGAAGTACAGGTAGCTACCTTTTCCTGATCCCCCGAGGGCAATTTTGAGGCATCGATTCCAGGATGTAATATCAGAATGAGACCGTATCTTTGGATAGCCTGAAGTCCCCTCGCAATCTCCCAAAGTCGACGTCTTATTTTGTTGCCAATAAAAAAAATAGAATAAAAAATGAAGTAGAAAGAAAGAAACAAGGTGCAAGGGGTATGATGGCATTGTCCACATTTGCATTTGACTGCAGATTCAACCAAAAGACAATTTTATTGTTTACGAGGAGGATTTTTAGGGGGAAAAAAACCAAAAAAGTATATGACCACTGCTGTTTTGTGTACGTGTGCGCATCTATCATGGTGGCTCAGTTCTGTGCTGTGGTCGAGTTACATTGCAGGTCAGATTTGAATTATCGACTGCGGCTAATGGCTTTGGCTACGGCTGGCAGTGTCTCACTGTGCTGTCTTCAAAATGCTTCTCTGCAGTCATGTGCACTGAACCAACCCAGAGCTCATCCATTGGATACTGACCTCAGAAACGACTGATTGATTCAGTCAAAGAAGAAGCATCCCTCAACCACATTAATTTCAAGAAAAATTTTCTCTTAAATGTTTCCGTTTTTGTTACACCGTCTTAACCCTGGCTGCAAACTGCTAATTATGATTGTTTATCCAGATTTTGAATTGTTGTTGGGTCTATTTGTTCCGCGATTTTAGTTTAATGGCTTGTATTTTTTTTAGGAGCCAGTGGCAGTCATATAAATCACATGAAATCGTTGGATGGTAACGAGTAGATATATAACACTTTGCCTTGGAGAAAGGTCCTGCTAGGATAAAAACATCAGGCCCTATAACTTTTGAGATTTATGTATTGCAGGTCATTTTAGTAAGTGAAAAGTTTTTTGTATTTACTTCAGATGTATAATACCCAAATCCTGGCTTCAAATCCATTGAAATTGTATTGGCTACGTTTAATAAACTCTTTGATTCTTTCTATTCCTTTTTTTCTCACAGGATTCTCACTGCTCTGGTAGTCATCTCTGTTCTGCTGCTGGGCTTGACGTTATTGAAGGAGGAAGGTAACTACAGTGAACTTACAGGGGCATCCGTTTCCTCAGGCAAATATACCAATGATATTACTTTCTTGATTTTCATCACTCACACAAGGCCATTCATAAGCGCATCAGTAGTTTCACAGCAGAATGCAAACAGTCGATACCATATTTCTGTGCTGAAAACACACACATGCGGTAATTATAAATGGAACCAGCAGGCGATTTCACCAAACTCATCATGACTTACGATCAATTGCAAGACGATGAGCGATGCACAGAAACCAGACGGCCCATCACAACTTACGATGGGTTGTCCATTGTAAGCTGAGTTACGATGCATCGTAAGGCTTTGTGAAATCCAGCCCTGAAATGGCATGGAGGTCAAGTTAAAGCCATAGGAATACTAGTGTAATGCCCAGAACATCTTTTGGTCTTGCACTATTCATCAAGACATTCTGTGCTGCCACTAGACCTTTCCTTTCTTAATCACCTGCTGCTGAAAGAAAGCTGAGAACTGAAATTCAGACGGCATCGAAAAAAGAAATGAAAAAAAAAAAGGTGTGTACCGGTAAGCCCACCATTCCATGAGCAGTGTGCTGCATGGGGAACAGCCATCATGTGTGTCTGCTGCCCTCATTGTCCACAATGGGAGAAGGCCCCCACCTCCCCCCTCCCACAAGTTGCACGTTACTGGTGTGAACGGGAGCCATAATTATTATGCACAGTGCATCGCACAGTGGTTGCTTTCTCCATTCTAACCCAGAGTGCTAAATGCATTCCAACATCATAGATTAAATCTATTAAAAAAAAAAAAACACTGCATTATGTTTAATGAGATTTGAAGGTTTTCATGGTGAGAATAGGAGGAGTAATAGGTTCGCGGTGACACCGTGTAAAATTCTCTCTTTTGTGAGTATGTGTTGTTCTGAAAAGAACCAGAGGAGCTCCCGGTTCTTTTCAGAGCCACACATACTCACAAAAAAAGAGAATTTTATGTGGTGTCACAGCAAACCTATAACTCCTACAAATTGTTCAAATTTGCTTGACAATTCTTTCAGAAAAAAAAAAAATAAAAAAATAATACTTGTTAGATGAGGGACATTGAAAGTAAATTGCCTGTGCACGATTCAGGATCCTGCGTACAATCTTCGCAGGATTTTTTTTTTTTTTCGGGGGGGGGGGGTCTGGCACTTCTCCCTTTTCCATATCCACCACCACCTCAGCCCTCACGTCCGTCTGTCTGTCTGTCACTGTTTAATCGTGACATTGCGACTAAAGGACAAACTGATGTTGTGCCCGGCTGCAGGGATTATATCTGACTGCGGCGTCGTCACCCTGGCGATGTTCACCATCCTGTTTGCCATGCACCAGGAGGCTAGCATGATGGCCCACCCAATGAAAGTGCCTGAAGAGTGGATCAAGTAAGGAGTCCCTGCCCTCCCCCTCCTCCTCCTCCTCCTCCTCCTCCTCATCCTCCCTCCTTTCCCCCCCACCCCCCACCCCCTCCTCCCTTCTCCCTCTGCCCTAATCTCTCTGAACCTCCCGGCTCGTTGTCAGTCTAGCCGCGAGAGGCTCCAGTGAACAGCCACTGTGTCTTTTCTCTTCTCTTCTTTTCTTTAAAGTAATACCCCCCCAAAAGAAAAAAAAAAGATGAAAAAAAAAAATCCCTCAAACGTTAACTAGCAGTTTGCAATTTGTTTAGTATTGAAATAATGCAAATAGATTTGCAAACTGCTTACTGGCTTGCATGACCAATCTGCAAATTTCAACAAATTCAGGGGGCCTGATGTTTCAATCCGCCTGGCAGGCCCTTTCTCAAAGATCTTGGTAGGATAAAATATGTCCGCCCCTCTAAATAAAAAAAAAAATAGATTTGTATTTTGGTCAATTAAGTCAGTAGGCAGTTTGGAATATTTTGGCATTACAATAGTAAGTACTTTAAACGGTGTTTCAAACTGCTTACCGACATTAGATGACAGAGACTGCAAATCACAGACATTTTGGAAAGGACTGATGTTTCGTTCCTAGTGGAACCTTTATCGAAGGCAGAATCATTCTGCCTACGAGAAAGGGCCCACTAGCATAAAAATGTCAGGCCTTCTTATCCTTCCTTTTTCCTTAACAATACTGAGTGATGGAATGAGTACGTACTGGTAAATGCTTTTTTCCCCCAGTATCAAACATGTACATGTGTAAGTTATCCATTCATTGTGATTTACCTTTGTGACACAAATTGGCTTTAGGACAAATACTGGCTTGCAATTTTGTCTATATGATTGCAAAGATTGTTACTGCAGCTGGAAAGACGCAATTCTAGTTGAGGTTATTTCCATTACATTCTTACACTCTTCCATATATGTGTAAAATCACTCGTAAGGAGAGCGTGCATGGGTTTCAGACACTGTAGGAATCGACTCGAGATGGGTCAAAGGTCAGTAAGGACCACAATAGTGTGTCAAGCTCCCATTGTAAGATGTGTACATGGGTAGTGCAGGCATCCTGCTAAATCATGATTTGGGCATTTCTACGGTTGTCCCCTCCCGCCTTGCTCCAGTTTGTTGACAGCGAGGGTCTGCCTTGACTTTTGCGGGACAAACTGTAGTCGTCATAATGGGCTTATGCCTAGTCACGCCTTCCCTGTGTTTATCCGGGTGTGTATTTTTCTATGCCTTTATTGGATGGACAAATTCCCAGGGGGGACGGGAGCCTTACCCCCCCCTCTCCTCCCCAGCCCCTTCTCCCCCCCCCCTCCTGTCCACCCATCCCCTATCCATGTCAGTTGGTGCATCTACGATAATTGAAATGAAAACTTCATTGACTGCCATCCATACTTTGCCGCGATAAAAACCCAGACGAATGTTTACCAAGATGTCTGTCCACATCCGTGCCAGAATTTTTTTTTTATCTCCCCCTCCCTTCCCCTTTACACTTAACTCAATTACGGACCCAGTCATGTTTGGATCAGACAAATGAGCGCAAACAATTTCCCCAATTGCATCTCTCCATTTGCGGAGGAAACCCCTCAATACTGTACGGTACCTGTTTGCCCATATGTCCAACCAAGGGGAAACCCCCCCCCCCAACCCCCGTCCTCCTTCAAAAAAAGTTAGAGGCTGAAAAATAATAACTTGTGTCAATAGTACAGTTCCAGTGAACAATATGCAAATGCTGGCTTGGGTTCCAAGCATATGCAATTTCAAAGCTTGTTAGCGCCGCATCTCTATTACAGTAATCTGATTGTCATCAACCTTGGTATTTCTTGCAAAAGCTGATCAAATCTTTCATGCTAAAGGCAGGTTGATTTTCACGGATCATTTTCACGGATTTCTTTAGAAGGGTGCCACATATCTGAAATTGTAATCAAGTCTTCCCTCTCCCCTTCTCTCTTAAACTCAACTCCGAGGGGTATTCGGGGCTTAAAACTCAAATGAGAACTCGTATAGAGTACTTTTTTTTGTTCAAAATCCCTCATACCTATTCTTAAGGCTGAGACAGTGTAAAGTTTAAAGGAGTAGTGTGGGGTGAACATGAATGAAAAGGTGCCCACGTATTTAGATAAGGCTTGAAGGTTTGCAATGGTGGAAATACTAAGTGGGAGGTTTGCGGTGACACCATGAAACACTTCTCTTTCGAGAAGGAGTGTAGCTCTGAAAAGAGCTGATAGGTCAAAGTTTTTGGGTAGTGTGTACTCTGCCCATCTCCTGACGACGGCAGAGTACACACTACCCAAAACGTGCCTTTGCCTTTGAGAAAGGTCCTGCTAGGATCAAAACATCAGGCCCTCTATCTTTTGAGTTTTTTCTTCATTTTAGTCAGTAAACAGTTTGTAAAATGTTTATGTTGCTCATGCATGTATGATTGTTGAAAGCATATCAGAACGATTAGGATCCCACCACATTAATTTATTTCACAATTTTTATTTACCGGGGGTATCTGTGGATCATTTCATTCGTTCAAAATGTCCAGCATCAAGTTTTAAAATTCAAAAGAAAAAAACAAAATTGCCGCAAACCCCTCACTGGCTGGAATGTCTTCCAATAACACAAATCAGGGAAGACACAAGACCTGGCATTGCGCTCTCCAGCTTCTTCCTTCAGGGCAAAAATCCTTCAATAAAAGAGACCAAACAATCTAATCGCCACTCGTACTGAATCTCCGACGGTGGCCGTTATTTTTCTTCTTTGGAAGAATTGATAATATTTTTTTTTTGTCCTTGTTTAATCGCCGCCGACGAACAGAGAACAATGACACTCAGCCTCGCTGGACATGAAGCAGGGGAAAGAAAAAACCGAAAGTTATTTCGGGGGAGTCTGCGGGGACTGGATCCCTGTCTCCTGGCAGCGATGCCAGCGATGAGATCCCACGATACTAAGAGGGTTGCGTAGGAGCAACCACGGTTGGCGTGAATCGCCGAGTACCCCCCCCCCCCTTCTCCCCATAATTACTTCATCCTTGAGGCAGATGCATCCATTACAAAACACCACAACACAAAATAGGCATCCCCCACTCTTCTTCTTTCTCTTTTTTTCCTTTTGAGCGGGGGGGGGGGGGGGTCGGAAAGTCCTCCGGAGAATCTGATTCATAGATGGTGTGTCTGTGTGGGGAGGTGAAGGGGGAGAGTGAAGCACGAGGGGTCGATTTGGGTAAGGTTCTGAAATCCTGTTAAGAAAAACTGGAGGTTTTTCCTCTCCTCATGCCTCGATTTTACCCCCGAGGAGAAGACTTTAGGTGTCATGTTGAGGTCTTTCCAACTCTGATTTGGGTTTAGGGGTTTGGTTTTTTTTTTCTTCGGCGGGTTAGGATCAGCAATTGCATCAGCAAATTTTACGCCTACTGTATTACCGAAACTCAACTGTTTTGAGGAACCGCTGTTTGCAGAGGCAGACAAACATGGTCTTCCTTCCATGCCCTCCTGCAAATGCACTCACAGAAAGCCATTTACCCATCCGGGACACATACACACATATAAGGACGGAGAGGGATCGAAAACAAGAAAACCTGCCAATTCCGAGTTGTAAATAGCCTATTGAATCACTTGCATCATGAAATCGATCCCAATCATTTCCATAATTGGAAGTTTTTCTCCCCACAGTCGTTGCAAAAGGCTTCGGGGTGCAGTCCGCTTGAAATTAGTTCCCCGTTTTTCCCCCCTCACAGATGTCATCTTCACGTGCGTGGTGAATTACAATAAGAATAATTTATTTTAGTTTATTGTCACAATGTTCACCACAATCGGGACACGGAGCGTTTTTGATACAGCTACATGAGAACCCCGGATACTGACGCTCGACTCAAGGAGGAGAGGTGTTACAAATTAAATAATACAATTTTAATTACTTTGGCCAAAAGAAACCACTAATTAATTAGCCTTATGCTACGGAAAAAAATTAAATCATTAAATACAATACAATAACATCGAACCCAATTCCAAACCCAATCCAATATTGCAAAACATTGTATTTCCAACAGTGCGAAACATTCTATTTCCAATACTGTGAAGCATTCACTTTCCAATATAAAAAAAACCCCAGATCTGCAGGAAATATACATGTACACATACAGTATCACATTTCTAATCCTCATTTAAATCTGTGATGTATTAAACTCCCTCTATTCCTTGCTTGGATCATTCAACGTCTAGGGAACTGACTGCCACCCTCCTGAAAGATATCTAAAAAACACAAAAAAAATTCCCCCTTCAACTCCATTTGTGTCAACATTCAGAATGAATCGGTCAAGTGAAAACCAGGTATGAAAAAAAAAACCACTCGATTATAAAGAGTTCATTCAAATCAGATTAATTTTTCATTCATTGGAGGAGTACAGCATGCATGTACCTATCGATTTCTTCATAGGATTTTTGTTTTTTTGTTGGTTTTTTTCCCCGACCAGTTTAGATGAGAGTGCAAGCCGGGTTTGCCATTTTCGTGACATTAAAAGTGATAAACATGATTGGATGCAATGTCGCTGGAAAATGGATCTGAAATGTCAGCCTCACAATCATTCAAATGCACCACTGTCATGATAATTTGTAAAGGGAGGGGAGACGAGTTATCAAAAGGCTTTTGCCACAAAAGCAGAGTGCGAAACCAATTTGAGGAAGTCGTCCGATTTGAAATTCAAATGCGGATCGTCCCGCAGTCGCGAGACCGTGCTGCGGTGTAAAACAGTTTGCCAGTCTGACCGACTCCCGTCCTTGTTCGTTCGTTTCCCGTTTTTTTTTTTTTTTGCGTTGTTGGTTTTTTTTAAAGTGGAATGTTGTGAGGTATTTCCCCTTGCTTTACTGAATCTGACATTAACATCTCCCGTGTGTACCCTTCAAGTATCCTGAAAATTAACCTCTTAAACTAATTCCTTCAGATAATTGCACTTTTCCCTCGGGAGGGAAGGGGGAGGGGGGTAGGAATGAGTGGGCTAAGAAACTTGTAAGTCATGAATTCAAAAGCAGATAGGGGGACTAAGATCCACAGACATAATTACAGAGCCAAGTGGAAGGAATTTAAGAGGAGTAGGGGGAGAGGAAGGGCCATGGATTATTCTTGAAACAAAATATCACCAAGCTTCTTGTTCCTAATGAAAATAATCGATTCGATCTAAGGCTTGTAGATATTTCAAGCATATACACAAAAACACAAATTTTGGCCTCTTTTTAAAAATGGTTTTTTTTTTAGTCCATCTACTACAGAGCTCTTTGAAAGGCTCCATCCAGAGCAAATTTGAACTGAACACGAAACCCGCTCAACTGCTGGTATCGTTTTTAAATTAAGCCCTCTGCGTCTGCTGGGGCACGGCGGTTTTTGCCTCCGTTCCCTCTCCCTCTCCCCATAAGCACCGATTACTCTTACATGAGTTGGCTGCCTAATGAAGGGGAACTAAATTGATTAAAAAGAAAGCACCGTGATAAGTGGTCATTGTGGGATTAAGTAATTATTCGCGACGTGATCGGACTGAGTTAGAAAATTCGTTTTGGAAATTTATGGAACCCTTTGTATGAACGAACAGCCTTTATAGTGAGAGAGTGGGGGAAGAAAACAAAATTTACATTTAACTCGCTGACTAAATTACATTCATGAACCACTGCAATTTTTTCAGATTTTATTAGTATTTTGTATCGGGAAGTTATTTATAACCAGGAAAGAGGATGGAAATTTTTGCCTGTGATTCCCCTGCCAATTTGGAAAAATTGTAGTCACGGCTAATGGTATCCATTGTCTGATGTCGTTCTTAAGCTCGAAATTGTGAAATGCTGTCTTTCCCCTACTGCTTTAAACTCTTATAGGAACCCTTCACAACCCTTCATTAAAAAAAAAAAGGAAAGAAAAATTGTAAATGAAATCCGAGATTAAAACTTGAAATTCTTCAATGGCAAGAACGTTTTTTTCTCCTTTTTTTTCTTCTTTTTTTTTTGGTGGGGATCTGGCGGCGACAAATTCCTAATCATACCCAATGTTTTGTTATCACGACGGCGGGTGCATCAGTATTCAAGACGGGAACCCTGAAAGGCATCCCACAGAAACCGTCCCCATGATTACATGCAAATCAGACATGCAGGGACGGCCAGGCCGCGCCGTGAGCCCCCGGCCATTTCCCCGTATTAATTGGGGAATTTCAAATCCCAGCGCCATTATTCTTGTTTATTGAACTGGGCCGCAGTTAAAACGTTTCTGACGGAACGTAATACTGCAAACCCCCCCCCCCCCTCCATCTTTCTCTCTCTCTCTCTCTTTCCCTTCCTTCGCTTTCCTCCCCCTCTCCACTCCGATCCCATTCGGTTCTAGATCTCCGCCTGACTTCAGAATCGCTGGATGTGCTTGTCAGACCTTAGGTTGTTGCCTCTGTCGAATTTCAACCCCACCTATCCCCCCTGATCCTCACAAAAAAAGTGAAGCTCCCATTAAGTGGGTACCTTGACAAATGTTGTTTCCTATTCGTTTAATTTGTCTTAAAGAAGGAGCCGATCAGAAACAAGTTGTGTAATTTCTAAGTCTCGTTGGTCTTCACCTTTTTTCCTGTCGCGCCCGAGATTTTTTGACCTTTGAGGTTGTTATATATTGGGTTCTTTTAGCACAACCACATGGTTGTGTGTGCACTGTGTGTGTTTATGAGGACCAGATGTGTCGTCCTCTCAGCATCGGCTTGTCCAAGGATGCTACATGAGGCCTGTCTTTAAAGTGTGTGCTCAGGACATGCATTGCCTTCAATGATTAGCAGGGAGGGATTTTGTAGCCCAATGGATACAGACAGAGTCTCGTCAAGACTGATGGAACCAAGGGATCTGACATATCAGAAAAAAAATTGGGGGGCTTTTCCGCCGTTACAGCATTGCGGAAAAGTCTTAGTGTTTGTTCTGTTTGTTCGTTTGTTTTTGTTGTTGTTTTTTTTCTTCAAAAAAATATAAAAATCACAAGGTACAAGTGCAATAATTCGTTCATCACATGAAAGGATACAGATTGATACATTTCCTGTCATTAGTTTGCCGGCGCCTGTGATGATGAGAAAGCAAGATGTACAAAATGTCTAGTGTCAGTTTGTGGTGATGGCTGCCGGGAGCTGTGCTATGACCATGTATTCGCCCACATTGACTACAGACAGTGGGGAGGGGGGGGGCTTTGCTCATAGCAGCTCTCCTTTGGGGTTTGTTTGTTTTTTCTTTTTCATTTCTTCCTCAGTCTAGTTGACTGTTGTTGCATCACAGATATACTGTCAATGACCTTTCTCGAATCTTCTCTGTTTTCTGTTGTCCGAAGGGGCCTCACTCAAGTTTACTAAGCCCTGTCCGTTCTGTGGTGTTATACTCCCATCTCTTTCTGTCTGTCCCCCAAAACATATGCTGCGTCTATTGTTAAAAGACAGGAGGTGGAAAGAGTGTACTGCAGAAGTGCTTTCGAAATAGTCCCTCCTTTCTTTTCAGAATCACACTGCGCACCTTTAGCAAAGATTATTTCTTCGCGCCACCTGCACAAGCCATTCTTGACTCGCTACCTTCACCCCGAGTTGCCCAAAAATCTGATCTGATCAAAACGCTCCAGAGTTTTATCCAACCTTATATCCATTTTTAGTGTTGGGCCTTGTTTCAGTACACAAAGGTTTTGCTGTTCTCACTTGAAGGGCTCTCTCTCTGTCCACAAAATATGGTACAAGCATAATAGAGACAGCCATTCTCAGAGCTGAGGGAAGAAAACGGGAAATACTCTTTGCATTTGTATATTAAGCAGTATAATTCACATAATTACATCCGAATCTCAATCATCTATGTGCTGGTGGTGACTTTACAGGGTCTCTGCCCTGCCCACAAAAAAACCAGGCTTGTAGTCCGACTCTGACTCCTCCTCAGTCTCCCGGAACGTGAGCTGGGGCAGGAGGGAGAAGCAGCCCGTGATTGGGCAATCCCACCAGGACCCCGAAACGGTGCTAATAAGGCTCGTCTGTCCCCGAAAAACAGAACCGAGCCGCCCTCCTGTGCCGAGTGTTAAAAAAGGAAATTCCTTATTGATATTCCAGTGCCAACACGGAGGAGGAATCATTCGTGCAGCTGCTGCTGTCTACGGCAACAATGGGACTGGGTAAGTTCACCCCACTACTATTAAAAAAAAAAAAGAAGATGAAGAAGAAGGAAAGATAACCAGGGAAAAAACCCTTAAACCAACGACCCTCCCAACCCCCCCAAGTTTGTAAACTTAACCCCAGGGAATTTTCCGGGTAGATGGAGGGAACAAAATCAATCCCCTCGGATGAGTTGAATAATACAATCACTAAAACTATCAGAAGGAGAGGGCAGTGGAGGGAAAGTAGGGAAGAAAGAAAGAGGAGAAGAAGAAGAAGAAGACTGCGATGAGGAAGGAAAGAGGGCGAAAGAAAAAGAAGGGAAAAAAAGGGGGGATGTAATCAGACTTGATTAAGAGATACTAGGCTGGCTGCTGTGTTTGTTATCTTGGCAAATCAATACATGGCCAGTGGGATTGCCAAGGAAAAATAACAGAAACACGATTTGTCAGTATGGATGGTTGAATAACATACCTCCTTTCCTTTCTTTTCTTCTCTTTTGGGGGGGACAAACCAAAAGAAAAGGTGCGAGTACATGTCGGATTGATTGGAGGGAGAGGAGGAGGTGGTGGGTGGATGGGATGGGATGGTGGGGGGGATTTCCTGGGAGGCAAATGCATCTCATTCTTGTTTAGTTTGTTGGTGTTTGCGGAGGGACTGCTGCGCCTGCTGCCCGCCCTACCGCAACCCCACCCACTTTGCCTTCTCTGTTTACTCAGCATCTGAGGAGCATCGTCTCGCCGGCTTTTCCCACAGAGCTGGCGTTGTCCAATACCCCCGGATGAGCTCAGACGTACGGCCGCTACTAAAAAAAAGTCAGCTAACATCGATGACTATTGCGAAAAATGTTGCAAACGGCTTGCCGACGAGAGTGACCTGAAATAGACAGAGCTTAGGAAACATAAATAGGGCCTGACATTTTTTTGTTATCCTAGCTTGGTTGATTCTTTTCAGAACGACATCAATTTCTGCATCTTAGGAAAGGCCCTGCCAGAATCGATACATCGGGCCCTCAAACTTGTTATGGTTATAAAATACAACATTGGAGAGGTTGGGAGAGGGATAATGATGAAATAATGATGATTGTTGTAAAAACTGGAAGAATTTGCAACCAACACCTTGAAGAATAGCCTTCATAGCGTGCCAAGGCAAAGAGACAAGAATTGACGAGATCGCGCTGATCCCCAAGAACACATTACGCCCCAAAACTTGAAGACCTTTTTTTTCCTTCTTCTCCTCGGCAGTGCGAGTGACCCAGGCCTTTGCTTTCCTCCGAAACCTGTTCTCTGCCTCCTTCCTGTGTCTGGTCACCATCCGAGTCCTCAGCGTCATCCACGTGACCTCGTTGGTCGCCAAAAGGATCACGGAGCAAGTGAGTAGCATTCCCCTCAAGAGCCTTCCCTTTGATTTCTCTCAGTTTCTGTGCTTATTCTTTTCTCTCTTTTTTTTTTTTTTTTTTTTTTTTTTTGGGGGGGGGGGGGGGGGGCGGGAGGTGGGTGGGACAAAATGCAGAACCTTTCTCCCCTCCCCCCACCCACCTCCAACTCCCCCCCATGGTGTCATTTGAGTAGGACGCCCGCGAGCGCAAAAGGTCAGAGGAAGGCGGCCCACTGGCCTATCCTGTCCGCTGCGCTTGCACACGGCCATTAGTGGCTCTCATTGTTCCGCCATTGTTTGTTCCCAGGGAAAATGTCACGACGTCTGCGGGGAGAGCTCCGTAGGAGGACACCTTACTCCCTATTATACCGCTTTGTTTTTCATTTTTATTTTCAGATCCACACAAACAATGTTGCACACCGCAAACACATATGTAAAGAGCAAACAGGGCCTGGCCAAATAGATTCTTGCCAAATCTTACTCAAAGACCAAATTTTGTATTTTTGTCATTTTTTTATCGGGATTTTTATTCTTCAAAAGACCAAGGGCATTACCCATGTATTTTATCACTCATTGTCAACAACTTAAATTGGAAATTGATCATAGGCACATCATTTATCCAAGGTCGTTCCAAAAAAAATTGCAAGCCACTTACTGCCTCTTGTTTTTGTATTATTTGCTATATTCAATTGATGATTACTCATATTCAAATAATCATCAGTTATATTGAATAGGACGTTGGCCATAGTTTCAATTGGCCATTTGTTCAAGACTTCAATTTTTTGAATCCATGGTCTTTGGCTGTAATTTTGAATCAAAGTCATGGGCCATATTTTTGAAGCACGGTCTTCGGCCTTATTTCTGATCAAAATTGATCTATCCGTTCAATTTTTTATTTTTTTTAATTGGTTTGACATTAAGTCCTCTGAAGACGGCAGTCGCCAGCCATGTTTGCCTTGTCACCCGTCTCATGGAGCACCTGTGTCAACAGCGGCCCTGTTGCCAAGACAGGATGCTTCCTTTAACGTCTCTTACCCCCCAACCTTTTGTTCCTCCCAGAGCAGACCTGAGAAAAAAAACAAAAGGGAAAAAAAGAAGAAGATGCCATCCCTATCCCATGGTATCTTAACGTTTTAGACTGAGCACGGAACCTGGTTGAGTCTGCCCACACTGAGCAAGATACCGTTCTCAGGTTTCGTTGCCTCTCCCAATGCCTGGCATGTCGATCCTAGCAGGCCCTTTTTTTTTTAGCCAAAATCTGGTCCTTTTTGTCAGTAAAAAGCAGTTTGCACATTTTTTTAACATTACTCTAAGTCTCTAATTTGCACTGTGCATTCACCAAGTTATTGTGAGGACACAGTTTGTATCCATTTTTATCTGAATGGTGTGGGTCTACCTTTTCAATCTTAGAGTAATATTTTTTTTAATGTAAAATTGCCCAAAACAAGGCTGAAAAGCCACTCAAGGTTAAGGGCTAGAGAAAGAGGGAGATAGAGAGGGACTCATGAAGACTGGAGATAGGAATTAACATTCCTCTTAAAAAGGGCAAGATCGTACGGTAGGCAGGGGGAAAGCAAGAACCAGGAAGGGAATTCCAGATGGAGGCAGAACGAGGGAAGAAGCTGTTCCGATACCTCTCCGTTCCACACCTTGGGATAGATAGAGTGTGTGGGTGAGATGAGGCAAACAGCCTGGTTGCTTGCTTTAATGTCCTCAATGGGGGACCGGATTTGCAACAGCCGAGGAACACCTCTTTTTTTCCTGTTCAAGAGTCGTCAACCGTCAAACTTCTTCCATGATACAAAATAGAACTGGTATGTGACTGCGCTAACACCTTTCTCATGAGAAATCTTTTCCATGAAACATGACTGACCCTCATATCCTCCTGTGCAAAGCTTTGAATCTTATTCAATCGAGAATAACATCTAGGTCTGATTTTCATGATTAAAGGTCTGCCCCATTTCTTCTTTCTTGTTTTCCATGTTAATTGGATTTTCTCTCTCTCTCTCTCTCTTTCTCTCTCTCTCTCTCTCTCTCTCTCTCTCTCTCTCTCTCTCTCTCTCTCTCTCTCTCTCTCTCTCTCTCTCTCTTTGGAATTCTCTTTGCCCTTGGCTTGTAAACATCTTTTTGAATGAAAATTGATGAGCGAGTCCAAAACCACCATGTCGCGGAGGGCAGTTTACAAGAAGAAAAGCTGTTCGGATTTTATTTTCCTCCGGGCTAGTATCAATCTAAATCGTTGAAGAAAAATGTTGCAGATGCTTCTCAAGTGTTGCCTGTACGTTTTTCCTAATGACTTTCTCTTGTAAGTCATGTGACTTAAAGAAATGCTGCCCATACATTTCAAAATTCCCCAATGGTTGTTTTTTTCTTCAAGATTGTGAGTGGTTGTGTGTGCTATAGATGCAGCCTCCACGCTTATGTTTAGTAGCAATAGCGCCCTCACAGGTCGCATGGCACCCGGCATGCCATCGTAAGCCATTAAAGCCTCATTGATTCACCCCCCTCTTCCCTTTCCTCTGCTGTACAGATTTCTGCCTTGCCGCCCATCAGTGGCAGTGCTGGCGAGGTATTGGGAATCAATGGGAGCATTGCAGGTGGCCTGCGGCCAGTGCGCTACAGGTGTACCTGTCTCGGGGTCCGAGAAAAGGAATAGAGAGGGGGAAAAAAAGAAGAAAAAAAACGGCATCGCTCCTGAAATGCACTCAACTAACAGCATGTTGTCCGGCCACAAGCCTATGTAGCCTCTCGCCGGAAAATATTGCTCCAAGGCTGTTGCGACTTGCGAGCTCTACACTGAAATCAAAGAGAGTGTTGACTCCTTATTACAGCACTCACCAATTATTGTTAAGTTATTTTGATTCGTAGGAGCCACATTTTACCTTTTTTTTTCCTGGTGGCTTTTTTTTCCTTCGGTTTCTTTGGGTTTTGTTTTTTGTTTTGTTTTTTGGGCGGTTCAGCCATCTGATAACTTGGGCTTAAAGTTACGTCTGAGAACCCTCAAGTGAGTGGGCAGACGACAAGTGCTTTAGATTAATTAGAATCGAAATTGAAGTGGTCCAGTCAGGAACCGGGGTCCAGGCTCTGCTTGTGTGAGTGCCGGTGGGTCGTTAATGATTTTTTTTTTTTTTTACCCGTTCCTTGTCGGTAACACGAAACCCAATCAAGTGGAGGCTCGGTGACTAGGAGGGTTCCGTTAGGGGGAAGCACCGATAGGCAGAAATCCCAAAATGTCTGCCCCGGCCCACTGCATGGCTGCCCACCTCCCTGTCTCACCAGCCCAGCCCACCCACTCACCCACTTTCCACCGACCGGTAAAAAAAACGCAAGGCATGTACAGGCCCTGCATCACTGAGGGAGATGTCTCAGGCAGCCTTCCCGAGCCTCAACCTCAACGCTATTGCCTCCGCGTTTGTTTTGGATTTCCTCATACACTTGTCCAGATGCTATTCACACGTGCATTACACTCCCCCCACAATGAGACTCTCTTTGTTCGCGAAGGTATCAAAACAAGATTTCACGGGGGAACCTAGAAGAAGAAAAAAAACCCACAAATGCACTCCCTCAATACACAAAACCGCTAACTTGACCAAACCCACCCCCTCACTCTTTCAGTGTCTGTCCCTTATTGTACCTCACTGCAATATTGTTTATCCTGCCAAATCACAAGATTCTGTAGCAGTCTCTTTCTGCGGTACGTTTGAACTATTTATGCAGATTTTTGTGTGTGTCCAAGGGGTGCAGTGGATTAGGTCAGGAGCATCTAGTAAGTCATTCTCTTGAAGAGTACATCCTAAGTAGACTGAGCACATTTTACCGCGGTCATCTCCCCTGCACCTCCCCCCTCCCCCCTCCCCCTCCCCCAAGTGAAAAATATTTACTCCCAAACTGTGCCGGCTCCTCTAGGAGACCAAGGTCAGGCATGATGGGGAATAAGCTCTCTCTCTCTCTTAGTCTGCAGTGCCTCCACTGCTAAACACTTGGCTCATCCAATCAATACTTATAAATAAGGAATGCAGTCTTTATCGGTGAACACCCAGCTTCTTTGTGTGCAGAGTATTTGTCCTGGGACTCTGCTCTCCCGGTCTCTATCCCCCCCCCCCCCCCCCCACCCTTCCCCCTCCTCCCCCTCCTTCCCTATCCACCACACCACTTTCTCTCTCTATCCGTGAAGAAAGAGACGAGAAGAAAAAAAAAAGAAAAAAAAAAGATTGCGACAGAGTGGCATCAATAGGAATCAATAGCAATTGATCTTTGTCTCTCAGACAGGGATTGGGACATGGGAACGCTTTAATGTGACGTGATGCCGGGCCTGATGCCCCGGAAAATCACCCCATGAAATATTCATTAATTGGGTGTCAATACCAGGGAGACCTGTCTCCTGGGTCCCAACCCCTCCCCCTCACCCTCCCTCCCTCCCCCTCACCTTCCCCGACTGACGCTTGATTTCAGAGACCACTCAAGATCATTAAGCATTGACAGAGAATGACGACCCTATCAATGGGGGCTCCCGTGAACACCCACCACACATACACACTCACACACACACACACCGTGACCCCTCCCCCCTTGCTATCAGTGCCGACCCAACCCTTGGAAAGGTTAAGGAAATAAGTGAGGCACGGCTGTGCTACCGTGAAGTGCTTGCAGTCCAACACCACCAACCAACCACCCACCCAAACCAAACCATTCGACATGATCAAAATCGGGCCAGTAGTCGACTTCAATAGTCCTCATCGTAACTGACAACCTATTGCAAGACAATGAGCAATGCACAGAAACCATACAGCCTATCACAACTTTTGATGGGTTATAAATCGTAACTTGAGTTACGATGCATCGTAAGGCTTTGTGAAATCCAGCCCTGAAATGGCATGGAGGTCAAGTTAAAGCCATAGGAATACTAGTGTAATGCCCAGAACGTCTCTTGGTCTTGCACTATTCATCAAGACATTCTGTGCTGCCACCAGATCCTTCCCTTTCTTAATCAAGTTGAGTTACGATGCATCCTAAGGCTTTGATGAAATCCACCCCTGATGTTTCGATCCCTAGCAGGAGCTTTCAGGTAGAATCACTCAGTATCAATAATTGAGAAAGATCCCAGGATCAAATCTCAGGCCCTCTAGATTTTTGACATTTGCATTTTGGTCATTTAAGTCAGTCAGCAACGTTTTTGTATCTTTTTTTTTCCTGATCAAAAATTGATATTTTCCTCTCTTTTAAAAAAAACCGTGACATTGAAGGATTGGTGAAAATGGATTGGGATGTCCCGAACGTTTTTGCCCATTACTATTCCGTAATGTATTTGCTTGCTATTATGTCTGTCGTTATGGCTACCAGACCAATAAGTGTGCCGGGATTTCTTCCTGGTTTTATTTGCTGCTGACAGATGAAGCCTCAGCACTCGCCACTCACCCGATCTTAGAGAATTGCCGCAGAATGAATAATGATTACGTTGGCCAAACTGTACGACCCAACCATATCGTTACCGCTTGTCGCTTGAAACACCAGAATATGTTCTCCTGATCCGCGCCTGGGCTTTAATCAAGTGAATCAGGGTAATGTCATTTTCTAAATTGACTCGGGCCCGTTCCAATTTCCCCGGCCCAATCCCACTGGGCCTTCGCTAACAGGTGTATCGGTAATTTGTTCGCATGAATCGGGGTATTGCATGTCCTTGTCTTTGTAATGGGCTCTGTACGTACGGCACTGTGGTCTGCTATCTCATAACGCAAGCCACTGGGGTTTTTTTTTTTTTTTTTTTTTTTTACGAGCACCATATCACCACCCTCGCACACGTGTGCACGAGATCCCCTGAAGGTTTTGCAATATGGAGTTTGATAAATAAATTATTTTCATTCCATTTCGTTGCTGGGAAAACCAAAATTACCTTTTGGATTGACGGTGGCTCAAGCGATTGGGGGGCATATATTTGTGTGAGAAAAATCCACATCTGAAATGGATATTTAAGCACTCCATTTAATACAGATATAAGTGGATCAGTGAACATTGACAGTTACCCCTCCCCTCTTTTTTTTCCGTAAATCGGTCTCAGATATTTCTCGTCTTGCCCTGCATAATTAGTGTATAATGTCGTGAGAAACGAGTTGGAGGAATGTGGCAGTATTAAGAGGGGCGGCGCATTTGGAAAAATGTTCCCCCTCCCTCCTTTCCATCTCGCTCGTCATCGGCGAGGACCTGCACGAAGTTGACCTTCGCATAGAAATCACCACCCCCCCCCTCCCCTATCCCTCCTTCCCCTACTCGCTAATGCCGGACTGATTGCCGCAGTGAGTTGCTTGGACAGCTGTCCGGGGGGCTCCTGGTCCGTAATGCCGGCTGAATTGAGCGGCCCGCGCATGCATCCCGACGTACTTAATCACTTTCCATTTTTGTGTGGCCCCGTTTCCTCCCTGGTAAACTCCAACTCTTGAAAATGCTGTATCAAATTTCTCATTGAGTGGAGAAACGATACGGTATGATACGGAGGAGGGGAAGGGGAGGGGGAGGGGAAGGGGAGGAGGGTGGAGCGTGTGTGGTGTGGATGGGGAGAGTGGGGAATTTTCAGCTTAAAAAAAATGGAAGTGAGGACACCTGCACATTTAGCCACAAAAAGGAAAAGTCACAAGTTACAGCGGTCCTGGAGTCAAATTAACGGCTATCGCTACTGGTAATGATTGGCCTATACTTGATTACAGCCAGGTGCTTTCATACCCCCCCCCCGACATCCATAGCCGTACAGCCGCAGCCGTTACTTTAAATCTAGCCTTGCACTCGCCCCGTCCTCCTTGCTCTGTCCCAGATGGGAGTTGAACCCTGGACACAGGCATTGAAAAAAAAAAAAAAATCGCGGGAATATCTGCCGTGCAGATTTGATCATTTTTGATTAAATTCCTTCCATTTGCCAGGCGCTAAGGCAGCAGGAGATCCAGAAGTAACGCCGGCTTTGTTGGTCCGGGAAGGCGCGCCTCAAATGAAACGTAAATTCCGCCACGGGGGACCTCAGATCATTCCAATTAAAGTCTGCGCCGTGCGCGTTGAATTTGATTCTCCCCGCAAATGATTTATTTTTTTTCCCCCACCCCCACCCCTCTCTCTCAAGCAGGCAAAGTCTTTAAACTGCAATATCAATCAGTTGTGTGTAGCGGGGCATTGAAGTGTCCGAATTTCTGCACATTATGTGTGTGTTTAAGTTATCCGTCAGTTGCGGTGCACACACATGAACTGTTCATTATTATTTTTTTCAGGGGGGGGGGGTCGGTTTTCCGAGCAGTGACCTTTTGAAGGGGCTGAATCTGCGATCACTCTTAAGGGTGGCAACATTCTTCGCAGCGTTTGTCCAGACATCTTTCATTAAAAGGCCTCATTAATAACGTCAACAAAATGGGCAGAGGGTTGAAAAGGAGGGGAAGCGTTGGATGGGTGGGTCCGTTCGCATATTAATCACATGTCGCTGTGGCACTCGTACCCGACCCATCCGTTGCCCGTCGCCCGTCGCTGAAAAGGGTACGAAAATATACACAGGGCGTTATGGCTTTTCCCCCTGGCTGTGTATTTTCCTTGCTGGCGGGATTCCTGGAGGCCCCGGCCCAAAAAGCGTAAATATTTTGAGTTTGACTGATGGGCTGTTTACAGCGCGGGGTATACAATCCAGTAGATTCCAGCGTGACCTGTCCACGCATCCTCCCTCCTTGTCTTCCTCTGGCAGGAATCCCATATCCCCCTACCCCCCTCCACGCACACTCTACACGCACAAAATGTAAAAATGCAAGCAGAAATATACAGTGTATCCCTTCAATTTCAATTTTTCTCTCGCCCCTTTCTCTCTCTCTCTCTCTCTTTCTCTCTTCAAAGAGCCTGTGGCCCTTGTGGGAGTCCCATAACACATTCTTCGAGCAAGGACTTAAATGCATAACAAATCGCTCATTTTTATGCAATCTCCCTGTCACCTCATCCCAGGCAATATTTTCCCACTCCTATTTTTTTTCTTTTAGAAAAAAAAGAACTTCTTTTTTTTACCGAAGCAATTTTGTCTCATAAAAAAACTTGTTACCCCCCAGGAGTGTATTTTTCTCACCTCGCAGCCTCCTATCTCCCACGGGGGGTAAGGGGAAGGGGAATCTCTACTGTTCATTAAAATTTGAACATCTAAATCTGCGGGCTGTAATGTAAAGCGCTGCTGCTGTAAGCGCAGTGCCTGAGTGCGTGGTCGCCACAAGGTGGGAAAACTCGCACACTCTCATTCATCCGATAACGTGATTACCCCCTTCTAAAAAATAAAAAAAAATAAAAAGAGAAGAAAAGAAAGAGTTTGGATTAAGAAGCTTCAAAGTTTGCCGGAAAGAGCTTCCAGCGAAGGTGTTGGATCTCGACCGGAGGAAGATGCTGCATTTGTATGAATTTGGATTGATTTGCGAATGTTGGGATGCCACAGGAAAACTTGGGTCGCTGTTGCAGACTCCGTACGCAATTCAGCGTTAAGGACGATTGCCCCCAGTCAGTGCAGTCGCAGATGGGGCGGTGATGAATCTGTTGTGCAGTTGTGGTGTAGGATTTCTGCAGAATTGGTTGTGCAGGAAAAGTGCATCTCTCTTCCTATCTCCTTCCTTCCTCTCTCTCTCCCTCCCTCAATCTATTCCTCCCTCCCTCTCTCTCTCTACAGTTTTCCCTCTCTCCCCCTCATTCTCTCCTCTATATCTTTCCCTCTCTCTTTCTCTCTCTCTCTCTCTCTATCTCTCTCTCTCCCTCACTCTCTCTCACTCTCTCTCTCTCTTTCTCCCTCGTCCTCTCATTCTCTCCTCTATATCTTTCCCTCTCTCTTTCTCTCTCCCCCTCTCTCTCTCTCTCTCTCTCTCTCTCTATCTCTCTCTCTCCCTCACTCTCTCTCTCTTTCTCTCTCGTCCTCTCATTCTCTGCTCTATGTCTTTCCCTATCTCTTTCTCTCTCCCTCTCTCTCTCTCCCTTTCTCTCTCCCCCTCTCTCTCTCTCTCTCCCCCTTTCTCTCCCTCTCTCTTTCTCTCTCTCCCCCTCTCTCTCTTTCTCTCCCCCTCTCTCTCTCTCTCTCTCTCTCCCTCTCTCTCCCCCTCTCTCTCTCCCCCTCTCTCCCTCTCTCTCTTTCCCTCTCGCTTTCCCTCTCTCTTTCTCTCTCTCTCTTTCTCTCTCTCTCTCTCTCTCTTTCTCTCTCCCCCACTCTCACTATCTCCTCTCTATGTCTTTCCCTCTCTCTCCCCCTCTCTCTCTCCCTCTCTCTCCCTCTCTTTCTTCCCCTCTTTCTTTCTCTCTCTCTCTTTTTTTCTCTCTCTCTCTTTTTCTCTTGCTCTCTCTCTTTCCCTCTCTCTTTCTCTCTTGCTCTCTCCCTCTCCTTCTCTCGCTCTCTTTCCTGCTCTCTTTTCTCTTTTGTGCCAGTGCGATGCACTCTCAACTATTCCTGACTATTTTCTGACCATTTTTGTGTTGGCGTATCGTCTCACACCAGTTTCGCACGCTGACAAATGAGGACATTATTTGAGTGAAAGCTGTGAAAATTCCCATTGATTTTTCTTTCTGCAACACCTGTTTAATATCCTGTAACTCCAAACCAGCTTCAGGCAGCTACAGGCTTGTTTTTTTGTGGAGGGGGGAGGCTGTATTTGGGTTTTTTTTTTTTTTTTTTGGTTGCCACATTCCGTCCTGTTCTCCTGTACTGCCGCTTCTCGTTCAACTCGAAGGATTGGCACTGGGCGGAAATACTAGCTGGGCTATTGGCATCTGTTCGCGTTTTCGTCGTGTGGTCAGGACCGCTTGTGTTCCAGCCCGCGGTATTGACGGCGGCTCACAATAGAAACACTAAATCCGATTGGAGATGTTAAGTTGAAGATGAAGACCCCTTTTTTTTCCAGGGAGGAGGGGAGGGGGCAGTGGTTCGGTTGTGGGGGGGGGGGGTTGGTTTCGTGCCTATTGCCCAGGGGCCACTCAAGGTTACTTGGGAAGAAACACAGGAAAACCATCACCCCCACCCCTCCTCCACTTCCTCACATTGAACCAGGCCATTTTTCAGTGTCTTTAGGAGATCCATGAGGGGGGGGGGAGGGAAGAGTTATCCACAATAACGTCCCAAAATTGTCGCAATATTTTGCTGCTAATCTGGTAATTGAAGCAGACAACTGATGTCATTAAAGGTGTGTGTTGTGCTAAATAACGATTCGAGGCCCCCAAAACAAACCCCCAAAAATGTTTCATCAAATATTTTGTTTTAGGAGAAAACAGTTTTACCCGGATTTGGGAAAGACAAGAAATGCTGCAAACGGGGACCAATTTCATTCAGCCAGCTGCTTCAGTGTGAAAATCGGCTACACATGAAAAGTCTTCCCCGTGTAAACAGGATTACAGACCACATTACCACATTGTCTTGTATTCCAGTATTTGTTACTTAGCATAAAACAAAAGTGAATTTTTGATTGGCAAACTAATCCTATGAATAATTACCTTTTTTTTTGATGAAAAAGCAGATTTTGGTGCTGAAGTGGCTCTATGATATTGGCCCCTGCTCAACACTGACTTTAATGAGCCAAATGCATGTCTCGAAACTGTACAGGGCCACATGTTTTGATCCTAGCAGACCTTTCTCAACGGATGAAATGATTTAGGAGAAATGAATGTTTGTGGTTTTGGCAGGTTTTTTTTGGGGGGGGGGTGTCTGACTGTCTGACTTCCATCCAAGCCATAAGAATCCTTTTGCTTTTCGGCAAATGTTTGCCCTAGCGATTACACACAAAGCCAGTGATTATCCCCCAAAAAAGAAGAACAAACTCACCGCACCTCCACAGTACAAAGCAAGGCAATACCTGGTGTGTACAGTGGGTATTACGTGACCCTTAATCCTGCCCTGTTAGTGTTTACCTGCCCTGCCTAGGTTGGCTCATGTTTAATTAGCCTTGGCATTTCCCAATATGATCAAAGGATAACATGCAACAAGTATGCCCCATTAGCATTTAAAAGGTCCTACAAAGTCAGAAAGCCCTCATGTTAGCTATTAAGTCTGGACAACTGCACTGTTATGATGTGATTACGATATGTGGTTTTTGTGGAGCCATACACATAAGTGCATTTCCTACCACCAGCATGTGTGACAAATAGAGTTTTGAGCCCTGATGTATTTCTGATTGTCAGTATTCATGGGACAAGGCAATGACACTGAAGCAAAGATTTGGGACACCAAGGCAATAAACCAGGGGCACCAAGGCAATCAACCAGTGTCACCAAGGCAAAGACCAGGGGCACCAAGGCAATGATGAGGGGCACCAAGGCAATGACGAGGGGCACCAAGGCAGTGACCAGGGGCACCAAGGCAATGACCAGGGGCATCGAGGCAATGACCAGGGGCATCAAGGCAATGACCAGGGGCATCAAGGCAATGACAAGGGGCATCGAGGCAATGGCCAGGGGCATCAAGGCAATGACAAGGGGCATCAAGGCAATGACAAGGGGGCATCAAGGCAATGACCAGGGGCATCAAGGCAATGACAAGGGGGCAGCAAGGCAATGACCAGGGGCACCAAGGCAATCAACCAGTGTCACCAAGGCAAAGACCAGGGGCACCAAGGCAATGACGAGGGGCACCAAGGCAGTGACCAGGGGCATCAAGGCAATGACCAGGGGCATCAAAGCAATGACAAGGGGCATCAAGGCAATGACAAGGGGCATCAAGGCAATGACAAGGGGCATCAAGGCAATGACCAGGGGTACCAAGACAATGACCAGGAGCACCAAGGCAATGATCAGGGGCATCAAGGCAATGACCAGGGGCATCAAGGCAATGACCAGGAGCATCAAGGTAATGACAAGGGGCATCAAGGCAATGACCAGGGGCATCAAGGCAATGACCAGGGGCATCAAGGCAATGACCAGGGGCACCAAGGCAATGACCAGGGGCATCAAGGCAAAGACCAGGGGCACCAAGGCAATGACCAGGGGCACCAAGGCAGTGACCAGGGGCACCAAGGCAATGACCAGGGACATCGAGGCAATGACCATGGGCATCAAGGCAATGACCAGGGCATCAAGGCAATGACCAGGATCATCAAGGCAATGACCAGGGGCAGCAAGGCAATGACCAGGGGGCACCAAGGCAATGACCAGGGGCATCGAGGCAATGACCAGGGGCATCAAGGCAATGACAAGGGGCATCGAGGCAATGGCCAGGGGCATCAAGGCAATGACAAGGGGCATCAAGGCAATGACAAGGGGGCATCAAGGCAATGACCAGGGGCATCAAGGCAATGACAAGGGGGCAGCAAGGCAATGACCAGGGGCATCAAGGCAATGACAAGGGGCATCAAGGCAATGACCAGGGGCACCAAGGCAATGACAAGGGGCAGCAAGGCAATGACCAGGGGGCATCAAGGCAATGACAAGGGGCATCAAGGCAATGACCAGGGGCATTAAGGCAATGACCAAGGGCACCAAGGCAATGACAAGGGGCATCAAGGCAATGACCAGGGGCATCAAGGCAATGACCAGGGACATCAAGGCAATGACAAGGGGCATCAAGGCAACTGACCAGGGGCATCAAGGCAATGACCAAGGGCACCAAGGCAATGACAAGGGGCATCAAGGCAATGACAAGGGGCATCAAGGCATTGACCAGGGGCAGCAAGGCAATGACAAGGGGGCAGCAAGGCAATGACCACTTATACTAAGGCCATGACCATGAGCACCAAGGCACAGCACTGACCAGGGGCACCAAGGCAATGACCAGGGGTACCAAAGCAGTGAGCAGGGGTAACAAGGCAATAACCAACACCAACAAGGTCATGACCGTGAGCTCCAATGCAAGGGCAGGTGGGATCCAGGCAGTGACCAGGGGCAACTAAGCGCAAGAGGGCATAAGGCACCTGCTGAGATAGCATCTGATAAAACCTCTTTCTTTACAGCTTCTTGTGATCTGTACATCTGCACTCACTACTCAATTCATTGAGCACAGGGAGAAAGGTTCTTATAATGGCATTCACTGAAAGAGAGAAATGCCTATCTACAGACTTGCATTTTGGCCCAGCCCGGCCCAGCCTTGCCCTGCCAAGCCTATCTGTTAACCATCCCCCAAGACACACGGTGTACAGAGCCCCTTAAGCCATCACAAACATTTGCAGGCACACATTTGCATCACGCCTTTCAGAAAAAAAAGAGTGAAATTTAAACCTCAAAAAAGTGCCAGGCTATGAAACGTTTATAATCTTATCATTTTTCTTAACCCCCCCCCCCCCACCGAAAAAAAAACCCAGAAAGATATTGGGGTGATTGATTGAAAAATTGTCTCAAGCCCTCCATAGAAAATTGTCGGCAAATGTCTTGGGATGTGAATTATCCCAACAAGATTGGAAGGCAACCTCTCTCCGCCAATCATCATCATGCAGATATCAATCAAATAGTTAATTAATTGCCATAATAAGGAGACATAGGCCTCTTCATAGTACCTTGCTGGTATCTTTTTGTCATTGACACACTAACAAGCCTCCACACTTGTGCAAGACAAAAGAAAAGCCTGCATATTATCAAAGAAACACCACTTTCCCCACCCTTTCCCCATTCCCTGAAGAGAAAAAAAGCTGGTCTGTCTTTAAAACCCACCCAACTCTCCCTCCATCCCTTCCGCACACCCTCCTGAAAAGTATAACTTTGTAGATGAGCCCCTCCGCAGATTCCTAAGTGTCCGATCCATAAATCAATTTACGTTTCTCCCTGCTATTCCATTTCACCACATGCCCCAAAATACTCCTCCACGCCCGGCCAGCGCGCCAGACGCATTGCCACTATGAAAATCGCTGGCAAATCGATACACATATTTGGCAATAAAAAGCGTGCGCGTGTCCGTACTTTGGGCTTTGAACAAACCAATAAATCACTTACGCAAAGAGAGGGGGAAGAGAGAGAGAGAGGAGACGGAGAGAGAGGAAGGAGAGAGAGGGAAATAGAGAGAGGGTAAAGAGAGGGAGACAAACACATGACCGACAGACAGACAACAAGACAGACAAAGACAGACAAGCACATACAGAATCAGAGAGATAGACTGAGATGGATAGAGACAAGGAAACAGAGAGAGGCAAAGTGAGAGATGGAGAAGCAAAAAAATGGCAGACAGACAGACAGACAGAACAACAAGACAGTCATGGAAACAGAGATAGAGACTGAAATAGAGAGAGAAACTAAGACAGATGGAGACAGAGAGATGGAGAAACAAAAAGAGGGCAGACAGTCAGATGGATAGACAGACACTGAGAAAGAGACAGAGGGAGACAGACAAACAGAGAAATAGACTGAGATGGATAGAGACACGGAAACCAAGAAAGGGAGAGTGAGAGATGGAGAAACACGAAGAGGGCAGACAGACGGACAGACAGCCAGACTGACAACCAGACAGACAGATGGAAACTGACATAGAGAGAGAAACTGATACAGATTGAGACAGATAGAGGAAGAGATGAGAAACAAAAAGGGGCAGGCAGACAGACAGACAGACAGTCAGACATGGAAACAGATGGAGACAGAGAGAGGGAGAGATGGAGAAACCTAGGAGGGATTGGAAGGAACAACATTGCTAGGACGGGCATGGTGCAGTGAAGCATGCTCAAATTCTGATTCCAGCTCATGATTTGCATGTAGAGCTTCCCTTTGCTCGTTCTCCACTTATAGCAGGTGAGCACCAATTTTCTTCCACTCCCTGCAGTCCACTTCTTATTGCGCCATCAATCCTGTCTGCGTCGGTCATTTCTGGTCAGGGGTTTCTTTATGGACGACCCCAGCCCGCCGTCCCTCCCTCCCTTCACAAGTCATTGAGTCAGTGACAATCAATCTGCACACTTAACTACGCATCCACTCAGGGCCCAGCTGATCACTCAGTGTTCCAGTGGATCAGACAGGAATTTCCCCCATCACAATCGCCTGTGTTTTTTGGTTTTTTTACCGTCGACCAGCCTCCAACTGGCCTGAGAGTCAGTCGCTATCAATCACCTAGGCTCGTGTGCCGGCTATTGGAAGATCATTAATCATTCAGTCATGGCCAAGTCCACGGCCATGTAAACATAATCCCTGCTCTACTCACTAATTCTATATAACAACAGCTTTTAATATTGTGATACTGTGCCCAAAATTAAATGCCTGTCAACTCTATTCTGATGAGCCTCTCGAAGCACGAGATGTTATATTTTTGATTTTAGAATGACAAAAAATTATGAAAAATGTTTTCTGACTCACATTATCAAAATGCAAATCCCTAAAAAGAGAGAGGGCATTTGACATTTCAATCCTAGCGGGACCTTTCCCAAAGGCCGTTTTAAAAAAAATTGGGGGGGATTTAAAAAAATTTCCCAACTGGCATTTTACCACCCTTTGAAAATAACTCCTTCCCATTGGTTGCACTGCAGATGTTTTGCATTGGCAGATGGCGCTCAGAATCCATTGCCAAGTTTGTTTTGACTGCACATTGCAATATACAATGCAAGCGTGGAACTTTAATGACATCAAGTATTTATAATTGCCCCAGTTTTGTTTACCAGGCTACAGTAGCTGTCCAGCGCACTCAGCCGAAAGCCCTGGATTTTTTTTTTTTTTGTCTACTCTACGATGCATCTGTGAATATCTACTTCAAGCTCTCTCTCTCTCTCTCTCTCTCTCTCTCTCTCTCCCTCTCTCTCCCTCTCTCTGTCTCTCTCTCTCTTTCTGTTTCTCTCTCTCTCTCTCTCTTCAAAGGTTAAGCTTTGCATTCATTTCAGTCAATTTTTTTTATCATGATGAGTTGCAAGCCTGTCTGTCTGCCTGTCTGTTTGTTTAAAGGCTCAGTAGACACTGGAGTCTGCCAAAAGTTCTACAGTCAGGCCAAACTTTAATTAATTTTTTCACCCATCTCCGGATTATGATATTATTAGAATGATGATCCATTCTGCTCAGGCACAACTTAGGTTGTCTCAGCCAGAGGCGTCTGGCCCTACTGGGCCACACGTAGAATCCAGCCATGTATTACAATGTACATTACTCATTGGTGTCATCTTCATAAAGCCTGTACCAACATGTAGATTGCATCTGATGAAGTGGTTGTTGCTTCAAAAGCTTATGCACTTTTCTCAACTCGTTAGTTCTTAAGCACGGCCCTTACGGTCGGTTGTTGCATTGATTGTAGGTATTGTATGCCACCCAACCGTACTCTGAATCACTTTTTTAGGAACATGTTTTTTTTCTTCACATGTGTAGTGACTTGCAATGTTTGTTCACAAACTTTTCTGTTTGGTACAATCAAAGTCAAATCAGAGCATTATTGTGCTTTTGCGCGTGAGGGTATTTTATCAAATCTACCAATGATCCAACACAAAATGGACAGGATCTGACGTTTCAATCCTAGCAGGAGTGTTCTCAAAGGCTAGATTCTTGCCTTGATTCCACCTTTGAGAAAGATCCTGCTAGGATCGAAACTCCAAACCATCTACTTTTTTGAGATTTGCGTTTGGATCATTTAGTCAGGGATCAGTTTGTAACCTTTTTAAATATTTTTACTCTACCAATGAATCCAGGGAAAAGAAACTGTCCCTGTACATCTAGTTCATTCGTTTTACTGAAAGAGGTGGACATTGGCAAGTTCTTCTGAGGACATTGATAGATAATGTATTAGATATAAACTCTTTTTACAAATAAAGTCTTCATTTTATCAACTTGAATCTAAAGACCATTTGAAAAATGGATTGACTGGACCGGAGACTTGAACTCAAAACCTCTGGCGCAATATAAAGCCAGAGTCCCGATCCAGTGAAATTTCTTTGCCATTTCTCAAACTGTTAAAAAAACCTCACAGGACCCAGTCAACCTTTCCTTTAATGTGTTTGATTTAACTTCAAAACCAGTAAAAAAAAAATACCACTAACTGTACGCGTGCGTCTGCTGGCAAGCAAGGAATCTGAAGTCAGTCATTCACCCGACCGACCGTTTTATTTGTGGGTCTGTTAGTTGGTTGGTTTGTCTGTTTTGTTCAGGTGGCATATGCCTCACTCAATCACCCAAGCACTCCGTCTCTGTCATTTCTTCTGTTATCGCCACCGGTCATAAAATTGAGTCACTCCTTTCACCCTGCGGACTGGGTACAATGGCAGCGGGAACTTGTAGTCTTACCATTTTGTGGCCCCAGCTCGACTCCCATCCCCGTGTGAAAAACTCTGTTAATTTCGTAGAAGATATTTAAAAAAAGAGAGCGATAGCTGCAAAAATGTTGCAAGCTTCTTGGCATATCATCTTCAGTCCACCTTGGGAGGAGTGTGCCACGGCTTTCTGTTGCATGCCTTACTGAAGTAATTTACAGCACCCCAGTAACTATCAAGCTCCTCTCTTCCTCTCTCTCTCTCTCTCTCTCTCTCTCTCTCTCTCTCCATCTTTCACCCCCTCTTTCCCTGGCTAGAGTCCGCTAGACACATAAATTTCTGCAAATCCTATGAAATGTCGCGGCTTGTCAATCATGTCTATCCAAGCAGGGCCTCGCTAGGGTCGCTAGAAATCCGGTCTCCTAACTTTTTAGAAGATCTGAAACATCTGAAACATTTTACTTTCTAACTTTGTACCGGAGCAAGCCCTTTTAAAACTTTATCGGGAAAAAAAATGCAGATAATTGACTACAGTAATGTGCAAAAATGTTGCAAACTGCTTACTGACTAAAATGACCAAAAAAGTGAATATCAGAATTTAGGAGGGCCTGAAGTTTCCATCGTAGCAGGACCTTTTCTCAAAGGCAGAGAAAGGTCCTGCTATAGGATCGAAACATCAGGCCCTCGTAGTGCTTGGCATGCAGAGAATTGTGCAATTTGTGGGCGAGATGTTCAAAGTTCAAATCCAGAGTAATGAACAATCGGGGGAAGTTGCGGCACCCGTTCGCAGCTTGCCACTCTCAACTACGGTCCCACCTCTGTGGGGGGACCTACCTGGGAAACTTAACGACATTATCTGGATTTCCTGGAGCGGAAGGGACAACCAGCCAGGGCTTCACCCTTCCCTCAGGGCAAGTCACTGTTACGGGGTGTATTCCTCCCAGACTGGCACCCTACTGCCAAGGGAGTGGGGGGATTTCAGGTTTGTAACTCATACCGTGGAGCCATAGCTCCATGCTCGTACAACCAAGGGAAGGAGTGCAAATAAGTGAGATTAGAATCACGAATCAAAAACTTAATTTTGTTGCTCACATCCACACACGCCCTAGAATCACGACATAATCATGGTCAAAATGGATCATGTGTCATTGATGATGGCCCATTCAGGACACTTCCTGTCAGTCAGAGCACAAACGGTGCATAGTGAAATTTAATTTTATTTTATTTTTTGGATGGTGCGATTCAGTACTGGGATTATTTAGAAAAGTCTCACTATTAGTCATGTCCGAATCACATTTTATATCCCACTAATAATCGCATTTATTGTGTCACACATACAAAAAATGGGGTTTGAAACTTGATTCAAATCACGATCCAAATAATCACTGACCTTAGAGAATCACTCTTAGAAGCAAGTGGGATCTCTTTTATAGGGGGGGGGCGGTCGGTATAAGGTTGTAAAAAGAGCTCCTTTTTCTGTGTAGACTGAATCATTGGATTTAGACAGTACCTTTGAATGCCGACCATTTATAGCGTACATGTACATGTATGGGTAGTGTGGATTTGCTATTGATAATGACATCATGAGCCCCTTTTGGGACATTTTTGTTACTCTTTGATTAAGAGGAAGAAGCAACTTTGCCTGGGGAAGTACTGAAAATGAACAAGTATAAACATTCCACTTACCAGACAAACAATCTAGGATAAGGCCAAGCAGTGGCTGAGCAGTGGTCAGTTTCACTAATAGATTACCCTGCAGTTGCTATGCACACAGGCACAGCTACAGTAACCTCAGTGTTTCAATAAGAGGCTTAAACCTCATGTAATGAGCATTGAAGTTTGTTCAAGTCCTCTTTGAAAGCGGGGATTTTAACACTGCACGATCTGTAGCACTTGGCACCCCAGGATTATGTCTCCTTCCCTCCTATTTTTGTATCAATATTTATAGAGTTACCGAGCCGGTGTATCTTGGATCGGAAACTAGCTAGAACTTAGAAGACCACGCCATTTCTGGAAATTATGGGCCAAGTTCCTCTAGATGTAAACAGCTCATTAGTCTGAGAACGGTTAACGTGTTCACAGTTAATGAGGGGTTAGGGTTTGATATTTTGTTTTGGTTTGAAGGATTTCCTTTCTTTTTTTTCTTTTCACTGGTCCGTGTTTTCTTCTGTCCATTATTCCATTGTGATCTTACATCACAAAGGCCAGTCACTCAGTAGCGGTAGGAACGAGCGATACATGTATTTTTCGCTGAGCGCTTTTATGCAATTACAATTGAATCAGAAAGGTGTGTATCCTGCTGACTGCTTGTGAACGGTAATCCTTCCCACTCCTTTCCCTTTTCCTCCACAACTTTCGGCCTAAAATGGCTTCGAATTTCCTCGCTCTGTAGTGAGACCGACTCTGGCCCTCAGCCTGTGACGATCCAAACACCGGGATGCATGTGCTGTGACCCTAATTCTGCCGCAATATTCCCCTGGTAATTTTAGTCGGGTTAGGGTTGCACAGGGTGATGAATTGCGCAAAGTCGCACAGCGACTGAGCTGATCAGAAAGAAGAAAAAAAAACAGTCAAACAAACTCTTGTTTAGAACTGCCAAAATGTACACTTGTACTAGTGATTGGCAACCGACTGACCGACCGACAACGTGCAAAATCACAGCAAAAAAACGGTCTTGCAGTACCAGTAGACAAGACTGGGTGCGACTCACTCAGAGTTGTTTGGAGGTTTTCACTGTTGAGAAATGGGCAGAAAATGGGCAGAAAAAAAGAGCTCCGCCAAAGAACATACTTGATGCCATTAGCAGGCACAAAGGCACGTGGCATTGCATAGCCGGGCCCAATATACGATCCCCCCCCTGCCGAAAAAAAACTCCTAACAGTCGTGTTGATCATCAATTGAGTTACCGGCACAAATAATGCGATTTACGTGCCTTTTATGGTAACCTTTTGACTGTGCTTGGAAGTCGGTGCAGTTCAGTGAACTCATGAATTCATAAAATTGCTTCCACCCAGTACATGTTAGTCTTTCACCATTTCTCTTTTCCTTCCCTCCTACCTACCCCCCCCCCTTTCCTCAACCTCCAACTGAAATGATTTGTTCACAAATTGCTGAATGATCTGTATTTCCCAGTGGTTGACCCACGGGCTTGGAGCACAGAGAGAGAAAAAAAATGTATTCTATAAGCCTGCATCTATAACTAAAACTTTTGTAACTGGATAGTGGGCTTTCACAAAAGCACATGGAATGTTGAAAGTAAACACGCCAACATTATGGACTCAACAAATTATTTTTCCGGGGTGGGTGTGGGGGGGGGGGAGAATGGTTGGGAATAAGAGACATGTTCCTAGTCTGCTCGCCGTTAACTTGCCTCATGTTTTTGACCTTTTCAGTGGGGGATGATGACTTGTATCTTTCTTTCTTTTTTTGATTGTGCAAAACCCTGTCCACTGCTCTGTGACATTTACAGTTGTACCATTTAAAAACTGATTACAGTCCTCCTCTTTTGATTTTCATATTTGGTAGGGTTTGTTTCAAGTCGTGACTGTGTTTTGCTTTGCAGTCCAAATCTATTTTCAGAACATTCGGCATTTCTGAGACTGTCCGTTGTGTTTTTCTTGGCCTTAGAATCAATAAACAGTCTCCGAGCACATTTCACTTTTTTCTTTCTTAAACCCCCCCCCCCCCAAAAAAAAAAAACCCAAAACAGTTGTTAAAGGCATTCTGCCGCTCAGAAAACCTCTACTGGGATCTCAGAACATCAGGCCCTCTACAATGTCTTTTTTAAGTTTGCAATTTTGGTCCAAGTGAGTAAGCAGTTGGTGGCGTTTTTCTTGGGGAGGGGGGTCATAGTAGATCTCTTGATTCAATGAGAGTCTGCCCTGCTCCACCTAATAAGCACTGAATGCCCAGTGCTTTGCCCGATGCCTGATTAAAAAAATCATGCAGCTCGGGCGGGATTGGAACCCGCAACTTTCTAGTGCTCACGTCTTAATAGCCACTTGACCACCGAGCTGGTCAGGGTCGTGTGGCGGATTCGAATAATGTTCTATCTATAGAAATCTTGACTCCTGGCATCCTATCCTCAAATAGTTCAATTTTTTTTACTGGAAATGATGTCGTTCAGAACAAGATTCACATCCTCAGTTGAAACGAGTTGAAACTACATTTGTGTGAGGTCTTTTGTGTGTAAACCATCCTGTTTAGGTCAATCTGTGTCTGTGCCTGGTTTTTTTCCAGTCTCCGTGACATTAGGTGATGCAAAGCAGTGACCCTTTCAACCCAGTCAGTGAAGCTATAACTTAGTCACTGAGTCCCTGTGACCAAACTAGCCTGGAGGCCTGATGAGTTATCTTATAAGTAGGCTGGGTTTTTTTTCCTTTCCTTTAAAAATGAACATCAGATTTAGCACCTTCAACCCTCTCCACTGGCTGATGGATTCGGAGCTCATCTCATTCTGAGCCCTGCACCAAATTTTCAATCGGGCTCTGTTCCGAGGTCTAGCTCTCTGCCTAACCTTAATTTTTGTCAGTAGGAAAAAAATCATGGTTCTCGTATAACGCCACAAACAGCAAGGGTCACCCTAAATTGACCCTGTCTATCATATCTTTGTAGTTCAGTCCTCACGAAAGGCAACACCACAACGCCGTAAAATGACAACCTCCGGATAGAAAAACCCCTACCAGCCAAAAATCCAATTTAAATTTTTATTTAGATGTACATCAGAGACCTCCCCCCCTTTCCCACTCTCTCCTCTGGGATATTCCAGAGACAATTTTGTTAATAGACCCCTGACCATAAAGGGGGCCATTACTTTGAATGGAGAACGCCGGTTTAGCTGATGAGGCAAATTCCCTGGCAACTCCAAATGCTCGGCCTAGTCTGTGAGTACCGGTACTCAGCAAATTGTGGGTTGATTTTGTTTCCCACAGTACCGGACAAAGTCTCACGCCCATTGTCTGCGCACTGTCAATACTAGCCTTGGGAGATCATGTAGCCACACTTATGCGTGAATACTCCGCTTGTTTGTCATTTCTCTTTGGTTGTTGTTTTTTTTGCGGGCGGCAAAGGCTTGTTTACATTTGCAGATGGCCCACAGGGGAAAGAAAAATACAATCAGACAATAAGTCACAAGAACTTAGGTCATCGGTATTCCGCGCCCATGAAAGGACTGAAAAAATTGCTACAATTGTTAATTTTGTTTTCACCTCGGGGCAAAGTTCCATAAAATTGGTTGGTTTGATACTCCTTTGATACCTGACTAAATTCTACAGGTACATTTTTGTCTCCTCATTTTCAAAAGTAGACTACGAGGTTGTTTTTCATTGTGCATTTATCCATCCATTTATGTTTATAGAAAACGACTGGCATGTTTCATTCCATCGTTACTTCAGATATCACAAATATGATCCCTGAGGAAATAAAAAAGCAGAGAATAATTCTTACCCCCCCCCCTCAAAAAACAAAAACAAAAAATCTTTCGTAGAACTTAGGGAAATTAGATTATTCAAAACCCATCTTTTTCTTTTTTCAAAAGCATTATACATTTGACCCCCCCCCAAAAAAAAAAAAAAAAAAAAAAAATAGAAATAAGGCAGGGGGCATGAAAGCAGGGGCATGATCCCTGGAGATATACAGCAGTTAATCATTTAATGCTTCTGACTAGCGAAGCCTAGTTGACTATTTTAGAAGGTCATCATCTAAGGACTGGATAGCTCAGATGGTAAGATCACTGGTATGCAAAGTCACAGGTCTTACAGTTGTAGGTTCAAATCCTGGTCCTGTCAAAGTTTTCTTTGACATTTGTTCAAAAGTTCATAGCTCAAAAGTTCAATGAGGGCTTGCTCTGCTAGACGTGATCAACACTGAGTGCTCAATGCTTGACCCGATGCCTGATGAAAACAACATTTTTTTAAATTCGTTTTCATTGAATTGTTCAAAAGTTCCCAATCAGTTTTGTTTGACTTTAATCTTATTCTAGCTTATTCTTAATCTTATTCTTATTTGTAAATACATGTAAAAGGGGTTTTATAATCACATCACAGAGGGGGGTGGGGGGGGGGGAGAAGAAAAAGGAACAGGACCAAATTGGTCTTAAAGAATGTGATGGGGCTCCAAGACCAATTCAAAAAAGGGGGCATAAGATGCTTGGCCGGCACAATTTTTTTACGTTTTCAATTCAAGGGTTATAGATGCAGGCTGTAATTTGCCTTGTAGATAAGATATGGGTCCAAACGGCTTGGGCCTGAGTTGCAGATCGAAGTGGCCTACGCCTCCCCATCGCTTCTTGTCTTCCCTGAGAGTGCCATTTCCTCTGCAGGTTGGTCCTCTGACCGGCTAGAGGACGGATCGTGCACGGCGGTGCACTTAAGCCGAGGCTGCCCCTCCGTGGGTCTCCGCCCGTCTCCCCTGGTGGGACAGCTCGCTTGTCAGTCCCGTTCAGGTGCTGCTGCGTCACGAGAATGGGGAGACCTGCCCACTCTGCCTGTATGCCCAGTTGACCCACTGACCACTCCTTTGGCCACTCGGCCAGTGTGGAAAGACCGCGGGCCCTTTAGAGGTTTTTAATGGTTTTTCTTTTTTAAACTATAGCTCAGACGCTGGCTCAGCTTCTATCTTCATCATGCATTTTACATGCAAAGTAAAAAAGAAAAAGAAAAAAAAAGAGTGATCATTGGAATTCATGCTCTTGGCTACAGTTTGGAGATCCTGTTTCACAGAAGAAAACTGCGGCTCCTGCTTCGACAAAAAAAGAAAAAGCATCAAACAAGGTTCTCCAAGCTGCTTGATGCTGGATATTAAGCCAAAGTCTAAAGAGCCTAGTGATGCATTCTCAGCACGTTGTGCACCCAGTGTTTGCTAGTGGTGATTTGGGGGTAGATTTTTTTTTTCTTTATTTTATTTCGGCTCAAATACATGACTTGCATGACAAGTTCAACTAATTTACCTTCGGTGAACGGTTTGTGCATACGATTTTACAATGTGATCGTAAGCCAACATATACCGTGGTTTTAAAATGGCCCGGAGAGTCAAATCCATTAGTCAGGTAACCAAGGCTGACAACCAAATCCCCTTCCCCAGTACCCCCTCCATATACAGGGGATTGCCGTACATGCCGTGCTGGGAACAAGACCTTGTTTGCTACTCACCAAATGGGGCTGTTTTCCTCAGCTTCCCTCCGATGCAATTACAAATACAAAGCTCCCAGACGCTCAATTAACCATCGGGCGTCAGTTTACAAAGCACAACCTTTCACCTTCACTAAGGCTATTTGGCTAATTTTCTTGATGCAGTAATTAGTGACAAGTGCATTTTGTATGTGATGTTAATCTTATGTTCCTGTAGCAGGAATGAATGTTGAGAGGGTGGGGTCTTTTTGTCAGTATTGAAGTGGAGTGGAGAGGAGAGGGGATGGATTGAAATCATTTACTGTAATTGTTCCGTAAATAGATTACGTGCACTTAGTGCTTGCTCCAAGTCACGACGCAGGATTTTTAATTGAATCCAGTCTTTTGTGCTTTGGCTAAAAGCTTGCTCGTGTCGAAAAAAAAAGGAGAAAATCCTTCAATTTTTTTGAATTGAAAGGGGAATGGCTTCATCTCTGAGTGCAGCAAACTGGAAGATGCAAAGATGTAAGTCCAGCGTTGTACAAAAAAAAAACATGTTTGCCTGGTCTGTCATATTGGCTGGTATTGTCAAGGCTATATCACCGTGGGCAGTATGGCTCAGCACCTATGAATCTCCCCCAAAGGCCAAGCCAACGCACAATGTAGGCTAATGCTTGTGATGGAGATACTGCAATCTCAAATGCCGTCCGTACCATGGGCTTTTCTTGCAAGCGATCAAAAAGGAGAAACAGAAGGATTTGGTGTGGGAGGCTAATAATGGCCTTGTGGTCGTAGTCATCCTCTGATGAATTAGCAGACCATGGCGCTAGGAAAAAACAAAAAACACCTTAGCATTAGACTCTGTCGCCAGTTCTCCCCAGAACCGCGCAGCTCACAAAAACAAAGAGTCGCATGGTGCCGTTGTAAGCTTTCCTTCAGTGAAAGCTACCATTTGCCTTTCATCGATTTGCCTGATGAGCACTCTGGTCGCTTATCGTGATTTTTACCCCCAAGACATTGGGCAAATGAACACTCCTGAAGCCATCTCAACCCCTCGGGGGAGAAGTGGGGAGAGACCATACAGGCGCGAGTCGCGCGATTGCCTCGTCAGATCACTAATCAAACAGACACGGCTGTCTCTTACCTTCACGGGTTACTCATTCACCCCAAGCAATTTTTTTTCTTCTGATAAATCATCTTGCCCAAGCATCAGCAGGTCTTGAAACCCGCCAATCTGTATTATGGCTCAGCAGCTAAGGTTCTTGAGTTTAGATCTTGATGGCATTTGATCGCACGGGTGCCGAAACGAGTTATTCTTGACTTAGATCACTCAGCACCATCGTTGCACTAAAATGCTTTGGCTTGACTTCACATACAAGTACAAGACTAACCCCAAATGTACATGTATACCCCACCGTAGTCCAGATGTGTCATACAGTTTCCGTGCATCGTTTGTGGTCTTGCTATTATTGCTATTACTGGGGTATCTAACCAATACCTGCTCAAGCTCCATGAATGTACTGTTTCCACACTAGCCTGTCCATCATACACTATAGCAGATTTTAGTTCATTGGTATTATACCAACCCTGGTCTCTCTCCAGTGGATTTAAAATTAGTCATAGTTACGATAGATTGATGAAAAACAACCCCTGGCCCATTCTGGCCACACCCCAGCCCCCCCCCCTTTCAAGCACGGTCAAAGCACCCCGCAATACTAGCATTACGGTACAATAATGTACCTCAGAGATTCCCTGGCCCTCTCACCCCCACCTCCTCTCCCCCACCCCTTCCCCCACCCCCTCTCCAAGCCCCTTATGAAAGCACTTCACAATAGCAAGCCTACACTAGCATTATCTGAAACCGTCTTTCTTCATCTGTGTCTGTTTCCAATCCAATCCCTAAATGTGCAGTCAGCTGATGATGAGCTGATCTTGGACCTTAGCTACCTCAGAGAGATTCCCTGGCCAAGTCTGCCTGGTCCTCTCCCCCACCCCCTCTCCAAGCATGATCAAAAGCTGGCCCCAATGAAAACACTCCACACTAGGAAGCCTACACGAACACTACCTGAAACCTCTCTTCTGTTTCTCTTCCCAATCCAATCCTTACAATGTGCAGTCGGCGGACGAAGAGCTGATCCCAGACCTGAGTGACAGCCAAGAGGACTTGGCCCGGTCTGCCTGGCACTCCCCCTGCATGGTCAAGCTGGCACTGATCTTCGTCTACACCCAGCTGGTGGTCTACAACATCGAGGTGTCCACCAAGCCCCTCTCCTACACGGCCAGCGGGCCCATCATGGAGGTGGCCACCAAGGGCCTGGTGCAGAAGGTTGGCGTGTCCCGTCTGGCCCAGCTCTGCGTCCTGATCGGCACCTACGTCTACCGGCTCTACCACACCGACGAGTTTGTCTTCGATTACTGAGCTCTGAGCGTGGGTTGTCGGCTTTGCTTTCCCTCCTCATTCCTTTTAAGTTTGGTCAATTGTTTGTCTGTCGGTCGGTTGTATCCGCGTATCCCCCCCCAGCCCAAGGGTGACTGATGGGGTGGATATGCAGTTGAAAGGTTTAGTGCTGGAGATTGGATTGAGTTTACTGGCTAAAGGTCCTCTTGCAAGCATTGCCAGAGTGAGGACCAATCCCTGGATCAAGCTCAGGCTCAGGCTTCATCCCATTCAGATAAAAAAAAAAAACCTGTCAGTACAGACTGCAGAATGTCACTGCATTCTTAGAGTTGCTGCTCCTGCTCAGTACAGAGCATTCGCCCAGGACCTCTGGACTGAAGCTTGTGCCATTATAACGGGTGAGAGAAATTAAGCTAAGAGACTCAGCCTGACCCTGAGCCTTTCATTTCGTAAAAGGGCCCAAGTTGACTTTAGAAAAACAAGAAAGAAAGAAGCAACGCCCCTTGCTAGCCGTAGGCTTAGGCTCAGGCGTGGGGCTTTGGCTGCTAATGTTACATGCATGACAGCCCTGACATTATTGAAAGCAAATTGTGATGTGTTGACGGTTCAGGCAGTGTGATGGATAATGTAGCCGAGATTATGGAGACGACCACGGACCACAGTTTCTGAGTGGATGGTCCTCTCTGGATGAGACCCGCAAATCCTCAAGTCTAACAGACAACCACAACCTGTTGTTTCGGGGGTTTTGAATGGCAAAGATGAATCCTGGGCCTAAGCTGGTGTCTCAAGGAGGCCTCAAGTGTAAGAAATCCAATTTTAGTTTCTAGTCAGTTGGACTTAAATTCAAAGATGCAGACGGCTGGTGTGTTGCAGCAATGTTGTATTCTGATCAGAATGTTTATCTTGTCAGTGAATCATGCAGTGGGAACAAATGTCATTGATAATTGTTAGCAGCTGAGCAAAACCAGTTGGGTTGCTAATTGGCCCAGTTGGGTTAGTTGATCTGTGCAGTGGATCTGTTGAATGGTCCCAATCTTTAGTGGATGCTCCTCGGTGGATCTGTTGAATGGGTTCTATTTTCTAGTGGTTAGTTGATACTGTCAAGTGGATCTGTTGAATGGGTTCTAGTGGTTAGTTGATACTGTCCAGTGGATCTGTTGAATGGGTTCTAGTGGTTAGTTGATACTGTCCAGTGGATCTGTTGAAAGGGTTCTAGTGGTTAGTTGATACTGCCAAGTGGATCTGTTGAATGGGTCCTAGTGGTTAGTTGATACTGCCCAGTGGATCTGTTGAATGGGTCATATTGGTTAGTTGATACTGCAAAGTGAATCTGTTGAATGGGTCCTAGTGGTTAGTTGATACTGTCTAGTGGATCTGTTGAATGGGTTCTAGTGGTTAGTTGATGCATTGGCTGATGCATTCCACTATCAATGCTGATGCAATTTAATCGGCCGTTAAACTGGTTTGTATTCAAAGGGGTCAAGAGTTTCACTGACAGGTGGAATAGACACCTTCCTCTAGCTGATTGTTAAGCGTCAATCAAATAAGGGTGTACACATTTCATAACTGCATGGCCATACATGTAAATTGATTGATGTATATTTTAATTAACCTGAACCAATTGTTTAGTTCGTGTATTTGTTTTTTTTGCCTGAATGCCGTTCTGTCATGCAAGGTGGCTCATTGCTAAAAGTGATCCTCCACCTTGATAGAATAACGTGACTGTACTTTATCATCGACGACTGATTCCTGTTCTATCCACACCTTTGACGACTTAGTAATAGGTCGGTTACACCTACCCGTGCGCTCGTGGGAATTCCGCCGGTCACAGTTTCGGAGGAATGCGGCAGGCCCGTGTAAAAATACACTGAGCAATTTGTAGCAGTGGCAACCTCATCTGAAATCTGCACTTAATACTTCTTCTTTTTTAACATTAGCGGGGAGAAAAGTTATACTAGAAAAAAATTCATTGGAACTTGCCTCGGGCAGAAATGCTGTATTGCATATAACCTCAAGTCATTCTCTAAGATCTCAAATCGGTAATGGTAGAGTTCGTTTTTAGTTCTTACTATGAAGTGAGCACTGCGGTGGCACTAGTTTTCCCTTTACTTGCTTACATTCGGAAAGTTTCAAGGTTTACTGACAGTAAGTCAATCATGCTTCCTTTCTCTTCCATTGTCCAATGGGCCTGAGCTGATGGCTGCTGTGAAGGGATTTTGTGACAAGATGATTTCCCAAGGATATGGAATGAGGGACACGGTCACAAAATGGACTCAAACCACCGCTGGGGCTCTGTCTGGCTCAAGCTTCGACTTCTTCTCTCTTTTTTTAAATCCACAAATCCAGCCAAGAGGTAGACAGATTTAAAACTATTGCATGAACTTCATTCGCAAACTTTCTAATCCAGCTTTTGGTACATGGGGACAAACCCATTTTGAAAAGACCCTGTGTTTCATAGACTGTAACTCTAAATTGATCTCTACACACATACTAATTTTTGTGTCCTTGTGGAGACATTGCTTTGTTCTCGTGCACTGTACAACCGAGTGAGAAATGATGTTTTAAAAATGCTCCCATTTCAACCACATTCACTTTCCTGGGTAGAAATTTAGACCGTATGTCCCTTATATATAATACTTCAATTGACGACGGATTCTTACACATCACACATTTCTTAGTTTTGAGTTATTTCCAATAAACAGTTTTGTGAAAACCTTGCGGAGACCTGTACACCTTTACAATTTCCCTGTGGAGACCTATTCAGCCAATTGTCTTAGGTCTCCACAAGGCACTAGATTCGCGCCCCAAGAGATTGGCTTAGTTTTCTCCAAGCAAGCACCGGGTTGACAGGTACTGAGACATTATGACGTTGTCTGTGTGCTAGCCAGCTGTGCTGGTTTTCTCGCGAATGATACTGGCCAGTGATTCACAGATCTTGCTCGGATTATCATGGTGTTTGTAATTCTGCATTAACTGTGGCCCTTTACGAAACCACGGATTAGGCTCAGGCATAGGCTTCGTCTACGTCTGACAAAGCCTGGAAAATACAGGTTTTGGTTTATCGCTAAATTTTAGAAGGTCTGTTGGCTTGATAAGTACATCATCATCATCGTCATCATTCAGCTGTGGAGCAGGCGACTGCAAACTTTCTCCAACTGCTACATGTACGGTCTTTGGCCAGAGAAGCAATTTCGTCTAGTGGCAGCATCCCTTCAGTATCTCCCACAAGAGGTGCTGGACATACTGCAAGTACAATGTGCGAGGCCCTCCCAGTTTCCCCTCCCGTGTAGTGGAACATAAAGAGCAAAAATTGTTTGACAAGCTCGTCATCTTTGAGGCGGAGTATATGGCCCAAGAATTTGAGTTGCCATGCCTTGACTTTGAGCATCAGAGGGACAGTGTTGGTCAGATTATAGATGGTCTCATTTAGAACTGGGAGCAAAATGCTTGTTTCTAGATGCCTGTGACATTATAGCAGGTCAGATAAATATGACCAAAACCACAGCCCGAGCCTAAGCCTTCATTTCGTAAATGGCCTTTGTGAGTATGTGTGTGTGTGTGTGTGGCTCTTAAAGCAGGGAGCTGAATGGTTCAGGCACCTCAGCGTATACTTATGCCAAGAGAGCAACTGTCTGTCATTGTGAGTCCCCTGTCCATTGACATCTCAAACTGTCAAAAACTAACACCTTGCAAATTCATTGTGCCTTGATCGACCATTTTTAGCCAAGATTTTTTTAAATTTATTTTGTGATGGTCGGCTTTTTGAGGAATCTTATTATTGCTGCTGCTTAAGATTGTTGTCATTCCTGTAAATTCTTCAACTCAAGTGTTAGTTTTGCTGTTGGATATGTTGAATTAAGTAGCGAGAGGTTGCTGGTTGATTTGAGCGCTTGATTACAGTGAGTGTGCTAGTTGATTCAATTGGTTGATCGACAATCAATTGGTTTATTGTCAGAGTTTGACAGTCGATAGTTTGTTTGGTTGACTCATCAGAGGTTGCAACTTGCAAGTAAATTCAAAGGAGGTTGTTGGTTGATTTGAATTTTTAGAAACTGAGCGGTTGTTGGATGATCTGATTGATTGATTGCCAAGTGGTTGTTCATTGATTGATAAGTTGGTTGAAGTCCCAGAGATTATAAGTTGATTTGATCAGTTTGAACTGAGATGTTGTGACTCTCAGTGACTAACTGAGAGGTTTTTCGTTGATAGATAGGCTCGGGTTGACCGGCCATAAATTGGTTAGTTGATTGGGCAGAGTAGCAACTGATAAAATCACTAGTTGATTCAGTGGGTTTGTTAGCAACTAGAAGGTTGCTAGTTGATTCTGTCGATTGATTATCAGAGGGTGCGAGGTGATTTGATTAGTTAAGAATGAAAAACATGTTTGAGATTTGATTGGTTGACAAACAGTAGGTTGCTTGTTAATAGGATTAGATTGGATCAGTTGTTGAACACGAAATTAGTTGGTGATTTGATTGGTTAACAATGGAGAAATTGTTTGAGATTTGATTGGTTGGCAAACAGTAGGTTGCTTGTTGATTGGATTAGATTGGATTGGTTGATGAACACGAAATTAGTTGGTGATTTGATTGGTTAGCAAAGGAGAAATTGTTTGAGATTGGATTTGTTGGCAAACAGTAGGTTGCTTGTTGAATGGATTAGATTGGTTGATGAACACGAAATTGGTTGGTGAGTTGATTGGTTAGCAAAGGAGAAATTGTTTGAGATTTGATTGGTTGACAAACAGTAGGCTACTTGTTGATTGAACACGAAATTAGTTGGTGATTCGATTGGTTTGATGCCAAGAGTTTGTTTTGGATCGATTACCAAGAAGCTGTTCGGGTTGGTTGCCTGGTTGCCTTCCAAACAGTTGCTAATTGTTCCCAATCCAATCCTTACAATGTGCAGTCGGCGGACGACGAGCTGATCCCAGACCTGAGCGACTTGGTCCTGCTATGATCGAAACGTCAGGTCCTTTTTGATATTTGTTTTGATGGGTTGACCCCAAGATGTTGTGAGTTGATCCATGGGTTGACTATTAAAGGTTGCGGGTTGATTTTGGTTGGTTGAATAACTGGGAGAATACTAATTTGTGTGTCATCTATGAGGTACTGGTACATTAGATTTTTTCTCTCCACGTATAAGGTCTTGTTCTAACTGTTTTCTCCGCGGTGGCTGGTGCAAATGTGTGCAAAGTAAAAGGTAAAACTTTATGTAAATGGAAAAAAAGACATCGCTGTGACCACAGCCCCAATAGACGTGCCATCACGTGACTTATAGTGGGTATCTTTGTATCTCATTTGGTGCAGAACAGGAGTGGAAATGAGCAAAGAAGACTCATATTGTCCACATTTTTCTTTGCACATTTCCATCGCTGCTCTGTGGCAAATGAGATGGAAATAAAATACCCATTATAAGTCACGCGATGGCATGTAAACCTACGGTAGTCGCGCAGTCGATCCATTGTAGGTAGTAAAACAAACCAAAATGTATCCGTAACTATGTCTGATTGTTTGCAACCGTTTTTTGTATTACTTTCTTGTTTATATAGTTAATTGGTTCTGCAGTTGACTTACTTTTGGTTTAATCTTACTTGGATTACTCTGGTGATCAATATCTGGCAGCTTCGGAGAAACCATCGCCCACCTGGGGTGGTGTGTTTAGATGAACGTGCACCTCATGCCTGATACATCCGTGCTAAAATTTACCTCTTATATATGATTTATAGAAAACTCAGAAGATCATGATATTTATTAGTTCTGCGTGCATTTGGAAAGAGCTGATTTTAAGGCATAGATCCGGACGATGTGAATTATGTATATTCGTTTCTAAATGTTTTGTAACTATGACCGGAAATTAAGAAGTAAATTCCTCCGCAAAATAATCAAGACACCGTCTATCTTTTCAATTAAGTTGATGAGTAAATTTGTACTTCTATTTTGCACTTTTCTCGCTGATTTTTAGATCGTTATTTTGTTTAATATCTCTTGCCAAGGACTCTAGACAGCATGCAACTTGAGTAGTTTATTTTACCGACGCTTTGTGTTCACCGCCTATCAAGTTATTCCACATTAATTTACACTATGGAATTAATCTTTGATACAGGAGCTGAGACAATCGTTATAACTTATAGAAAATTAGAAAACCCATTTCTATCATGAAAAGGGTAAAGTTAAAACGCATTTATCTGTGCATCATTTGCATATTTGTTCGTTTTTTTGTTTTGTTTTTCGTTTCGTCGAGACCGCTTTTATGATTCTTTCTCAACTTTTGAAAGACGTGTGCTTGTAAAGGTTGTGGCTATAGCATTAGATGTAAATAGGCTGTTTGTCTTGATTCTAGCTGAGTGTCTGCCGTATATTCGCAGATGTGAAGGAAAGATGGTTAACGAGCGTTACTGCCCAAATGCTGGACTTGTTATACTTTGGACCAATTGGCAACTTTGAAATAATTTCCTCAATCTCGTCGCGAACACACGCTCCACGAGTCTAAGTGATTTTGTATACCAGCGTGTCCGCCATTGGCGGAGCTGCTAAGGTAGAAGTTCGTCTTGCCAATTTGACAAATAATTATTGCCTTGTGTGCGCCACGTGTGGACGAGCGTCCACCCGCAACCGTTTGACGCCGGGCAGAGCTCGTCTCTGACGAAAGTCGTGCACTCAACAGAGAAGCAAACCCCGCTCTCTGTTCACCGTTGACGAACACGAGGTACCAGACCACTCGTATACTCGTGCGTCTTCGAAAACTCCATTTCGCAGATGTTGTGGACTGTGGAGGGAGGTTGAGACGTCGACTTTGTAACGATTTTATTTTGTCAGACAAATCAAGGAAAAAAGTGACTGGGAACTTTTTAAAACAATTTTGATCAATGGCAAAGACGACGTTGACTGGACCGGGATTCGGAACCCGAGACCTCTGGTTTTGCGTACCAGCGTTCTTGCCGTCTGAGCTATCCAGCACCTAGATGGCGGCCTTTGCAAACAGTCAACTTGTCTTTCTTGGGATGGGAGCATCCAACCATTAACTGCCGTATATCCCGATGGCTTTTACAAAGCCTTATGATGCATCGTAGCTCAACTTATGTCTGATAACCCATCGTTAGTTGTGATACACCGTATGGTTTCTGTGCATCGCTCATCGTCTTGCAATTGATCACAAGTTTACGATGGGTTTGGTGAAATCGACTGCAGGGATCACGGCCTGGTTTTCATTCATGGGGTCGATCTGATTTGTGTTAGAGTGGAGGTGCGGAAGAGCCGGTGACCAGCAATGGGGCCTGTAAAAGTTAATGTAAGCTTAAGCTCCATCTCTCGACAATTGCCTTTTATCGAAAATCTCCAAAAATCAAATGAATTTTGGTTCATTTAAAACAAAACTCTAGTGCTTTCCGCATTGTTCGTTTGGTTACTAGTTTATATCTATGAGTAATGTTGTAAATCACCGATTACTTGAAGCCAAACGTTAGCATCTTTGTCTCGTTCAAGAAACCGTGACAAAGTTCCCTATAGCATAGACAATTTAAAAGATGTTTCCCCAATTAATAAGTTATCTGAGAATGTCACAAGTCAAGCAAGCGAAAATGAAACTAAAGGGTACCCGCACCAGTGAAAATGACGTGTTATGTATTATGACTGGTACCCGGCTGCTGTTTTTGCGTAGAATTTGCGTAGCAATACTCTATTATGGTTTACGAAATGAAGGCTTAGGCTTTGGCTTAGGCTTCGTCTCTGTCTGACAAAACCTGAAAAATCCAGGTCGTGGTTTGTTTCCGAATTTGAAGGTTTGTTGGCTTGATAGGTACAAAGTATTCACCAAGAAACTGGGGCCAAACGCTTGTTTTTAGATGCCTGTGATATTTTAACGAGTAAGAGCAATATGACCGAAGCCTAAGCCCGAGCCTTAGCCTTCATTTCGTAAACGTCTTATGTTAAGATGTATGTAATATCTGCTTTCTTCCACTCAAATCGTGTACCGCGTCTTCATCTGAGTATTGCTAATAGTCTCATCTAGAAATCAGTGTATTGTCTGTTGTGTCAGCTTAAAGGATGAGCGATGATGATTATAACACTCGATTATTTTATTCCATACAGATTTTCCATGATTGGAGCTAGAAGCGATGTATCGATTTTATTATCAATAAATTATATTTTGGATTAACATATGCCATCGATGTCTCTCTCACAGTTTCTCTGCTTCGCTTGCTTTCTCTTCAACAACAACAACCACCAGAAAGCGAAACACCCCGCGTTCTAATCGTTTCACTTCTTGGCCGGGCACTAAGTAAAAAAAAAAAAAGCTGTTAGATTTCGAGCCAGTGATACCGTCTCCCGGGAGTTTTGGTAGCGCTGATTATACCTAGCGCGAGTTGGCTCTCTGGTCGACAGGGAAATCGGGCTCTGCGACACGACAGCGATCGAGTTACCCCTACCCTACCGAACTTTGCACTTCCTTCAAGGGGACTAGGGTATATTCTTAAAGCGAAGTTTTCTTCTTTTCCCTTCACCTGCTCCTTCCTGCTCTTCCTCTTCCTCCTGCTCCCTCCTCCTCCTCCCCTCCTTCTCCTACTCCTCCTCCTCCCCCTCCTCCTCCTCTACTTCTCCACCCCTCCTCCTCCCCTCCTCCTCCTTCCCTTCCTTCCCCTCCTCATCCTCATCCTCCTTCCCTTGTCTGTTTCTGTTTGTGCTTAAGTTATAGTCTTTTACTGGTCTTTAATCATGCATGATATAGGTACCACTGTAGTTTGCGTTTTCATCGTTTGACATATTTTTCGTTCTTTGCTTTTGTTTTATCATCACCTTTTCTGTCTTCTTCTTTGTCTTCTTCGTCTTCTTCACCTTCTTTGTCTTCTTTGTCTTCTTTGTCTTCTTCGTCTTCTTCGTCTTCTTTGTCTTCTTCGTCTTCTTCGTCTTCTTCGTCTTCTTCGTCTTCTTCGTCTTCTTCGTCTTCTTCGTCTTCTTCGTCTTCTTCGTCTTCTTCGTCTTCTTCGTCTTCTTCGTCTTCTTCGTCTTCTTCGTCTTCTTTGTCTTCTTCGTCTTCTTCGTCTTCTTCGTCTTCTTCGTCTTCTTCGTCTTCTTCGTCTTCTTCGTCTTCTTCGTCTTCTTCGTCTTCTTCGTCTTCTTCGTCTTCTTCGTCTTCTTCGTCTTCGTCTTCTTCGTCTTCTTCGTCTTCTTCGTCTTCTTCGTCTTCTTCGTCTTCTTCGTCTTCTTCTTCTTCATCTTCGTCTTCATCGTCTTCTTCTACGCTTGCCCGTGATTGCACTGTTGTTGAATAATAATGCCCAGGACAAGTAGATTATCCTCCGCCTAACTCGGCTCTCGTCAGCCCCCAGCGTCGACCGTTTTTCCAGTTCTCCCCAGGAATTAGTCATCACCGGGCCCGTTCTGGGAGGAGGGGGGGAGAGGAAAATAAATAAATAAATAAATAAATAAATAAATAAAATTTCAAAAGCGCCACACGATGCTGTGAACTGCCCACTGATGGCAGCGTTCGTCTTGGGCCGTTCTCGCTGTGGCTCACTCGCTCACTCACTCGCTCCCTCCGACCATAGTCTCTGATTGAGTTACAATTGGCGTTGCTTCCGTAGCGCGTCGCACTAACCCACGCGCCTCGCGCATAATGTGCCGAGGTATAAGCCCCCCCCCCCCCCCTCCCTCCCTCCATCTAACCCCGCAAATGTTTTCGTATTCTTCTGCGCTCCCAATTCCCTGCGCAAGAGTGATAAATGGTCCGGCGTCCCCTCGCCAACAACGGCATAACCCAATTAATGTTGCCCGCGGCCATCGTTCCCTCCCATCCCGCCGCCGTACCGCCCGCACTGGAACTGCGGTCGGATCGGGCCGCTCCGCTCGATCGGCAGGCCGGTCGGTTATGAGTTGGTGGGTGGATGGATGGATGGATGGATGGATGGATGGATGGAACGCACGCCGGCCTGCCTCGCGATGCACCGTGTGGACATTATTGGACGTGACGATTATACGCTAATCCGCGGCGTCGACCGCTGCTCGAGTCGACGCCATTGCTGCGTATGACCCATCAAGCGGCCAGAAAACAACGACTTGTGCGTGAGGCTACATTTTGCAGGGAACCAGTTAATAGGCAGTTAGCTCTGTGGGCAACAAAAATCGCCCATTGAAACGTGTGGGATTCTATTCGGGGATTGAGCTTCATACGTCGGTCTGCATATATAACTCCGCGAACAGGCGTGTTGGAGCGTCCCTCCCGCGCGTTTTTTAATTATTTTTTTTACCAAACTATCATCATTTTATCGAAGGGTGAATGGTGTGCATGCGAATGGATGGGCACGTGGCACGTGGTAATGGGCGTTAGGACGCCATTGCCTTGCACAGTGTGCAATGGGTGCCTGACGGTATGGTCGACGCATTTAGGGTCGCTTTCGAAATGAAGGCTTAGGCTCGGGCTTGGGCTTCGGTCATATTTCTCTCACCCGTTAGAATGTCACAGGCATCTAAAAACAGGCGTTTGGCTCCAGTTGCTTGATGATTACTCTATATACCTACCAAGCCAACAAACCTTCGAATTCGGAAACAAACCACAACTTGGATTGTCAGGTTTAGTCAGAGGGAGACGGAGCCCGAGCCTAAGCCTTCATTTCGTAAACGGACTATTTCGTATAACGCCACTCGACGGACCTCTTGCATATGACGTCATTCATGTAGGGCGCCCTCATCAAGAGGTCACTTTTTTCAGTGTTTGGGAGTGATTTTTCCTTTAAGATTTTTCCATAAAGTGTGTTACTGGGTCTGACGCTGCCACCATCAAATGTTTTGGTCGTAGAATTCTTGATTTCGATTTCCTATTCGTTTGGATAAAACGTAGACAGTCCGAGCGGCCGTTTTTGCATCAAGCGTATAAGTGCTCAGTATGTGACGACGTCTCAAGTCGTCGCTAATCGTGCACGCGCCTCCAAAGGTTACATTGAAGGTAGTGCTGTGCAGGCGGTAGGCGTGCGTCACAGGGTAGCCAAGCTTGTGAGCATGCGCACTTTCTTCAAGAATAGCGTCCCTGCTCCACTTCCTCGCCCGATGCTCGGTTCGCCCGAGAAATGAGCGCAAGTGCACTGACAGCCCGAGTTATGTCATCCCAGGTTCCACGAAAATGAGAGAGAGGGCCTTGATCGGCAGGCTGAACTGAGTCTAGTCGATACCCTCCGTCCCTGCTTTGGATCCCCCACCTCTTCCTCCTCCTCCTACTCCTCCTCCTTCTCCTCCTCCTTATTCTCCTCCTCCTTCTCCTCCTCCTTATTCTCCTCCTCCTCCTTCTCCTTCTCTTACTCCTTCTTATTCTCCCCCTTCTTCTCCTTCTCCTTTCCTTCTCCTCCTCCTTCTTATTATCCTCTTCCTCCTCTTTCTCCTCGTTCTTATTCTCCTCCTCATCCTCATCCTCCTTCTCCTTCCCCTTCTCCTTCTCCTTCTCCTTCTCCTTCTCCTTCTCTTTCTCCTTCTCCTTCTCCTTCTCCTCCTCCTCCTCCTCCTCTTCCTCTTCCTCTTCCTCCTCCTCCTACTCCTCCTCATCCTCCTCCTCCTCCTCCTCCTCCTCCTACTCCTCCTCCTCATCCTCCTCCTTCTCCTCCTCCTCCTCCTCATCCTCATCCTCCTCCTCCTCCTCCTCCTCCTCCTCCTCCTCCTCATCCTCCTTCTCCTCCTCTTCCCCCTCCTCCCCTCCTACTCCTCCTCATCATCATCCTTCCCCTCCTCCTCCTTCTCCTCTTCCTCCGCCTTCCCCTCCTCCTCCCCCTCCTCCCCTCCCACTCCTCCTCATCATCACCATCCTTCCCCTCCTTCTTCTCCTCTTCCTCCTCCTCCTCCGTCCTCCTCCTTCCCCTCCACCCCCTCCCCTCCTCCCCTCCTACTCATCCTCATCATCATCCTTCCCCTTCTCCTCCTCCTCCTCCTCATCGCCATCCTCGTCCTCCTCCTCCTCCATCTCCATCCTCCTCCTCCACCTCCTCCGGCTCACCTCTCGAATTAACACGCCGATTTCCGGGTCCGCTTTCGAATTCCGAGACACCCACTCTGGCCAACTCTTCTCCGTCACTTGGGACGTGGCGAGCGCGGGGTTGCTAGAACTTATCGGGTGGCAAATGGAAGTTTGTCCTGATTTAATGGAGGGATCGACTCGATCAAGACGGACATAAAACGTGAGATACATCGAACCGACGGCGCAACCAGGAGAAAAGAGAGAGAGGGAGAGGTGATAGAGGGGAGATGGGGAAGGAGAGGGAAGAGAGAGGGGAGAGGGGAGAGAGAGGGAGGGAGGGAGAGGGAGAGGGAGGGAGGGAGAGAGGGGGCAGAGATATATGGAGGGAGAGAGATACAGAGAGAGAGTGAAAAAAAATCGGCCAAAACCTCGCGAGTTGAGTTGATGCAATTTGGCACATTCCAGTGACGAGAGACGCACCCCTTCGCCTGTAACGAGTCCTCGGATATCTCTCCCGTCCATTTTCATAGCGGCGGCCGGCCTGGGTCGGGGGGCGCGCTCCGCCGGCTTAAATCCGATGAGCGGCGCGCCACACGCCGCGGACGAATCCAACACCGGCCTTAATTCCATCTCGTTCGCGTGATGTGTGTGATCGTTCATTCGGATGGACAAAACCGGCAGCGCTGTTTGGCAAGCACTTGAAACCGATGAAGGAGGGGGAGGGGGAGGAGTGGAGAAGAGGAGGAGGGGGTGGGTAGGTCGCTTCGTTGAGATGGGAGGGAGGGAGGGAGGGAGGGAGGGAGGAAGGAAGGGAGGGAGGGAGGGAGGGAGGGAGGGAGGGGGGAGGACACCGAACAGCCGAATAATTGACTGAGACGCGTGCCGGGATTGACCGGGTGTGGTAAACTGTCCGTGCCAGTGCGTTGCTCCTGATTTTGGGGTCAGTGTATTTAATGTGCCGGGGGTATCAAACTTTCGTTTTGGCCGTTCCAGAAATCCGTCCCAAATGATTGCTTCTGAGCGGCGCCTCTGCTTCGTGCAAAGAGATGTTGGCTATTTGGGGAAGCCAAGACCCCCCCCCTCGGCCTAAGGGCTAGATATAGGCGGTAGAGCCCTGGTACGTTTAAGTACAGAGGACACTGTTCAAATCCCGGCCCGTCCAATTAAAGTGTTTTCTTTGCAATTATTTTGATGAAGCAAAATCCCTGTCAGTTAATTATTGTGCGTTGTTCTGAATCATCTTCAGCTATTTTCGTTTCCCTTGGAAATCCCTGAACAAGGAAAGTCATCATTTTTCTTGCATTAGATGAGTAAATAAATGAGCCGAAAAAAAAATAGACTCACGTGAATTAAATTTTAAAAAGAAAAGGTTGCAAACTGCTCACTGACTAAAAAGACCTGCAATATATCAATCTCAAAGGTTAGAGGGCCTGATGTTTCCATCCTTGCAGGACCTTCCTCAAAGGCAAAGACGGCGGGGCTCACTTATATAGGGAGTAGCCTCTTTTTACAAAAGACTCTCTCAAGTGTGACAAATAAATGCCGGTGGCAGGTGCAATCTCAAGTAAGTCCTTCAGCGCTAGTGGTCTTTCGGTAGAATTGTAATTATTACATCTCGTTTAACTAGGAAATAAGAAGGAACAAAAATCGGCAAAACTTGGATAAGGAATTCCTGGAGGAAGAAGCCCAGTGACCGTGGTTTTGCAATGGGTTGTTGGTTGTTTTATGAAAGTCGCCAAACACAAGACCCCAATAGGCCACTCATTGTAAGGGCTAAAAGAAAGGAATAAGGAGAAGTACAGGAGCATACTAGATCAGGAGGAAGAAATTGAATTGATACATGTTATAAGAAAGGGAAAAACAGGTTGCAGGTAGATACTTCCATAGTGCAGCAATGCGCGGGAGGAAGCTAGAGGAGTACC